>CM055875.1:26757143-27357143 GCA_029582165.1 Portulaca oleracea | reverse complement strand
TTTTTCCCTAAATCATATTCTTAAAGCATCCAAAGACACAAGCAAGTTAAAAGCAAGTAAATAATCCAAAAACCAAAAATCACACCAGTCTCAATCAATGGTTAATCTTAATTACAGATGGCCCACATGAAATATAACTCTTAAAGAAAGCAACTTTATCACAAATTGTCCCTAAATTTCCAAATTCTCCAAATTTGGTTATCGCAAATTCTAGCGTGAGACCATTTCACGCAAATTTATCGTGAGACAGACTCTTTTTAGGGTGACATTTTTAATATTTTACCATGACTAATAAGTGATATTAGAATGACTTTTTAACACGAATATGACTAATAATTTATTATGGGGTGATTTTTACCTAAATCGATTCAAATAAATTATTAGTCACCCCTCTATTAATAAAATAGTTACCACAAAATTATACGTCTTACGATAAATTTATGGTAAGACGGTCTTACATAAGAATTACTGGTTTGTTACTCTGACATGAGTAATCCAGTATGACAACAACCAAGATTCAATCATGAACCACCTCAACAAAACCTAAAACCCAATTGGAATGAAAAAATCAGAAAGAAAACCTGCTTTGACGAACATATAGATCTGACCTTTGATAGCCATAAGCAAAGGTTTCTCAAGTGTCAAACCCATCAAGTTGTTTCAACTCCTCTTCAGTAACCTCCGTCATTTGAACATGGCCTGCCAAAGATTCCATTTGCTCATCTAAAGATCTAACATTCTGAGGAGAAGAAGAAGAAGGTGACGATCTAAACAAGCCAAAAATTAGATGGTAAAGGCCAAGCCAAATGCAAGAACAGTGAAGAAGACTGCTGGTGCAAGCCCAGTATCATCATTGATTGACGAAGTTCTCTAGTGGGCTTTCGATGACGCTCGTAAAGCGCTAGTAAAGCCAGAGAAAGAGAAAGAGACTGCTGGTGAAAGAGAACAGTGAAGAAGACTGCTGGTGAACCCTAAAGCCGAGAGAAAGAGATAGAGAAAGAGAAAGAGGTATAGAAGCAGTTTGTCAAAGCGCCTAAAAGCTCTAAAAGCACTGCATTGATATTCATCGGCAATATTTGTATTTCCTAAAGAAACTAAATCAAATGTGTTCCGTTGAACTCAAATAGTATCCACTTTCTTTCTGAGATGGTGGCACCATGACCTTCAAGCTTCATACAAATTCGAAGTCTGCATTAAAACAATACAAGTAGACATATTATCCCATATGATAACGACAACAAGATGGAAACAAATCGTGGGCAATCCCATAGAGTGCAGATTGCATAGTCATAAATTAATATATGTCGCCCACAGTAAAAATAAAAATAAGTTGTAATTGAATCAATCAAGTTGTCTTTCAAATAGAAGAGTACAGACCTATAATAATTTCTAGTTTGATGCTAGCTTTACACACAAAAGCATGTCCATGAATCCACACAATATGTTACCCATTCTCTTTCTAACCTAATGATGCCCAAATACTGGTGGATCAAAAGTTGTATGAAGAGGTATGTTATACCAAAATTTTTGCTGAGAGATGCTTCAAAATTTGTACGAAGAAGTACATTATACATTAATTTGTGCAAGAGATACTTAACATGAATTACGAGTTGAGCGTCTACGACAGCATCTTTGCCATTTTCATAGTTTACTTTCGCTTTTTGATACCGTTGTTTAGCAATTTTTTTCTGAGAAACTAATAAATGAGAAGACAAAAAAATATATATTATGATTTGAAATCTCATGCAATATGATTTTAGAAAATAGGATAAAAATCTTCAACAAAATAATTTGACATAAAGGCGCACTTATTTTCAAGGTCTCTAGCAACAAGATTCCTTATCATAAAGCAAGCGTAGGAAAGCTTATTTAGAAACTAAGGCGAAAATCAGGACTGTTTTCCTCTCAATATTTTAGGGAAGGTATGCAAAAGAATATAGAAATCACAAGAGGAGTTTTGAAGTATCTAGCTACCAGCCTGCCTTATTTACAAATTGCAACAAATTATTGGACAACTGCATATAGCAATTCAGTAACACAACCCAGACAGATTTACTTTGAGTAACTCAAAAGTCGATTATACCATTTAAGCTTATGAGAAACGCAATTTTTCTACACTTTCAACATAAACAAGGATGCTAAATCATCACTCAACAACACATTCTTAGCCCTTATTAACATAAGTAACATTCTCGATTTTCAACAATTCAGTAGCACAATAGACCTAATTTGACTCTTTAACTGAAATCAACAACTATTTTCAACAAGACAAACATAGTTCCACAGGTAACAATTTAGCAAAACAATCTGTAACGTGGTTTGTAGACCTCGGTTTTTATCGTTCTTTCTCAGGGAGCGAGGGGCCTTAGCTATGACTACTTGACTCTAGGTAGAGTTTACGATCATGAAATGATGAGAGGTTTAGGGTAAAAATAGCACAAACACACTAAGGTTTGGTCAAAAGGGGGAAACAATGGATGTCGGGAGACTTCGGGATGCAAACGACAATTAGGACAAAGGTTTTCACAACTAGGAGGCAATAAGATAGCAAAATCAAATGATAATCCCGTTAAGATAAACCCACCGGATTTCCCTTTTCAAGGATAATCCGGATTAACTTCTCCAAAGTCCATCGACAGACCCGGAGGGTTGAAGAAACGGGATTTTCTAGTTAGCTTCTATTTGCTTTCGCGAATAGAATACTAACTATCCCAATTCCAACCTTACAAGTGTTGGATGTAATCGGGATCTTTCGTACGCCAAACACATCCTACTTGAGGGAAGGATAGGAGTGGGAAGTTGATTCCACTACAAATTACTCCTAAAATTGCTAACCTAATCCTAATATACCATTCATATCCTTAAAATCTCCCTAACCCATTAGGGTTCTGGCCTCTAAACATCCTATCTAACCTGCTAATAACATTAACAACTTCATTCATGCTTAAAAGAATAATCAAATTAACAATAAACAACAATCAACAAACACCAATCAAAAACAGAGATTAACAAGTAAATAATGAACTAAAGAGAGAAAGGGTTAAGAAATGCTCATTGATTTCGATGCCAAAGGAAAATACTCCAGAATAATAAAACTCCAATGCTCCAATAATAAGAATAATCTTCAAACTTCAATAGGAATCCAATAGAATCTAGTGCAAGAACAATAATCCAAGTAAAAACTCTCACTAATCACTCTAATTGAAAGCTTAAATGTGATAAAAGTATAATAAAGTATGTGCTAAGATATGATAATAGATGATATTCAGCTAAAAGACCTAAAACCAATATATAAAAGCCAAGTTTGTTACTCAAAACTCGTCACTTTGCTAAACAGAAAAATCGCATCTGCAGGAGACCGTGGGCACAGTCTATGAGACCTTGGCCACGGTCCTGCGTAGTGCAGGCAAGTTCTCTCTTCTCTTGCGAAGCGTGGCGCGGTGCCTGGACCGTGGAGTGCGATGCGCGATTTAGAGGCGCATGTTTTCGCTCCTTCGCACCGTCGAGGCTACGATCTCCCAAGACCGTGGCCACGGTCTTGCTCGGCCACTTCTTCCCTTAGGCAAGTCATGAACCTACCGTGGCTACGGTCAACTTGACAGTGGCCACGGTCTAGCTCGGCTCCCACTTCTTCTTCCCTTGGGCGTAGCTTGATCCCACCGTGGCTGCGGTCAACATGACCGTGGCCACGGTCCAGCTCGGTTTCAAAGTTTCTTCCGGGCGTAGTGCCCGCTACGAAAATGGTGACGGGGGCTACGCCTTGGAGTGTTCAATCAGCCAAGGGACATTGGGAGGGGTAGCGCCTGCTACCATAGGCGTGGCGGGGGCTACGCTTCGATGATCTTCAGCAAGTTTACTCCCTTTCGAGCTTCTTGACATGTCCGGCCTTTCCGTTTCCTTCGCCTTCGACTCGACCAAGTCTCGGGAAAGCTCGGGAAATCTCGGGATTCCCAAAATAGGTGCAAAAATGGCCCTTTTTACCACATTTTGAGTAAAAACTCCGAAATCTACAAAATTACCAAAAACGCATTAAAAGTTATTAAATTAAGCTACGAAACAAGTCAAAAGCCTAAGGATTTAGGCGGTATTTAGACACAAAATTGGGTCTAAACACAATCCGAAGATAAATAGTACCTATACTCGTAAATTTCATTGAACTATTTCCCTGAGTACTGGGTCTGACATATTTTCTGTGAGAAGTGATGTTGAATTAATACTCCAAATTTTTGCTAGGGTTTAGCCAAATCAAGCAAAACTTACAGAAAATACATAGCAAAACATAAATAAAGGAACCCAAAGTAAGTTAGCGGAAGAGTTAAGCAAATCAGGGGAGTAAAGGCTTAATTTTGTTGAAAACTTAAAAGAAAAATGTGTTTACCCGGATTGCCTTCATTTTTCAATGACCAAATGAAAGGTTGGAAATAAAGGATGGAAGAGTTTCAAGGTTGATATCCATCTCCCAAATCAAAGGACAAATCAAGAAAGATTGAATGGCCTCAACAAACATTTAAATATGAGATTTGGTAAGAAACTTGGATCAAATTCGCCAAGTAGAGCATTTTTCCCATATTGCCTAGATCTTCAATGGCCCTGGCAACACAACATGATAGAGATCTGCTTAAACAAGTGCAAAAAACACATAAACGAAAAAGAAGAAGAAGAAGAAAGGAAGCAAGAGAGCCTAGAGAGAGAAGAATTAGATGAAGATGAACTTTTTTTTTTCTACCACTGTTCAAATGCCAATATAGTGAACACTGATACAAAAGAGAAAGAGAGGTAGAAGAAGATGTTTTCTACTTACTCACCAACCCATCAATGTCTGTGAGCCTTCTAGCAGGAGCATCTGCCTCGAACTATGAAGGAAATATGCTCCGTTGCTAACGATGTCACGAAGACAGAAATCGGACGGTGCTAATTCTATTCAGAAGAAATAGTATTCGACATAAATTGCGATGTCAATAAACACCCAAAAAGTTCACAATTCTTTCAAGTTTAAACACCTCAAACTCGATGATTATCCATTTCATTTCTTTTCCAAGTTCAAAATTGACACGAACTCAAACGTGACAAAATTATGATTCGAAAACAAGCAAAACAGAAAAAAGAAGAGCACACCAAATACAGACAAATGTTAAACGCGTTTCATTTCAAAGAATTCCAAATCAATAAATGCTACTAAATTAGGTAACCACGAACCTGGAAATGCTGCTAAAGAATTCCAAAGCAGTACCCTAAACCCTAAACGAAATCTGAACATCTGGTAGAGTGAAAGCAAAGGAAACTAATGAAAAGTTGAAAACTGAATGACATACCTTGATTTCCTTAGATTTGGAGCAAACAAACAAGAAAAATCCTAGATTTGGAGCATGTATGGGGATCTCCAGGATGGCGTTGCCGATCGGGAAAGAGAGAGTGAGAAAGAGAGGTTGAGATAGAGAAAGCAGCGAACGTCTGCGATAGAGTGAACTGAAAGAATCAATGCTAGGTTTATTATGTTATAGGACTTGAAGTTTGGTATATTTACAGAAATGCAATTGAAATAGTAATCACTTTCTATTTGAACAGTAAAGTGGTATTGGGGATTTTTAATATTAAAGGATTTGTTTTGGTTTGCTCCTATAATAATATTAATTTTGATATCACAATTCTTCTTCCTCTTTTCTTCTTCTTCCTCCACCGTCCTTGCCTCCCTTGTTTCCTCTTATTCTTCTCTTCTTCTTTCCTCCATTTTGCCTGCCCAAGACTTTTGGGTAAAGATGAGACAATATCTCTTCTAGCTCCACCTCTCTCTCCCTCCAATAAGCTTTGCCTGCCCAAGACCTTAGACCATTCAACCAAGCTTCTTGAAGAGTTAGTAACAAGCTTCATCCATTGCTATACAACCCCACCCAAACCTTACATTTTATTCAACCAAATTGGAAAAATTAAATATGGATTGAACTCAACCATAAAAACCCAACTTCATTCTCCCTTTTTGGCTTCTGCTCGTCCTCAGCATAGAACCACCACCATCACCATCATTCACCACCACCAAGACCACCATTTTACCTCCACCATCACCACCGTCACGACCCTGACCATCCCCCAGTTGCAGCCACACGTCCAGTCTAACAAAAATCAAAACCCAAATCCCAAATTCAACCCTTGTTTATCCATCCACAAAATCAAATCTAAATATCAAATACCCACATCTCTAATCACAAGAATCACCAATTTAAGAGTGAAGTTACCTGTGTCTGTCATTACTCACTGGAAACCGCCCATTTCTGCCAACCAAAAACTACCCTTTCTCTCTCCTCTGTTTCGTGACGCAGCTCCTCCATGACCACCACCTCTGATGCGGTGGTCCTTCTCACCGGCGCCGTCGTGATCTTGGGTTCCACCCACCGTGCCGCCGTCCGTAGCCCAGCCATCGTCCCCTTCTGCTTGGTCCATTTTGTCTACTTGGCCATGCTTTGCTCCACCCTTCTTCCCCTCTGATTTCACGTAAATAAGGGAAGGGGAAAGGATTAGTGGGCCACATCATTTTACTAAGCCCAATTTCAATTATTTCCTATCCAAATCTCTTATTTTGGGGAAGGGGAGCCTTGGCGCAACGGTTGAGTTGTTGCCTTGTGATTATGAGGTCACGGGTTCGAGTCCTGGATACAGCCTCTTGCAGAAATGCAAGGTAAGGTCTGCGTACATTACACCTTTACGGTGGGGCCCTTCCCCGGACCCCCGCTTGCGGGGACGCTTTGTGCACCGGGCTGCCCTTTTTTATATACATATCTTCCTTATTCAAGTGATGGAGTATTTTGGATATTCACCAAAATCAATCAAAATCCCATAAAGAAATGTACATGCAATTACTATTCATTTTTATAGCAATTATACAGTATCAATTTTATGCCCAAATATTTTTATCATGCATTATATATTTCATGTTCAAATATTTTTACATGCAAAGAAGCAACATTATTATTCGAATCATTCTCTTTGCTCAATTTTTAGTGGACCCTTAACAGCATTCCCAGTACCGGAGTCTGAGTTAATAACCGACTCAACTGTGCGCATAGTGAAGGACAGAATCCTAGGGTTATATAGCCTGCAGGCTCAACAATCATATAAAAAGGGTTCCACGCCCAACACTATATACAAGAAATATATATTTTATCAGCAAAATGTCACGGTTTACCTGCATTATTTCCCTCTCTACCTTTTGCAAAATGAATTTAAAAGATCGAAATAAAATGAATTTTACGTGATAGGGTTACATTGTACTGAGGTCAAAACTCATGTTTTACGTTTTGGTTTAGATGGCAGGTACCCATGGGGATATGCATCGGGGAAGAGAGGAACCACCAGAGTCAAGTTAGCTACTCAAGTCCATTGTATTAGTTAGTTTGAACATTTTGTTGAAATAGGAATTATTAGGAAGTACTTAAATATTATTGATTTAATTAGAAATGGCTCATCTTTTAATTTTCCATTATCTTTATTATTTTAATTTATCATAGTTTGAGTAAAAGTCTTGCACGGTTTGGGAAAGTGGCGGTAACACTCTCAGCTTTTTAAGCTTCCGCTAAATCAAAATTAAATGGGTTAAAATATTGCTAAGTAATACCCCAAAAGTCAGGGCTGTTACAGCAAAGAACAACCCATCCCTGACCCTTGTTCATTTTCATCAAACCCGCCCACCTTATTCCCTCCTTTGTTTTCAGTCGAGCAACAACCATACAACAAACGCCACCACTCCCGCCACCAGACGACACCGACGGCCGCCCCCACACCACCACTACTTGCCGCCGATCAACCTCTTTCGGAGCCCTATAGTCGTGCTACAACTGCCAGGAATCACCACCAACATCGCTTAAAATTCGACCTACAACGTTCGCGCTTTGTATGGTTGTTTGTCTCGTGCTTCCCTATTTCTTGCTACTGTCACCGTTGTTCTTTAAACCACCAGCCCTCCAACGGATGTCCTTGCTGCCACCACCGATCGCCGGTGCAACCATGAAGCCCCGCTGCCACCTTCACCCTCCTTTTCTCCTTTGATAGTATAACACTTTAACCCATGTTTATTATTTTTATGTGTTTTTATTATCATTGTTATTGTTATCATTACTATTGTTGGGATTTATTTGTATTTTTAGATTTTTAAACCTTGTTAAATAATTAGTTTTGTTTTGTGGATGTGCTAAATATATTATTTTCTTGTGTAAATATGATTTTGATATTATTTTATGTAGTTAATCAGGACAATTTTTTGTGGTTATCAAAGTTTCATTAAAATGTTCTAATATTGGTTTTTACAACCTTGTTGTGTATTATTAATAGTATGTGTAGTTTTGATATTAAAGGTTGGGTCTTTTATTGTATTGATTACTTTTAATAAGAAAAAATTGTACCTTTTCAGTGAAAGTAATGATCTTGGGAGTATTGTATTGTTTGTAACTTCGATGAGTAAAAATGGTCGTTGTGTGAGGTTATGGAGTAGTCTAATGTGTGTGGTTATGAGTTGGGATGTCAAGATTTAAGTCTCGGGTTGCGATGGTTAAAGTTAAGGTTAATTGTGCAAGCTAAAACAAATCGGGTTTGACTAATTTATCACGTCACGTTTGGACATTCACAGTTAATTGTGTAGGGAGGATTTAATAAAAATACTTGTCTTGGGCATAACCTTATGTGTTAATTTTAATAGAAATTTTGTGGATCAAATGTTTCAGGTGTATAGCCCGAGTTATGTAATGTTAAACATGAACATGTCGAAAGCTAGACCTACTTGTTGTGTGATGTGTTTAGACCCTTTGGAGTAAGAGTTAGATTTTGTGGTCAACATGAAAGTCGTAGTAGACTCCTCAAGGTTTCTAGAAAGTTAAGGATCAAGTCCATAGGATGTCTAAAAGTCGAGTTATTACCTTACAACAGAGGGATAGAAAATGTTATGTTTCCCTTTCTTAACTAAATAGGTTTGTTTTTAAGTAAAATAATTATGGAAATGTTATGTGTATGTTTGATGAATGTTAGAGACCCTTGTATGTAATTAGGATTTAGGTAGGGTAAGTAGTTGCATATACTAACTCCGTTAGGCTGTATTCATTTTAGAATGATTATTCTAATTATAAGTTCAAGTTAGACGACTCATTAGTGATCACTAAGATTCCCTTGATTGTCCTACAGGTAATGTACACATAAGCTCAAGTGTGTGTTTTTTGAAGAAGAAGAAGAGAAGACCTACAGGTAATGTTTATGTCCTAACATCCTCTTGGATGTCTTTAAACTATTTCCCTCTTTTATGATGCACGCATCTCGTAGGGGGATTTTTCTGTATAACTTGATTGTTTTTTTTTTTAACTTTAGGAAATGTCGGGATCTACTTTAACTGTTGGAAAATGTTGTAACCTAGTTTCACTATTGGAAATGACATGATCCGTTTAAAAGAAAAGTTGTCATTAATAGCCTGAGTTATGTGGTTCAATTTTTGGGAAACTGGGTTGGGTTCTATTTGAATTTTGATGTTTGATGAATCATAAGATATTAATATCTGTAGTAAAACATTAAGCGGGTAAATTTTGTTACTTCTTTGGGGCAAGTTGTGCACATGCGTCGAACTGTCTGAGGATCTAGTATCATGTTCCATGTCTGGGATTAGCCATCCGAATTCGGGACCATCTGGAGACCTAATGTCTCGTCCCCTATCTGAACAGGGACCATCAGGAGACCTGATGTCTCGTCTCTTGTCTGAATCGGAACCATCTAGAGACCTTATGTCTCGTCACTTGTCTGATTCAGGACCGTCTAGAGACTCAATGTCTTGTCCCTTGTCTGAATGTTGATTATAAAAACAGAGACCTCTAGAAGGTCACCCGCATAATAAAACCAAACTAATTTCGATGAGGAAGCTATTTTAACTCTGGGGCTTTGATTCCGATCCTGATGTTCTGACTCAAATTCTGATTCTTATTTGGAGGTTTTGTTGTTTCAAATCTCGTTCAAATAGTCGAATTACCTTGATTGAGAAGTTATGTTAAATTTGTTATCTGAGTTTCTCTTATTGTTCTGAACCGAGAATTGACTTTTTTACTGAATTTGAGAAGTTACTTTGATATTATAATATTATTTGAACAATTTCATGAGTTGAGAAGATTGAAGCTTAAATTTCGAGAAGGGACTCACTACTTGTAAATTGGCTTGATCCATCAACCTCTTTCCCCCTAAATGAATTGCAATGAACTTGAACCTGTTTCACATATTAGAGGTAAACATTATTGAGTTTTATCTCATTTTTGTAATTGTTTTGTTTTATGGTAATGTGCTTGTTGCAATGGATGAGAATTAGCAGTGTGGACGCGTTGGTTGCAAGTAGTTTTCTTTTGGAATAAATTGTTAGAATTAATTGTTAGAATTAATTGTTAGAATCATGAGTCAGTTGAAGTTGTAATGTTTGAATTTGAGGTTTGGGTTAAGTTTGCTTTATGTTGATTAGTTAAAGTAATTGTAGTAATTGGTTCGGTTCAACTGTTCTGGCCTTGTATCTCTTCGGAGGTACGACAGTATCGCCCAACTAAAGTGAGACTTTCACTGTTAACGTTAGTAAACATTTGACGTTTTAAATAATTGAATTTCCGGGCATTACAAAAAGGTATCAGAGCTCTAGGTTCGACCTAGTAGCTTCTAAGTGTCAATTAGTGTCTAGCTTGAGACTTAGTGAGCTAAATTCAGAGTGAGAAGTTTAGGATGGGGGAATGAGATGTGTGTTTATTTCTTTGTTTTCTTCTATGTAAAGAGTGGTTGCTTATTTGTTTTTGACATCTATCAAATGAAATATTGCCGCCATAGTTTTGAGCACCCGATCTTAGCTTTTGTGAAAGACTTGGAACTCGAGAAGGACATGGAATACAACTCCGAGGAGAGCTTAGAACTAGAAGAAAACCACGATGAAAATACAAATAGTCTTAATTAAGTACATAAAATAATATCAAAATCATATTTGCACAAGAAAATAATCTACTTAGCAAATCCACAAAACAAAACTAATTATTATCATTGTTATTATTAATTTATTATCATTATTATTGTTGGGATTTATATGTATTTTCAGATTTTTAAACCTTTTTAAATAATTGGTTTTGTTTTGTGGATGTGCTAAGCATATTATTAAAGTGTTATCATGGGTTAAAAGAACATTTATTTTTACTATGTTTTGATGTCATTCATATATATATATATATATATATATATATATATATATATATATGTATGTATGTATGTATGTATGTATGTACACGCGCGCGCGTGCGATATTTACAATTCAGACTACTCTTACATTTATTTTATATTAGTATTTAGATTTGTGCGCTGCATGGGGCAATAATAATAGCACATATGTAAAAATGTGTGTTGATTATTATACAATAATAGTATTTACAATTTTCTAATATTTTTTTAAAAATATAAAGATTTAATTATATATAATATTTTATAATACTTTCCAAATATATGTGATACAATACAATTAGTAGTTTAATTCTCGCAATCTAATTTAATTTAATTACATATTGATGTATATATCATTTTATATAATTTTCATTTTTAGATTTAAAAGTTTCATTTTAGTAAATATATTTCTCTTACTAACAACTATTTTAAATGGGAAGTCATTTTTTTAGTTATATTCATGTATTTCTATAATTAGCTAATATTATTTATTTAATTATTATTAGTAGTAACTAACATTATCAATTAATATATATATATATATATATATATATATATATATATATGTACATATATATATATAATGACTTTTCTGCAGGGTTATTAGAAAAATAATGTATACTTTGGGGTTATAGGAAAAAAATAATATGAATTTACAACTTTAATTGTTATGGATGAGCTGAACTTTAACCCTTATTATTTTTAGCATCCACTATCTAGGTAAACTCGTTTGAAAAGTTATGTGGCGCGCGTTAGTGATATTATCTGAGACTTTTTGCAACTTAAAATAAAAGTTAAAAGTATGTTTCGTGCGCATATAATATCGCCACCACAATGCCACTTTTTGGATGAATGCATTTGATGTCATCGCAACTCGTGTCCATTTGTTTGTGTGTGTACATAATGTTTTATATAATATTTTAGATATCAAATATGAATTGCACGTTATTTCATGAGTCAAGTACTAAATAATTTTCTTGGAATAAAAATGTAGCTAATAATTTTTTTTTGTTAAAGAAGCTAGATCACTTTAATATATATTTATCGATCTTGTGAATAATTTATTTATATAAAATGTAGTTGTCACTTTATTTATAATTATATGATTAGGTTCTGGTAATTAGTTAATTTTTTAGTTTATTGTTGGGAGTAGCAACTAGACCTGTCAATTCGGGTAGGCGGACGGATTTTGGGTCGGTCGTATAACAGGTTCAGGTAAATATGGATTGGTGTATTGCGGGTTTGGGTAAATACGGGCGATGTATTTCGATTTCGGATCAACCCAACGAGTTATAATTGCGACCTTTTCCCGTTTTTTCTTTGAGAAAAATGGTCTCTAAATACTATTTTTTGTACAATATACATGATAAAATATGATTATCTTTTTGTAACGATAGATTATTATAACTATCTTAAATTAAATTAGAGAAATAACAAATAAATGAGTGGCGCTTATCGTTTAATAGTTAAAAATTCCAATGAAAAGTCACAAACTCTAATAAAGTTGAACTTAAAAAATTAATTTTTCGATCAAACAGGCGGATTGGGTTTGACCCGCTAATTTTCGGGTTCGGTATATTTCGGATTTAGTTGAAAACATCGTGTTAAAAATTCAGAAATTTCGGGGAGTTTCGAGTCAGGTCAAAAAATGTCATGCCTAATAGTAACTCTTCCTACAATTAATATGCATGAAATAACATTTTAAAATGAAGCACTTCACTGATCTTAACTTTACGAAATTGTCATTTAAAACAGACAAATTCTAGTATTTATATATATATATATATATACATATATTATATATATATATATATATATATATATATATATATATATATATATACACACGCGTGGGAGTTTACTAATCAATAGATAATAATCATTAATCATCGCATCAAATAGGTAAATAACCCCGGTGATTAAGAGAAATCTGGAAGAAAAAAAGTGAAACTTATCCCATCGACGACAGTTTGTGGCCGCAGTTACCACCTTTTGCCATCCATCGCTGTCATCCGACCATTTCTTTCGGCATTCAGGTTAAGCTTTGTCATTATGGTGGATTTGGCAGACATTTTGCTCATTGTCGTTTGATCTTTTGTTGAGATTAGTCCTAGAGCGTGATTAGTAAATTATATTTTCTCAATACTAAATCATTGATTTTAAATAGTGGAATGTAGTGGATTATGGTGTTTGGTTACCAGGTTTTGAGAATTGCGGGTTTTTAGGTTGTCATAGGTTGAATTGACGGAAATTGGGGAGTTGATTGATGGATTAGGAAATGTGAATATTGTTTGGTAACTTGTATGTTCTTGAAGGTCGATGATTGAGATATTTTGTTCAGATACATGGAATTTGTGTGCTTTGGTATAATTTAAAGGTTTAGAACAAATATTCATTTTCCTGAGATATTTGTGAATCTAAACGAACTAGATTAGTTAAAATTTGAAAATTAGGGTTAGTGTGAGTGTGGAAACAATTTGAGATAATACTTGTCATAGTGATGCAATACGACATTTTGTTTTGCATATTCTACCTTACTTTTTTTTTTTTTTTTGCATAGGGTTTATAGTAAGTTTGCATGAAAGGGACTATGAAGATTATAGAATTAATCTTAGCTTTGGAATCAATTGCAAATTAGCTTCAAGATGGAAACAACTAGAGAAATTATTGATTAGAGGATAGTGAGGTTTGCACCCTGCTTGCCACCTATGAAGCACGAATACTTTTTGCAGCCTCGCGTATCCATGACAGACAACTATCCAACACCTACCCTCTTAGACACGCCTTGGACACTGATCAGACTCGCGTAAAAAATGTGTCCTCTAAATGCTTATCAAAATAAACATCTATCACTCGTAGGACTCATGATGTACGCACGAATCCCAGCCTGCAGACACTTCCGAATCCTTGATGGACATAACATTTTTCGATCGGGTAGCCTACTTTCAGAGACATTCTCTACAAATATCCTTTTTTTCAATATAATTATTGTTCTTCCCCGTGGGTTTACCACCTTACACATATCTTTGTCCCTCTTTCACATGACTTTGTCCTTTTTTTATTATTTTATTAGATTTTATGTTATATATATATATACAATTTATAAACTATTAGAGAAAATATATTTATTAACAAACATATTAAAATATAGAACTTGATATTTTATGGAGTACTGTACAAAATTATATGATTGACTTCTACAACTATAATAATATATATAAATTGTTTAAGATTATATTTTTATTCAAAAATTTTAAATCTATAAAAAAAGTGTCAAATATGTCCCTAACAGATTAGGTTCATTCGATCAGGCTGTCATTTGTAATTATTAACGTAACCAACGCATTCTAAACTAGTACTAATATTTATTGATAGTGTCAAAAACTATAAAAATATTAATTCTAACAATATCTTCCTCTAAAAACACATCAATACCATTTAACGAGTACTATACACTAAAATAATACTACCTCTGTTTTGTTTTATCAGTCGCCTAGAGAATTGTGGCAAAAACTTTGACCGTTAATATCTTAATTTTTATAATGATTCATCATATAAAATTGATATCATTAGATTCGTAATAAAAAATACTATTAAAAAAATATAATATTATATTTTTCTATATAAGTTTTATATTAGAAATTATTGATTAAAAATTGACACTGAAAATCGTAAATGACTGATAAAAATTGTTATTCACTAATGAGAAATAATATCATAAATACTTTTGGCATCACTTAATCTCTCACTTCACACAGTTGCATGCAAGTCTATATTTGGAATCAACTTTATTCATTCCAAGCACCGATGGAAGAATTTGTTGAACTGTTTTGCTGCCTTAGGAATTGATGGATTCAATTTGGAAGCTAATTGCAGCTAACATTCATTCAGATCTATTTGCTCCAGATAATTAGGGTTTGTGTCAGAGCCCCCAACTGCTCAATCTGTTCAAATTGAACAAGTTGATCGCCTGCATGAAATCATTAGGTATGAACTTCAGTAATTGATGCACCTTTTATGTTCATTTCTTTATTTGCTGCATTTGGTCTCCAGAAACTATGAATTTGTTGCGATATTGTTGAATGACGGGATGTTGCATGATGTAGTTTTGGCAATCTGTTCAAAGGAGAGCGCTGCTATTTTGAAATTGCAAAGCCCTGATCAAAGTTCCTTTTTTAAATACTTGGAGGCTTTTTATTGGAATAAAAATTAACCATTTGATCCAAACTGGATGGAGTGATGGACAAGACTAATGGTGTAATTTTACCGAAGGCTCATATCACCAACCTTATCTTTCTCCAATACCAATAGTATGCTAATTCCAACTTTTATATCATCAGAATCTGCCGTCAATTTCAGCTGGTTGATGCTTGAATAGAAACACATAGAGAAGGATTGAATCTACCACATAGCATCATTGGAACATCACTGAAACTTGACTTAAGGTGATAAAGTATTCCTTGTTTTACGTTATTGCATTTTCTGTTTGTGTGAGGGTTTGGTGAGTGTTGATTTGTTGCTTGTGGCTAGGTTATTGTGTTGGTATGTATGAATGGAAATAGAACAAAACGGGTTGGAAATTGGGGGACATTTTGATCTTGATGTTTGAGTGCTAGTGTGCTGAATTGGGGATGGGGAAATACTATGTTCTTATTGAGAATTTAGTGCATTCATTGAATAGCTCAATCCAAGAGACTTTCATGAGATACTAAGCGGTGGTATTTGAGAAAGTTATCTCGAGTCTTGTTTTAAATTGAGTGCTATATATAGATTTTTCTTGGTTTTTATCAATGTTTTCAAGTTGGAATGAGGTTTTGATTTTGGTGATGTTATATATTGGTTACTGTAAACGTGAGAAGAAGAAAATGGAAGAGTATAATTTTCTTGTATTGATGTGTATACAAATATGCTAAGTACAGGAGGTATATATAGACATGTGCAGAGAGCTAGCTAGGCAAGAAACAAACTGTGTAACAACTATAAAAAACTACAACAACCAATAACTAACTGCTTCAGCTATGGTTAACATCCCCCCCTCAAGGTGGGATTGGAGGAGAATCCATCAAACCCAGCCTTGAAGATAAAAACTTGTGTGCTGCTTCACCAAGGGGTTTAGTAAGAATATCTGCTAACTGTTCCTGAGATGAAACATATTGCGTTTGAATGAAGCCTACAGAAACTTTGTCCCTAGTATAGTGACAATAAATTTGCAAATGCTTAGTGCATTCGTGGAAAACGGGGTTCGCAGCTATATGCATGGCCGCCTTGTTGTCGCAAAAGAGATCAATTGGGAGGGAACAAGGCAAGTGAAAATCTTTGAGGAGCTGAGCAATCCACTCTAAGTCAGATGTTGTAGCTGACATACTTCTATATTCAGCCTCGGCCGAAGACTTAGAAACAGTCTTCTGTTTTTAGTCTTCCAAGATACCAAGGCATTCCCGAGAAAGACACAATAACCAGTAAGGGAACGTGCTATAAACTGACAAGCTGCCCAATCTGCATCACAGTACGCCCTGAGCCTGAGATCGCTGTCTTTAGCCAAGAACAAGCCTGTATTGATAAAGCCTTTCAAGTATCTTAAGACATGAAGAGCAGCCTCAAGGTGTGGCTTTCTGGGACTATGCAAAAACTAGCTGAGATGCTGGATGGAGTAAGAAAGGTCTGGCCTGGTTAAGGTGAGATATAATTACCGGCCAATGAGCCTCCTGTACTGCCCCGGATCATCAAGCAAATCACCTTGATCTATCGAAAGTTTAAGACCCTTAGGTAGGGGAAAGGGTGCTGGTTTGGATCCTGTGAGCCCTGCATCAGCTAGGAGATCCAAAATATATTTTCGCTGGTTTAGGAAGATCCCATAAGAGGATCGAGCAACCTCAATTCTCAAAAAGTACCGAGCAAGGCCTAGGTCTTTGATAGTAAAGGTAGTGTGCAAGTCAGCCTTTAAGGCGGAAATTCCCTGAGAATCATTGCCACTGATAAGCAAATCATCAACATAAACCAAAACAAAGAGGAACTGATCACCTTGCTGTCGTGAAAATAAAGAATAATCTGCCTTAGATTGAATAAATCCTCGGCTAATTAGAAACTGAGTAAGCTCCTTGTTCCATTGTCGCGAGGCCTGTTTGAGCCCATATAAGGATTTGTGAAGTAGACAAACTTCCCCTGGCTTGGCTAAAGTATAGCCCTTCGGAGGCAACATATATACCTCCTCATCAAGGTGCCCATGGAGGAATGTATTGTTGATATTCAACTGGTGTAAGGGCCAATCTTTGGCAGCCACAATAGCCATAAAGACACGAACTGTTGTAAGTTTAGCAACCGGAGAGAACGTATGCTTGTAGTCCTTGTCCTTTATCTGCTCAAAACCTCGAATAACAAGGCGAGCTTTGTATCGTTCTACGGTGCCATCAGGTTTGAACTTGATCTTGTAGACCCATTTTGAGGTCAAGGCCCGTTTGCCAGGGGGTAGAGATGTAAGAGACCATGTGTGATTTTGCTCAAGTGCAAGAAGCTCCTTATCCATTGCATCAACCCATTTATGTGCCAAATTTGAAAAGGAAAATAAAGAGTGTGGAAGAGAAGTAGAAGAAGAACCAGTAGGTTGGGGAATCGTTGACTGTGCAGTGTGCTTTGTTGAAGTAGATGGACAAATGAAATCTTGCATCCAAATTGGTGGCTGCCATGATCTTGTAGATCTTCTGAGAGAAGGGCTAGCTGGGAGAATAAAAGGAGAATTATTGGGAACATTGGCAGAGATGGGTTGACTGTGATTGGGTGAATTAGAGGAAGAAATAGAATCAGATACATGAGAAGGTGTGTTAGGTTCAGATGTAGAAGAATTGGTGTGTGAAGGGGAAAAATCCAGATTGTAATTGGAATTGAGATTAGAATTGGAAGTGGTGTTAGAAGTATGATATGAAGAGGTAGGATCAACATTGTCAAAATCAGTATGCATGGGTGTGGAATCAGGAAAAATATGAAAAGCTGGAGACTGGAGTAGATGATTATGTGAGAGATTGTTGCTGATATGGAAAAATATGTTCAGAGAAAATAACATCCCGACTATGGAAGATTTGTTTGGAGGAAAGATCAAAGAGCTTGTACCTTTTAAAACCAAGAGTTTATCCCAACAAAATACATCTCCTTGCCCGAGGTTCAAACTTTCAGACACAGCAAGATCTTTGGCAAAACATAAGCATCCAATAACTCGAAGGTCATGATAGGTATGATAAAGTTTCTCAAAAGGGGATTTCCAGTCAAGGTTTTTCATAGGTAAGAGGTTGATAAGGTGGGTAGCTGCAAGAATGCATTGCCCCCAAAAAGATTTAGGGAGATTAGCATGTAATCTGATGGCTCGGGCAGTTTCTATTAAATGTCTGTGTTTACGTTCATCTACACCATTTTGTTGTGGTGTTCGAACAATGGACCGTTGATGTAATATGCCTTTGCTATAAAAGAAATCATGGCAAATTTCATTGATGAATTCGGTACCATTGTCACTCCTTATACATTGAATTTGGGCATGAAATTGGGTTTCAATCATATGGTAAAATTGGATGATGAAATGTTTGGTTTGAACTTTGGATTGCATGAGCTGTGTCCATGTAGTTCGAGTATAGTCATCAACTATGGTAAGAAAGTAATGTGCCCCACATATATTTGCAATACGATAAGGTCCCCAAACATCCATATGCACAAGTTGAAAAGCATGAGAGGTATGAATATCACTTTTATTGAAAGGCAATCGATGAATCTTGGCCAGAATACATGTCTCACAACGTAAATCAGAATGAATATGGCTTTTACACCAAGGAATGTGATGTAGTTTGGAAATTGAGGAATGCCTCAGTCGAGCATGAATAATTGTCTTGACTAGGCATTTTACAATCAGAGGGATTAAGAGAAAGATTGGCAACAACATAGTCCTTGTTCTCAGGAGAATTTATTTCAGATTTGGATGTGTACTTGTAAAGTCCATCACACTTCTCAGCCACTACAAGCGCCTTTTTAGTTGAAAGGGCCTGGATAACACAACGATCAGGATAAAATGTTGCAAATAATTGCTAGTCAGTGAGTAATTTGGAAACTGACAATAAATTGAACTTGAAATCTGGCACAAAAAAGACATTGTTTAGAACAAGATCAGAAGTAATGGAGATTTGGCCCATTTGTGTGATATTTTTGTTGATCCATCAGGTAGAACAATGGTTATAGGTTCAGATAAAGGTTGCAAGTGTGAAAAATATGAAAGGTTATGCATCATATGATCCGAGGCTCCTGTGTCTATAATCCATGAACTCTTGTAATTATTTACAGTAGCTAAACAAGTATTGAATTGAGCAGAAGCAACAGACAAAGAAGTATTACCAGCAAAGTGAGCAACGTTTTGGTAATTATCCCCTGACATCTCTGCTTGCTTTCCTTTCATGAGCTTAAACACTTCTTGAGCAAGAGCTTGTAAATCAATATGCTGATTTCCACCAGAAACAGTCCCGCTGTTTTGCTCCCCTTCTTCAATAGGTGTATCTTGAGATGTTCCTTGTGTATAAACATTAGCTGTAACCTTGACCTTAGCCTTGGCTTTCTTTTTGTCAAACCAATCTGGAAATCCATGGATCAAGAAGCATTGATCGATTGTATGTCTCGTTCTTTGCAATGAGTACAATATTTTCCTTGCTTCAGCTTCTTTGAATCCCTTTCATTCTTGATGTAACTGGAATTGCCAGCACCTCTGGCCAGAAGAGCTGTATCTGGCTTTCTTTCTACAGCTGCAGCAACTTCTCGACTGAAAACCATGTTTCCAGTTATCTTCCTTTGATGTTCAATCCTTTCCACCATCTGACAGGCTTTGTTTACAGTTGGTAAGGGATCCATGAGAAGAATTTGACTCTTGATAGCATCATAACTATCATTGAGATGCTACAAAAATTGCATCAGTTTGTGCCTCTGATCCGGCTCCCAAGTCTTCTGAATGGCCTTGCAATTAGGATGTGCAGGGTTGCAATCACATATTGGTATTTCACTCAAATCAGACAGCTCGTCCCACAGTTTCTTCAATTTGGTGAAATATATCGCAACACTGTCATTTCCTTGATATAATTCCGAAATTTCTCCTTGAATCTTGAACAACATAGGACCATTACTCTGGCCAAACCGTTCATTAAGTTGACTCCAGAGATCAACAGCAGATTCCACGTATAGAAAAGCTTCAGAAAGATTATGATCTACAGAATTCAGAATCCAACTTGTGACCATACTGTCACATCTCATCCATTGTTCATATGTTGGATCATTGGAATTAGGTTTAGCAGACTTTCCATTGATAAACCCTAACTTCACCTTTGTCCGAAGACCAATTTGTGCTGCCTTGCTCCATTTCTGGAAATTCGAGCCATCCATTTTGAAATTGGTAAGTTGCATTCCTGGATGATCTGAGCTTTGCAAAAACAGAGGATCAGCACCATAGCTTTCAATCCTTGCTGTAGCATAAGCAGCATTAGCAGCCATGCTTGATCAGAAATTGACTGATCAAAAGAAAGGCAGATGTGGTAGAAATGAAGACAATGAGCAAGATGATCAGATGCAGGAAAACCTGCTCTGATACCATGTGAACGTGAGAAGAAGAAAATGGAAGAGTAGAATGATTTTCTTGTATTGATGTGTATACAAATATGCTGAGTACAGGAGGTATATATAGACATGTGCAGAGAGACCTAGCTAGGTAAGAAACAAACTGATGCACAACGATTCTGTGTAACAACTATAACAAACTACAACAACCAATAACTAACTGCTTCAGCTATGGTTGACAGTTACACTAATTAACATTCATGGAGCAATGAGAATATAGGATACGAGATGACAACGCATACTTTACTTCACTAAATCTGGTTCTATTGTAGGTGTTTTCTTCACCTTCTTTCCCCACTCCTCTTTTATTTGGAAAATGTTTCTATAGTATCTGTAATTGTCATTAGATGTTGCAAATCATACTTCTGTAATTGCGTAATTCGTTTTGTGATGAAGACTGAAGAGTAGTTGATACTGCAACCAGTATTGTTCAGATAGTCGCAACTTTCATTGATTTAGTTGTTGCAACATGCATGGTTGCACTTTCTGTGTTTATCAAGAGTGGCGAATTATTTGTTCTCACATTTTTGTTATTGACGCAACGAGAGAGTTGAAATGATGAACATAATATGGAGTTTCTGAATTTCGATGGGTTTTTGTGATTTTGATGATCAGATTACTTCTGGGCTCATTGTCGTTGGTTTTTATTTCTTGACGCTTTTCTGAGTTTTTAATCAAATTACTTCTCAGCTCATTGTTTATGTCAATTCTATCTTATCGGACTGTTGATGCTTAGATGGATTTTGTGATTTTGATTATCAAATTACTTCTGAGCTCATTGTCCGTGCTTGTTGATTTTTTTTTTTAATTTAATGGGGTTTCTGCTGATTTGATGATCAGTTCTTTCCCTAGGATTACAGTTTAGTGGATTAGACCAAAATGAAACCATCTAATGTGTTGTGGGCTGTTGATTTCTTGATGGGTTTTTCTGTTTTTGATCAGATTACTTCTCAAATGTTAGGTCTTTGTCTTTGCCAATTTTTTCTTTCAATTCTTAGTGTGGGGTTGCTGATCTCTTGATTGGTGTTTGTGTTTGCGTTCATATTACTCCCCAGATCATTTGTAAAAAAAATTACTCGGAGGTACCCTAATATTTGGGGAAACTATTTTTCGATACCCCAACTTTTCAAAACTCATTTTGAGGTACCCTTACTTTTTGGGTTAGTAATTATTTGGTGCTTTTCCGGTCATTAATTTTATTAAGTGACCGAAATACCCTTATTCTTCTTCTTCAAGGGTATTTCTTCAGGAATAGAAGAACAAGGGCATTTTGGTCACTTAATAAAATTGATGACCGGAAAAACACTTAATAATTACTAATCCTAAAATTAAGGGTACCCCAAAATGAGTTTTGAAAAGTTGGGGTACTAGAAAAATATTTCACCAAAAGTTAGGGTACATGAGAGTAATTTTTGTATTTATGCTTTTTTTTTTTGGATTATTGGAATTAAATAATCCAACCTTTAAGGCAATTTGGATACGACGAACTGACATTTGGAATTTGGACTCGACGAACTATACCTAATACCTTATTAGATTGATTGAACTTTCACCGATTTCAACTCGTCTCAAAAGTGACTTGACGAAGGTGATTGCTTGCATAAACTATTTAAAAGGTGAAAAGTAAGAAAAAACAACTTAATCGCCACCGCATGTCACTTTTCTGACGAGTTGAAATCGGTGAAAGTTCATTCAATCTATAATAGGATGTTAAGTATAGTTCGTTAATTCCAAATTTCAAAGGTCAGTTCGTCGTATCCAAATTGTCCCAAAGGTCGGTTTGTTTAATTCCAACAACCCTTTTTTTTTTTTTTATCAATTCTATTTTGCGAGATTGATCTTTTTGATGTGATTTTTCTATTTTTTTTTTGGAAAGTTGGATTTGAATAATTCCTACTTAGAGCCATTGGAAATGAATAATCCTTTAGAAATGTACTTATCAATGATCCCTACTTTGCACTCCTTGGATTGTAGTGGACCACCACCGAGTTGATGAAAACGGACATGGTAGTTATTGACCTGACATTGCATAAACTCAGCTTGACCTTTTGTTTTACTTCAAAAAGTTACTTGGAGGTACCCCAATATTTGGGGAAATTATTTTTCGGTACCCCAATTTTTCAAAACTCATTTTGAGGTACCCTTAATTTTTGGTTAGTAATTATTTGGTGTTTTTCCGGCCATTAATTTTATTAAGTGACCGAAATACCCTTCTTCAGGAATGGAAGAACAGGGGTATTTCGGTCACTTAATAAAATTGATGATCGGAAAAGCACCTAATAATTACTAATTCTAAAATTATGGATACCCCAAAATGAGTTTTGAAAAGTTGGGGTACCAGAAAAACATTTCACCAAAAGTTAGGGTACCTTAGAGTAATTTTTTTGGTTTTACGGCCTACATTTGACATCCACTTTAGCAATATACATGATAAAAATGTTTAATTATGTGAGGTCAAATTAAATTGCTAATGTTGTTGGATTTGATTTTGGGGAAGTAGGGATGTTGGTGGATAGAGTAGAGAGAGAGAGAGAGAGAGAGAGAGAGAGAGAGAGAGAGAGAGTGAATAGGGGGGAGGATGGAACCAAGCAAACACTGCCTATTGCTGATGTGGATGCTAAATGTAGGTCTGCCCAAGTAAAAAAAAAAGTCAATAATTTTATCCAATACCTCGACATGAAACCACCGAGTCTACTTTCACCAACTCTTTGGCCGTCCACTACAATCCAAGGGTTGCAAAGTAGGAACCACTGTAGTGTTTTTCTAAAGAAGGCATAATTAGTTTGCAATGGTCCTAAGTAAGGATTATTCAAATCCGATTTTCCTAGTTTTTTTTAAAAAAAATCGGATTGCTCCTCAGCTCATTGTTTTTGTGTTATTTCCAATCTATCTGTGTCGTGTCCTTGTGGGGTTGTTGATTTTAGTGGGGTTTGTGTGTTGTCGATTAGATTAATTCTTCCGAACAGAGGTATCTAGCTAGCTTTCCCAGTCCAATGATTATTGTAAAGTATATATTGGTTGATAGATTTTTTCTGACTTTAGAGTGAAAGGGTTCTTTGTGATGAAATCACTTTCCGTCAAGTACGGCCATTCTTTTGCTGGCAGTTGCAGTTCACTTCATTGAATTTCAGTGTGATTCATTCATGGTGTAGTTGGGTCCTAATCTGTTGTGAAAGTTGGTCGCCAAATCGCCATTAATTTTGTCAATTCATTTGTCTACTTGGTCTTTGTAATAGCACTGGACTCTCCGAAGAAATGATCAAAGATTTTTAACTTTGCTGGCTACTTGCGCTTTTGAAGGACACTTGTTGTCAAATGGGGTGCATATGAAACATCTCCCTAAGTAAGCTCATTTGGATGGTGTCCGTTATTGGTTTTGGTTGTTGCAGTTGCACTAGTTGGCATGGAAGTGGCATCGCTTTGATTGGGCCGATCAAATTGCATGCATTGAGATGTTTAAGAGCATATGCAATGCAAAATTCCATCCATGGAATTTGATCCCCTCTCTCCTAGTTGGCACACTTTCTCTCTTCCTTTTTCTTCATTCCCTTGAGTTCTGGAACTCTGCAGCATTCCAGAACTCAAAGGAATGGAAGAAGAGGAGGAGAGAGGGTGTGCCAAGTAGGAGAGAGAGTGTCAGAATTCCATGGGTTTCATTCCGCATTGCTAGTGCTCTAATATGAACAAGTAGTCCTAGCCCGTCCAAAAATGCCCAGCCCTGCCCAAACCCGGTGCCTACTCTAATAACAATTGTTCCCTCATATCCTTGTATTGAAGAGAAGTTGTTTCTGTTGGACCCTATATCAAACTCATTCACTACCTGCTCTTCCCTAGAAACAACCATTAGATGGTTTCATTTTGGTCTAATCCGCTAAACTGTAATCCTAAGGAAAGAACTGTCCAAAGTCATTTGGGTAGATTCCTTCATTTTGCTTTAATCTACCGCAGCTATGGATGTTGATGCTTATTTTCTCAAAACTTTATCCTAATATTGGGAAATGATTTGTTGTAAACCTTGGCGATTATGTCTAAAGATGGATTCAAGTTTAAGACTTATCATGCTTTTGCAGGTGTTTCGTCATCAAAGATATGTTTTGCACATGGGAGAAAAGGTCGAAAGGCACAAGAAAGTTAGACAAGCAAACGACTTTGTGGCAATAGAAGCCCTGAAAAAAAATTTTATGATCAGATGACACACAAAATTATGCCACACATTTTTCTGGTGGATTCTTGGCCATACCATCCTTGATTTTGTGAACATTTAGGCTTCAAAATTTGCTCCACAACTGGTGCAAATTCAGAAAAAAGCAAAATGGACAAGCATATCCAAGTTTTTCTAAACCGCGTCACTTTCATTGCAGCTACTATAGCCACTGTACTACTACTTTTGATCCTGCTTCACCCACCAGATGCATGTAGTCCCCATTTCAAGCCTCATAGTTTCCTCAAATTTCCTCGGTCCACCTGTGACGCTTTCCATCGGCCACGCCAATTCTCCACGATTGAGAAGAAGAATCAGCGGCTCTGGTCCACCTCTGCTTGGTTAAAGAAAGTTGATTCCTTCTCTCATGTATTCGTTGATGTCCAAAAGAGTAGCCCATCTCGCCCTTTCTCTATCCTCTCCAATTCATCCAAAGTCCTCTGCATCTTAGCTGGTGCTGGCCAAGAGGTCATGGCCCTTCAGCAGATTGGAGTATCCGATGTCACTGCCATTGACCTCGTTGACTCCCCTCCACTTGTTAGCCGTGCTGATCCATTCAATCTGCCTTTCTTCGATGATGATTTTGATTTTGCATTCTCCGCTCAGTTTGACATTGTCTTGTTCCCCTCTCGCTTTGTCAGGGAAATGGAGAGGACAGTGAGGGTTGGCGGGTATTGTCTCCTGATTCTGGAGGAATGTACGGGTGATCAGGTCAAGGAAATTGCGGGCTTGTTTAAGCGAGGAGAGTTGGTTGGTGCTGATAATTTTACATTCAGCGGAGCAAAGATGACCAGGATTGTGTTGAGGATTACTAATTCCACCTCGTAATGATCCTATGATACGCATATTCTTTTGTTTATTTTTATCTTCAACATGTATGGTTAAATGTTGCCTTATTATTCTTTACGTTCTGTATATCTCCCAAACTGACCATACTCATATTTGGGCATACAAGAAGTTGGAAATTTGCCTCCAAGCTCAACCATGGGAGGGCACAGTTTCCTGGAGTTATCTATTCCAAATTTCCAATATAGAGGAACTCTAAGGAATAGGTATTCACCGGAATACCGTATAATTGTATTTATTGGTTGATTGATAATTCTGTAATTAAACCTCGAGTTCATTGAGAAAAGGACAGTTGGTAAACAAGCATCAAAATCCATAGAATGAAAGAAAGGTGGCACACTTGCACTATCATTATCAGCAGTTATGATTGTGGAGTATCTTGAATACTGTTACAACTTATGTTGCTTCCGGGAAATTGGTGGAAGGAAAACCCAGTTTGGCTTAAAGTGTTTGATTTGCTATATTTTATGGCTTAAAGTTGGCATCTTATCTTGTCACTTGTCAGTAGTATCATCACCATTCACTACCATGAAAGTTGAAAGTGACCTCTGTTAATAAATTCTCCCCCCCATGGCTTTCGAAATGAAGCCGTTGCTATTGCCCCCACCAATGCTTGCCAATATTTTAGTAGAATAACAACATTCTGTGGGCAGTATTCTGCTTAACTTGCATTGAAAGTGAAACTGCTGATGAGATGTTGTTATGTCCATGGCCAAGAGCTACTAGCTCACTAGTTGTCTAGCTCAAGTGATAGGGGGTAGGAGAAGTATCATAATTGCTAGCCTTTAAACCTTGGTGATCACAGTTTTTACCATGGAAATTATTGGGCTCCTTGTGTTGGACCAAATTTGTTGCTTTTGTCAATCTCTTTCCTTGCCTAATAATAAACTGTTAAGTTTACTAGAGAAACATGGTGAATGACCCAACTTACGGTCTAAAACAAAAGGGTTATGGACCATGAAGGATGACCAAAATGTAAATTGACTATGGAGTATATCGAGGAACATGATGTCCCAATTTATGAGAAAGAGGAGGACTTAGCAGTGCTAATGTGCCATGTCAAGTGGACAATCCATTTTTTTTTAAAATTGCGTTATCCTCTATCTCTTTGATTCATGCATAAGATATCTACAAAGCGAATCATGGTTCGCCTTTGAAAATATCAATGGATATGTACATGGTTCGCCTTTGGAGATATCAGGAAAAGACACCCCTTGTTCACACTCTCTATCTTTAATCCCTAATCCCCACCCTCATACTCCCTCTCTCACTTCCCAAAACATCACCAGCACCATCATCACACAACCACCGAATTGGTTAGCTTGAAGTCCAAGATGGTAACTTGAAGTTCCCTTTTCTCAATCTTCCGCCACATTTCCCCAAAATCGCCGGAGAATGACAGAAATCTGACAATGAGTACATACAAAACGACCCAACATGACCGCACATTCGCCTTTGCCCCGTCGTATCCTCTTCTGGCAAGCACCTTCTGGGCAGCGTACTCTTGCGTCCCACAGGCTTCGTGCAGAACTAGAGGTGGGGCTGACACAGTTCGGAACAGAGCTAAGGCCGAAGTTGGATAAAAAAACCCACATGCTAGATTTGTCTTTGAAGCTCGGAACTTTTGCAATGAGGGTGTTGGTGGTGATTTGGGAAGTGAAAGAGGGAGTATGAGGGTGAGGGCTGGAGTTCGAAGAGAGAGAGAGAGAGTGAGTAGGGGGCATCTTTTCTGGATGTCTCCAAAAGTAAATATGGTTCGCCTTGTACATATCCATACATATTTTCAAAGGCGCACCATGGTTCGTTTTGTAGATATTCTATACGCGATCAAAGAGATAGGGGATAGAGCAATTGAAAAAAAAAAATTTGACTGTCTACTTGACATGTCATGTCAGCACTGCTAGGTCTCCTTTTCTGTCATAAATTGGGACCTTATGGTCCTCAATATATCCATAGTCAATTAGCATTTTGGGTATCCTTTATGGTCAATAACCAAAAACAAAAAAGATTGATATGTCCATGATTTTGGAATGGTGAGAACACCTTATTACCCCACTTGAGAGTATAGATTATAGACATGCATTAGCCCGACTTCGGCTCAGATCATTTGTTTTATAGCATTGATTAATCCCACTGCTCTCAATTTACACAAATTGTAAAGTGGGACAAAGGTTGGGCCATGGTCTCAATTCGTGAAATGGATGCGGTCTATAAGTTAAATTAATTACTATTAGGCAACATCTAATTGATTGATGCGTTGGATTGGGAGCACCAAATATAAAAAACCTACCTTCATAATCTTATTTCTAACCTACAAGTTATATTAAACTTACTTTTAAACATCAATGTGTCTAATAATGTATTGAGGTTTGGCTTTTATTAAAATCATTCCATATACATTGTTAGTCTTAGTCACCTTAAATTTAGAACAAGACCACCATAAAAATGTCTCGTGATCAGTTTTCACTCAAGACTTATAATTAATTCAATGGAATAAAGTTTTTATGGCATTTGTTCTTTTAAACTTGTTATAAGTAGTTTATCACATGAGAACTTATTAGTGTTCATATATTGTTGAATGATGTGATATATATGTAATGATAATTAAGAAGAACAAACTATATATATTGGTTCGGTTTGGTTCAAGTTTGAATTCTGCGATGCTCATTGTTTTTGTAACACCTCGGGTATTAGTTAAGTATGACTAAAGATGATTGAAATGATTACTTATATCACCAAGGTGCACCTTCTTTTATGGTAGTTCATTCGTTGGGATTTTTTCAATTAAGCATGTTTGGCTGGGAGTAGTCTCAGGATGGGGTGATCTCCTAGAAAGTTTTCCTAAACAGCGTGTGAACGAGGACGAAGTATGCTGGAAAGACTCGTGGTGATTTGTGGGGCTAGTCAGTGATCCTTGAAACAGTTATTGATAATGTCTGCGGTCTGGGAGGGGCCAGGGTGTTATAGTTTTATTATAGAAGTAATTTTTTCTTTGATTTTTTTTAAGTTCAATTCTAAAATCTTAGGTAATTTCTATTTTTTTGGATTACATTCATGAATTAGCAGGTGAAGTAAGATTTTGGTTAATACTTCCTCCGTTCTTTTTTATCTGTCATTTACGGTTTTCAGTGCCAATTTTTAATCAATAATTTCTAATATAAATGTTTTGCAAAAAATATAATATTATACTTTTTTAATAGTATTTTTATTACGCATCTAGTGACATCAATTTCGTATGATGAATCATTGTATAAATTAAAATATTAACGGTCAAAGTTTTGGCACAATTTCCAAGGACGACTAATAAAACCAAACAGAGGGAGTATTAGGAATGTAATTGAGCGCAGCCCAAAATTTGGCGCCATACATTCTTATTTTATAATTTAAATTTTTATAAAGCTTAACTTAAAAATTAAAGACAAGTACCAACTTCATTCCTTAATATTTAATGTAAAGTTAAATTTTGTGAAGTTTTCTTATATTTATAAAACATTATCTATTTTTTTTTAAAATAAAATATTTAAATAAGTTTAATTAAATGAGCAACGAGTCGAGGTTTGCTCAAAGCGAGCGAACCAAAATTTGACGTAGTCTAGCCAAAGGCGTCGTTGAGTTGGCCCCGACTCTTTAATTCTTCCGGTTCTTTTATACAACTAGCTGCGGTGCGGTGCAGTGTGGAGGAAATGTAGTGGGTTGGGAAAAGTTGTGGTAGATTGAGGAAAGTTGTGGGTTGTAGTGGGTTATGGTGGAATATGGAAAGTTTAACTTTTAATAAAAAGATAAATTAAATTAGAACAGTAGATTGTAGTGGATTATGGTAGATGGTGATGAATTGTGGTGGAGTATGAAAAGTTGTGGTGCAGTGTGGCACCGCCGCCTGTCAGTCGCATAAAATAACGGGATCATTAGTTACAGCCCTAGATAGATTGCATGGAGGATTACAAACAAATCAGATCGTTATTGTAAAACTTTAATTTGATCCAACAAACTGACCATATTAATTCCTTATTTCGTGTTAGAACCAGATGATGATTTGGCGAATGAATATACAAATCGAAACAAAGTTGATGAAATGTTGTCTGCCCACTTATTTATTATTCTAAGATAGTGGAGGTGGTTAATCTGTGGTCTCTGGTGTTGCCATGTCCAGTTTTACTAAATGTTAATTAATTAGTAATCTGGTTGGTCCATGTAAAGATAATTAAGCCTTTTGAAGAAATTCAACAAATTTGCAAATGACGACAACTTTTAACTTGCCTTTTCTTGTCATATCTCATCTTCTTTGGGAGTATCATTCTAGCTAGGAGCTAAAAGTGTCAAATTTCTTCAGGGAAACAACATTTATGAAGTTAAACAATCCATAATGGCTATCGAAATCAAATGATGGTGCTTTTTTATGCTCAAATTTTATTTGTAAGACTCCTTTTCTCTCTTCTTTTTTTTTTTAAATTTCTTCTTTAACTTTTGGCTTATTAAAGCTTCGTAATATGATAATCACCACTTCTACCCTATGTTTAAGGTGTCAAATGTTGGCTAAATTACTAATGGTATCTCTTAATCAAACTAAAACACTTCCACAAAAAAGTTTTTCGTCATCAATATTGCTCGATCTTAAAAATCTTACCTGTAGATCTCTAAATATTGATAGTTACAAAAACACTATAGAGAGAAGATCAATTTTAAGTGTGGATCTCTAACAATTGGACTTAGTAACTTAACGGAGGGGAAACCCTCATTTAAAGATTGGATTCATAGTCTTGTTTATCTCCATACAAGAATATTTGTAAATCATGGAAATTGATACCATGCATGTCCTCTAAAGTTGAAGGCAACGGTTGTATTATTTTAAAAGGTAATTAACGGTAGCTAGATTGGGTAAATTTTCATAAGTTTTCGTTGAGAAAAGTTAGGAATAATGTGAAATTCTAACTAAGTTGAATAGTTCGACGTAATAGGGGTCTTTGTTATACATTTTGTAAAAAAATTAATGTTTTCTCGAAACTTTTCAAATCAAAATTTTTCTAACTTTACTATCTAAAAGAAAATATCTCCTTTTGAAATTTGTGCAATATGATTCTTTGCTTTCTATAAACATATCGCAACCCAACTTCGACTAGCAATATTTGATCATGATAAGTTAGGACTTGTCCTTTTCAACTTATGACAAGTATGTATCATCAACATTTGCCCGACTAGCAATATTTGAGGCTTTGAGCATTGATCAGCACTGACCAATACTAATAAACATACCTGACATATTAGTGTTCAACATTGATCAACACCAAACAACACTAATTAACATTGATTAATATTTATCAGCATTGATCATCACTCATTAGTACTTATGAGCATCAATCAACATTGATCATCAATATGTTACTTATCATAAGTTTGAAAAAAACAAGCCCCTAATCATGCCTTAGAAATTAACACAATATTCAATTAGCAGTTGAACAAACATCAAATTTGGGGTTGTAACTTTTCAACTTATTTAAAGTAATTTATTGTTGATCAACATTGACCGGAATTAAACAAGTTCAAGTCAATGTGATAAGTGTTGATTGGTGTTATGACTTGTGAGTATTGATCGGTGCTAAATGTTTGCCATAAGTGTTTACAATAATTTGAAAAATGATAAAGAAGAAGTAGAGAGGAGAAATCAAATTAAGAAAGGGTTATTTTCACTAATCAATCATTAGAGAAAAGATGTACAGAGGGCGCTAGCATATATACAAAAGTGATGGCACACAAAACAAACTCTAACTAAGCCAATGAAGGTTAGTCTGTTAGTTAAGATGTTTCGCCTAAGATAATATAAAAGCACAACAACAAAATATCTTAAATCTCCCCCCCAAAAAAAATGGTGGACTTAGTGCGGAGTCCACAAGCCCATCATCGAAGAGAGATAATTGTGAGAAAATTCACCAAAGGGCCGTTTCGGTGAGAACATCAACCCATTGCTCTTTGGTGTGAACATAAGATAACTTAAGGAAGCCTTCCAAAAGTTTATCTCTCGAGTAGTGACAGTCTATATTGACATGTAATTTGGTCCTATCATGAAAGACAAGGTTGAAGGCAATGTAGATGACAGTATTATTATCACAGTACATGACAATAGGCATCTATAAAGGAATGTGTAGGTCACGAAGAAGCTGACCAACCCACTCCAGCTCTAAAGTGGTGGCTGACATGGATCGATACTCTGCCTCAACCGAGGACTTCAAAATCGCCCACTGTTTCTTCATCTTCCAAAACATCAATCGATCACCGAGGAAGACACAGTACCTTATAAGGAACGAGTAGTCATTGGGCATCAACCCTAATCCACAACACAGTAAGCTTAGATGGTGAAGTGGGAATCTTTCCTACAGAACTGAAACTTATTGGAGCGTGGCGCGGTGGGGGTTCGGGTTGCTTGAGTTGGTGAAGGATGAACACTCGGGTGTAGGATCGACCCTAAATCGGCAAAGGTAGCACTTGAGCACCCAAAACAATGATTTCTCAACCCAAAATCCACTACTAGCTAGCATTAGTAATCAATATACATTCTACTTGCAAATCTAGTCAAACTCAACCATCAATCGCAAAAACATTGAAAATCGAATATGGACTTGGATAAAGGGGGATCCACCACCAAGAACTAGCAATCTACCATAATTAGTTAAATGAAGGATCCACCATTAATCAATAAAGGAAAGACTTGCAGCACCCCCATGTATTCATTGATAAAGTAAATAAGGTTTTAAAGAATAAAGAATGTTATAAGCTTCTTCAATGTATCCATAATCACAATTGGCCAAAAATCCTTTATAAAATATAACCTTGGGGTATTTATAGGAAATGGGGATAATTAAGAAAATTAACTCGGATAATAGAGGTCACAACCATGACATAGGGTTGTCACGACAGTAACCCTCCTTTTCTTGTCGGAAAAGACACATATTAAACTGGAATCACAGGCGTGACCCTCGATGGTCATGGACGTGCATGACATGTGTTGTCACCATCGTGAACCTACTTTCTAGCATGAGGGGCCATTGGACTAGAAGGAGGTTACGGGCGTGACCATTGGGGTCACGACCGTGATTGCTTCTAGGGAAGGTCACGGCAACCATGAAGTCATATGTGAGACCCAAGGGCTCACGACCGTGACTAGGGGTAGTCTAGGCTTTATCCATCCAACTTCCCAAGTTGACTTTTCTCGTTTATTCTTACCGATTGATCCCGAGCCCCTTAGAAAGCCTGAGGGAGGTGTAGACCCTGGAAAAATCACGGGGGACTTTCCTGTGCAATGCTAGTTGGTGTGATTGGGAGCCGACTATGGTTGCTTAATCCTTAAATAAGAAAGCTTTTATTTTAGAAGAAAACTTTTGGATTCTTTAAGTATCTTAAGCTTGTAAATTCATTTAGGTACAATCACCTCGGTTTGAAATATCCAATTATAGCTACCCTAGTATGTCTACCAAGGCCATAAATGGGATAAAGATCACTGTACTGACCCAGTACACCAGACGATCATATTAGAGTCAGGCTAGTGGCCTTTTGGGCCCACTGTCCAGAAAAAAGGCCAGAAAATGGCTATGGTCGTCTGGCCTTTCTCAATTTCTCGATCATTTTTGGTCTTTTGGCACTTTGGTTCCAATTTTCGGACGAGTATTGTTTTAATTAATCAAACAGAAGAGAAAATCCAGAAAATGAATTACGCAAGTTATGATAAAAAAAAAATAGAGTTGCCAATTGATTTAAGGAAATCAATGAACATAAAAACGATGAAAGCTCTGGCATGCGAACCTGAATTCTGAACCCAGGGGTAAGGTTACGAGTCCAAGAGTTAGAAAACCCTCGGACTCACCTGTTTGAAATTAAACTCTACTAGAATCGATCTTGAAATGAAAAAGAGCGGGGAGAAGTTTAGAAAAGTTTCAAGATATTATATTCATGTGATGCAAATGTCAAAGGCATAATGCACAAATGTCGCATGGTATAAAGATTACATGGTTACATGATAGAAAACATGAATATTCTAACCATGCTTAAACACAAAGCATGTAGGAGATTAGGTGGGACAGGAGAAAACCTAGGTCAATACATCGGTATTCTTTTGACGACGATGATAACGAATCTTTGTGGTTGTATGGATGATGAGAGATGAAGAGGGGAATTCTTGAGGTGATCTTGCTTGGTTTTGCTTGGTTCAAATAGAAGGAGGGAGCATGATCCACCATTTTTTCCTCAATCCCCCAATAAAAGCAGTTTGGCCTTGATATCTGCATAGGAGTTATTACGTAATCAACATGCATAAAGGAATTGCGTTGATTGAAAAGCTACGCAGATTACCAACATGGCAAGGAGCAACGCTGTAATACCCCGCCCTAAATCATGCGTATTACAGTAATTAACCTGTGTTAATTAGCTATAATTCGTTAATTAAATTCTTTTATTTTTATGGTTAGCTAACGGTGACAGGTCTCGGAGGAATGGCAATGCGGTTAATTTTATCGATCAAAATTTTTAAGTGAATTTGGTTACGACATATTTTGGACCTCATAATATAATTATATTAGGTTCTATGATTTTATTTTAAAGTCGGGTTAATTACCGTTTTTATTTTTACGGCCGAACGATTTAAATTTAACTTACCGATTTTACCGTCTTTTTAACCCGCCTAATTTAATTATATTTTATGGACATTATACATTACTAATTTTATTGATTACATTTTATAGTATTATTAGAGTGGTAGTATTATATGTATTATTGTTATTGTTTTAATTAAGTAAGGGGGTACTAGATATTAAGCTAAGTGGGAGTCAAAGGGTTTTTATTTCAAATTGGCAAACTCAATCTCAGCTCTCTCTCTCTCTCACTGCCCGACAGCCCCCCCCCCCCTCTCTGCCCTCTGTTTTCGCCGGCCGTCCGGCCAGATTCCGGCGGCTTTCCGGCCATTTTTCCGGCACCCACAAGGAGCTCTCACTTCCCTCTACATCCTTGTCCATTTTATTCATCTTTTCAAGTGGTATTCATCTTATTCCTTCATCTCCATTGATATACAATCTGAGTTTTGATGTTTTACATGTACTAATTTATTATTCATCCTTCTAATCACCTCTCTTTTTCATAAGTTTCAAAGTATATGTTAGTAGAGTTGATTTTAGGGACAAACTACATGTGTTTAGTGAGGTTTGGTGAATCTTTTGAGAGAGTTGTGTTTCTTGTTGAAGAGATTGATATTTATGGTTTTTGCATGTGGTATTTGATGACAATTTGAAGGTTAGTTTCTGTTTTGAAAGGGGTAAATAGATTAATCATGTTTAATTGGGTTTTTTATGTGTAATTAGTGAGGAAAATTGTGAAAGCTATGGTGTGATCTAAGTGCATGTAGCTTGGTATTGATGCATGTGTAATTTACAAGTGTGGATGGTGATTTTTAGAGGTTTAAATGCTGGATTTTATTGAGGTTATGGATGGATTACAATGGGTGTATTATTGGTATAAAGTTTGGATGAAAATAAGCCATGCATGTAGGTGAAAACCGATCCAGAACCTACTGCCCAAAATGTGACTTTTAAAGGGGATGTTAAAATTCGTTTTGAGCCCAGATTCTAGTGTAAAAAGGTAGCCCAAGATATTAGCAAACACCCGGCTTTGGAATTTTGAGTTTTCGTTTTGTATAGCTCAAGTTAGAGCCAAAACCGTAAAGCCACGCAATTATATACGAATTTTGAAGTCAGTGTTTTGTTGTGTAATTTTCGCCTGGATAGAGATTGATTTTGGGAAAGTGTTCAACATAAGAGTTTTAGGAGACTCTGCAAGCTTTCCGAAAACGTATGGTATGTGTCCAACCGATATCGGGAGAGAGAGTTATAGAACCCGGAAGCGGGGCTGCGAAACTGGAATTTTCTGGGTAGTTAATAAGTATATGTATTGGGTTAAAAGATGCTATATTGCTTATAATGGGTTTTATGAGTAGGTAACTTAAGTCATATGGCCCTTATGATGTAGTCCATAAGTGTGAACCATAGTACTCGATTTTGAAGAATCCGAGGTCGTCAAACTATTTTATGTTTATCGTTTTAATTTACCGAAAACTTACAAATTTAATGAAATGAGTTCTTTTATTTTAGAGTTTTTAAAGTCTCTTTGGGGAATTTGAAGGTCTATATTTTACACGTACTCTTTTATTCATAAAGCTCCTATGGAATTAGAATAAGTACAAGTTCTATGGATTTTTGTCTAAAGCACCCAAAAACCGCACACAAAGTTATTTCGCATTTTACTGCTTCTTTCCGAGCCTTTTCGAGCTCTTCGTCCTTTTAGCCTCTGGCCCAGTAGACAAACTTGTAGATTATATTTTTCCCTTTCCAAAAGTACTACATCGAAAACCGAGTTTTATAGCCCAAGTTACGGCCAAATTACTATCGTTACAAAAACCTGAAATTTCTTCCGTAATGGTTCCAAATGTTTACCGTGAGGCTCCATGTCCTCATAATTTCATAGTTTTTATACTGATAATAAATTTTACCGTTTTAGCTCAAAGTTCTGCACCGTCTTAGTCCATTCCCCGGCCGAGATCATCACCGAGCAATCCATTCATTCAAGGTACGCGAATTGTCCAACTCTTCGCTCCTTTATGTTTACGCTTATGTTTTATGTTCACGATTTATGCAAATGTTTACGATTTATGCTTTACGTCTACGGTTTATGCAAAGGTTTATGATTTATGTTAAAGGTTCACAATTTATGTTAAAGGGTTAGGATTTATGTTAAAGATTTATGATTTATGATAGATGTTTATGGTTTATGCTAAATGTTTACAGTTTGGGCTAATCTATGCTTTTATGGTTATTCATGGTTTTAAGCGGTCCCATTTTATGGTTTCTATGTTCTATGTTCTAGCTAGTTACGAGAAGTGCTAGCCTTTTATGTTTTAGATACTCCTGATCAGAGTGTCCTAGACGGCGATGTCTGATCGCATAGCGATCACCCATCCAAACTCGGATCGGTTTGGCGTGCGTCTGTGAGATGCTTTGCATCGATCTAAAGGGACCCAAAACTCTTAAGTTTATGTATTTACTTCTAAGTTCATGTGAGTTCTTTCTTTATGAACTCAAATTACTCTTACTCATGTATAAGTCTATGTTCATGTCTTTTCAAGTTAATGTTTTATTACCCCTTCCCCGTTTTCAAAATGAATTTAAATGCCGGCACTATAACCGTCTTCGAACGGTTTGACGTGTGGAGGTTTACGTCTTGAGTGTTTCCCCACTCACTTTTCGCAATGTTTTTTTTTATGTTTTGTTTTAGGGGGTCCGAGCACCCAAGGTAAAGGCAAAGGCAAGCAGGGGTAATCGCGTGTTGCAAGCAAGGTAGTCATGGTTGAAGTATCTGGGTCGGCTTGAGAGTCGCATGTTTTTGAAGTAACCATGTTTATGAAAGCAGAGTTGTATTTTTGTCTTCTTTGATGGTTGTTTAAAGTTTGATGGTTATGTTTTGGAGATTCATCTTTAAGTATGAAGTTATGTTTTGGGAGTATAGTATGTAATGTTTATATGTTTTAATGATGTTCTTTTGGGTTGTTGCCTTGTCTCTTTTGGGAGACGGCGGTAATGCCTCAACCTAAGGTGTTCCGCTGCGCTAATCACAGGTTTGGGATTCTAAGTATAGTCTTAATCTTGTGATTAAGGTTGGGGCGTTACAAAAGCTATCTGGCCTTTCTTGAGTTTTCTTTGCACGAATCACTAACTGTGCATATTAGTCACGTGGCAGTCACTAAAACTGGAGTATGGCCGTTTGGCCTTCGGCTGACATTAGCTCAACTTTGAATGGCCATAACTCTTTCATCCGCACTCCTATTGAGGCAACTCAAAAGGCATTGGAAAGCTTATGATGTGTACTTTACGGTATACGTCATAAAAAGAAATAAGATCAATGAGACTTGTGGAGAAAATGGAATTCAAAAGGATGAGCATATGTATGTGAAAAGGGTGGGAAAATGAAGGTTTTTGTGGTGGATTGAAGAATGTTCGGTTGCGGTATTTTGGGGTTAAGAGTAAGGTTGTCGTATCCGTAGGGATGATGTGTCAAGCAATAGGGAATTGGTTTGGTTGGGTTTGAATATTCCAAAATAGTAAACATGCATAAAGGACTAAATTAAACTAACTACGAATGTAAAGACAAAAATTTAACATTGGGGACTGTAAATATTAAATTTTAACTAAAACTAATTGCAATAAATAATTAAAGCAATCAATTAACTACTAACGAAATTCAAACTAAATCTGCGAGGAAAGAAATGATACCTACGTCTGTATTTCTGGCGATTGAATCACAGGAATCTTACGAACAAACAAGAAATTAAAGGTGTGATTTGGATTACTGAGACGGCTCGAATCTTCACTTGAAAGGAAAATTCGGAGAACATTAATCCTCCTCTTCCCCGAAAATTGGATTTTTGGGTTGAAACGAGTACAAAAAAGATTGAAATAGCGAGAATTGAAAATAACTGCGAATGAAAGTGAGAAGGAAATGATACATTAAAACTAAAATTGACTTGAATTAAACTTTAAAGAAGGTCGTTACAATTGTTGAAGAAAAGCTGGAGAGAAAAACTAAAACGAGATATAAAACTATACCCTAAATCAAAAGAAACTAATACGTGAATGAATTGAAAAAAAAAAGAAACTAGTAATTAAAAATGTCCCTCGTATTCTGACGACGAGGTTTTTTTTTTTTTAATAGGGTTGGAGGAGGCGCGACCAGTGTCCAAGGAGGCGCAGCCAGCGTCTCTCCGCTTCTCTGAATACCTTTGTTCTGATTGTGGCGCAGGCAACGGGTAATAGACGTTGCCAGCGTCTCTGCTTCACGACTTCGACATTAGGCGCTGCTGGCGTCTATTCGTTTCTATCTCTTTTTTGTCCGGATTTTGTTATATTTGACTCCTTTCTAATTATTCTCTTATCTACCTACAAAAACACAAAAATCATCGTAACTAACTGATAGTTAAAGGGATAAAACAAACAAATACTTATTAAGGGTATCAATTTGGTTCAAAATGAGACCAAACAGTGAGGTTGGCTAAAAAGCAACCAAGGCTAGACGACTTTCCTCAATTTCTAGCCCCTTATGGTCCTCCTTTTAAGCCTTATCGTTATTGGGCCCAGTTGCCATGAATTGAAGTAAGGCCAGGTGGCCTTATTTTGTTTTTAGCCCATTTTTAGGTCACTTTGGGTTCTTGCTTTACTTTTGGCCCAATCTTGTGATGAGGTATGAGCATTGCTCCCCTTACACTAATGCACTCGCCTCGGTACAATATTCAATGTCTATAGAGAGCCCCCACTTTGATCGAGTCAAGCTAGAATGAAGGTCAAAATAGCATGATGTGCTGATTGCCTTTTCGTGAATTCCTAACAACTTGACGTATCATCATACTATGAAGGCCCGATGATAGGCACATGGATGTCCTTACTCTTTTATTGGCAACTAGACGTATCATTGTATTGTGAATGCTTACAATGATAGACGCGTGGATATCCTTGCTCTTTTACTGGCAACTAGACACATCATTGTACTTTGAACACTTGATTTTCCAGTATTTCCCCGTGTCAATGGTGATTTTCGAGTCTTTTCCGGTGTCGGTTCCAGTCTTTCCCGGTGTTGATGATGATTTTTCTTTATATACTAAACATGCAATAGAGAAAATAACTTTGTTAATTATTTGTTAAACTTTTACATTTTAATAGGATACGTTTCTAAAATAATTTCGCTTTTTAAAAATCAGAACACCTTGAATTAGATCTGGGAAAAGGTGATCCGATGCCATTACCGACTTGAACCGATCACGATATTAAGCAGGTTAAGGAATAGGTAGAATTTTTCAAACCGTTTAATTAAATATATTTACATGGTAAACCCGTTTAATTAAATGGGTTAGGTTTAGGTAAGGATTTTCGACATGAAAAAATACTTGATTGGTAAGGATTTATATTCTTGATTGAATCTTGTAAAAAAAGAAGTTAGTTGTTAAGATTCTTGATTGGTAGTTTAAATATTTATATGTTCTTTAATTTTATTCACATGTTCTTTAAGACCTTTCTTGATTCTTGATTAAGAAATTCGTAGTTACTTTTATCTTTTATAATTCACATAGGTCAAGCTTGATTAGGGTGTTTAGTTATCAAAGTTCTATCCTTGTTTTATTAAGCAAGTAATTACATGTTTCTTTGGGTTGTGATATGTTATATCATGATTAATGTTGTGTGTAATCAAGTTAAATTGATTAAAGTTGGTTCTAGTGAGTTTTAATCATAGAATTATGAAGTATGGACCTTGGGTTGGGTTAGGTTGGAGACTTTTAACCTTAGTCACTGTTTTAGGCCCAAATTAGAACCCCGGGACCAAATGGTGAAGGTTAGAACCGAATTGGCAAATTAAATCGAAACCGGTAACGGGACAGTTTCGTTAGTGTCTAAAGATCGGGTCACCACGGTTAGTGTAGTTATTTTTTGATCGAACCCTTTGGACTGGAGCTTCCCTTAGATGTTAGCTTTAATAGGAATTTTGCGGAACGGACTTTGGAGTTTTATAGGTTGAGTTTTACCCCGATTACCAGACCTAGGTCAGATCTGGACCGTTTGGGAAGATGACGGTTTTTGAGGACCTTAAAGCGTGTTTTGGGTCTTGAGTTCAACATAAAAGTTTTAGTAGACATCCCGAGGTTTCCGAAAAGTGCAAAACCAGACCCATAGAATGTCGGCAAGTCAAGTTACGACCCTTTTTGTGTGGATGCTGTAATATATCTAGTTATGTGAAATTGTTAATAAATGTGTTGTTGGTTGAAAATGTTTACTTGGTATTATTATGCGATTACTTGGAATGTGTTAGGTAATTTAAAGTGTAAATTCATGATTGATAGGAACCTATAGGGTTCCTAGGGGAGGGTTAGTTAGAAGGTAGTTAATACTAACTTCAAAGGGCGCGTTTTGATTAGAATAATTATTCTATTTTAGGCCCGAGCTAATTCGTGTCGTTAGTGAGCTCAAGTGTGTTCGTTTTTGCTGTGAAGTGAAGCTAACCAGGTAATGTCTATGCTCTAATCTCCACTGGGTTGCTCTTTAAATGTGTTTTAATGTTTTCTAATCTGTTTTGAGAATTGCATCCCGAAAGGGGACTTTATGTCGAAATGTGACCATCTATTTTGGATAACTGTTTGTAATTTTGTGATCTTTGATTTATGAGTTGAGGAATTTGAGATGGTCTTTTATTAGTGGTTTTATTTTGATTTTGATAAACCTGGGTTTGGTTTGACTTGAGAGCTGTGAGATGAGATTGCATAAGATACTAATAACTCAAGTGAAACATTAAGTGGGGGTGACTGTAATACCCCGGATATGTGGTTAAAGTGTGGTTTAAGAGGATTGAAACGACTACTCATATTACAAAGGTGCACCTTCTTTTATGGCAGCTCATCCGTTGAGAACCTCTCAGTTAAGCGTGCTTGGCGTGTGAGCGAGGACGAAGCACGCTGGAAAGACTCGTGGTGATTTGTGGGGCCAGTCAGCGATCCTTGAAGCGGTTATCGGTAATGTCCATGTCCCGGGGAGGGGCCGGGGCGTTACAGATGGTATCAGAGCCGACCCGCGACCGTGAGCTGCGCCAGTGGACGGGAGAGCCATGGGCAGTCACCTAGCGGGGCAAAGATTCTGGATTGGATTGTGGCACAACGAGGACGTTGTGTGCTTAAGTGGGGGTGACTGTAATACCCCGGATATGTGGTTAAAGTGTGGCTTAAGAGGATTGAAACGACTACTCATATCACCAAGGTGCACCTTCTTTTATGGTAGCTCATCCGTTGAGAACCTCTCAATTAAGTGTGCTTGGCTGGCAGTAATCAAAGGATGGGTGACCTCTTGGGAAGTTTTCCCAGGCAGCGTGTGAGCGAGGACGAAGCACGCTGGAAAGACTCGTGGTGATTTGTGGGGCCAGTCAGCGATCCTTGAAGCAGTTTATCGGTAATGTCCGCGGCCCGGGAGGGGTCGGGGCGTTACATACTGCTTATCAATAAACTTAGGTGAAAATTGCAGTTAATACTCTTTGAAATATATGTATGACTCATATATATATATATATATATATATATATATATATATATATATATATATATATATATATATATGGAAATTGGATTCTAGTAATCCCTACTTTTTCAAATTGGATGGCAGTAATCCCTACTTTCAATTTTTATTCTGGTGGTCCAAAAAAAAAAAAATTGTATTGTAGCGGTACCAAATCCATCAGCACATTCTTTTTATTTTTTTCATATCTACCCCATTTTGTTTTTGTTTTTCGTTCCTGCCCCCAGATAGGTAATGAAGTGTAGTTGCTAAAACATTTTTTAAATAATTTTTTTGAGATTCCGAGAAATTATTGTTATTTTTTAAAAGTTATAAAATTTAAAAAATAGAAAAAATAGAAAAAAATTTAAAAAAATTGGGAGTAATGCTGTAAATTCATTAAAAATCGTGTTAAAGTGTTATACAAAGTTTTGAATCCAATGCAATACAAAATCTATGATATTTAGGGTATATTTTCGATTATGTCCCACTACAATACAATTTTTTTTTGACCACCAGAATACAAATTGAAATTAGGAATTATTGTTATCCAATTTGCAAAAGTAGGGATTATTAGAATCCAATTTCCCTCGTCAGTGAAGGGGGGACCTGATGGGGCCCTCAAGGCAAGGGTATTGCCTTATATATATATATATATATATATATATATATATATATATATATATATATATATATATATATATATATATATCCTTGTCAGTGAAGGGGGGAGCTGATGGGGCCCTCAAGGCAAGGGTATTCCTTTATATATATATATATATATATATATATATATATATATATATATATATATATATATATATATATATATATATATATACATATAGGAATAGATATAATGAGAAGAGACTTTTTGTGAGCATAAAAGCATGGACAATCCTAGCCATTGGTTCCAAGATCAATGGTTGTGATAAATTAGGTGTTTTATCTTTATTTCTAAGGTATGTCTTAAAATGTGATTGGTTGGAATTTTCTTTTTTCTTTTTTAGAATGATATCACGTGAGTAGTGAGAGAGAGGAGTGAGAAGAAGCTCTGCACGCGCCCAGTTGGGAATTAATTATGTTGAAGTTCCCCAAAACCTCCATCATTTGCAAATTTTGAAACTCCATCTGATAATTGTCAAAGGCGGGAGTGAGAATTGGTGTACGTTAGTTGCAAACGAAGAAACCCTAGATGATTTTCGGCAGATTGAACGTGTTCGTTAGCAATATTTTTTTTGGTTCTGTTTGAAAATTGGGGGAGGGGGGTAAATTCTGTCAGTGTATTTGATTCTGGACTGAATTAGTGAGAATTTGGTTGGAATTTGAGTTGTTGAATGTGTTTTTGTCAGGATAGAAGCCGAATTGTGCAGTTCTTCATTCTATTTTTGTGTTTTCTCCATGTGCCAATGCAGCATCTCCTTCCATCTACATCAGAAACCCTAATTTTTTTTTATTTTTTATTTATTAAACAACCTTGACAGAGCTTGAGGTGTGCAGTTTATTTGCCCAATTCTTGACCTTCCATACATAAGGGGGAATTTTTTAGGGTTTGATGGTCAACAATGGAGGGAGGAGATGAAGGAATGAGGTAACATGAATATTGTAATGTGTTTTGAATGCATGAATGTTCAATAAAAAAAATGTGGCAGATGCATACATTCGATGTTAATTGCAATATATTGAAATCATAGGTGTCTTGTGATATGTCTTTGAATTTGATGAAGATGTCCATTTGTAACGCCCCAACACCCTATAATCACAAGATTATCTATAACCCATAATTAACCCTGTAATCAGCGCAGCGGAACACCAGAGTGCAGGCATTACCGCCGTCCCTACTCGGGGCAAGGCCAACAACTACCAAAAACAACAACTACAAACCTCAATAAAGATTAACTTCAATCTCAACAACCCCATCTTATGAAAATAACTTATACAACCCATAAGATAAAACATAACATAACGTATGATTAAAGATTCTTCATGAATCAAAGGTCCTTAAACCCCTTGAGATAACTTGGTAAACCGGCTTCCCTCACCCTCAAAGACTACCTTGCTCAGAGAGGAATACTTCTGCTTTTGCTTGCTTTTATCCTGTGAGCTCGGACCTCCTAAAAACAAAACATTGAAAACACGCAAAGGTGAGTGGGGAAACACTCAGTACACAAACCTCCAACACGTCAAACCGTTCGAAAACGGTTTTAGTGCCGGCGTTTAAAATCATTTTGAAAACGGGGACGGGACTAAACATGTAGTAAATGAATTTAGCATAGAGATAAAGATATAAAAGTAGACCTGCTATATAGACATGCTATATATATATATATATACATAGAAAATAGAGTGGTATCCCTTACGATCTGGTGCAAAGCACCTAACACGCGCACGCCCCAAATCGATCTGGAGTTTGGGTTGGGTGACTGCTATGCACTCGGACACTGGCCAGGTCTGGTCACTCTAATCAGGAGCACCCTATAGATGAATAAAGGCTAGCACTTCACGTGACTAGCTAGATTTATAAAAATATGGCGGGACCACTTTTGAAATAAATAATGTATGACATAGATCATGATATAAATTGATATGAATAAGCATCGTAACGTGCTTGAATGATAAAAGTTGGACAATTTGCGTACCTTGACTTGAAGCGAAGATAGGTGGCGCTTCTCGGCCTCGAGATGGCTTGGGCGGCTTGGGAACTAAGATAAAAGAAGTATAAAGTGGAGAACCGAATAAGGTTCTTAGTGAGTTTCAAACGTTAAGTAAAATAGAAACTACGAACGTAATAACTTAGAAAGAAAATTTCAAGTTTTTAAGAAATAGAATTTTTAGCATGACTCGGGCTAAAAACTCGGAATTAAACAAGCAGTATTTCCGGAATAGGAAAGTTAAGTTCTACAACTTTGTCAACGGACCGAGGTCCAAAATGAAAGGAAAGGCTTGAAAAATAGCCGGACGAAGCGATGGTGGATTTTCGGAAATCAAAACTTTCGACTTGAACTTTTGATACGAACACATAAAGGCTTGAAAATAAACGATGAATAGCTTATAACTTATAGAATGATTTAAGGAGATCATATTGATAGAATGTGGAGAATTAAGGAAATGAAAAGCTAGAATGAAAATTAGAGAGTTCTTGATTTTTCGGATATATCGTCAAGCGACGAAGAAGGATTTACAACGATGGATTAAAGGATTTTGGAAGTGTTTGAAAAGTGAATTCAAATTATGCAATAGAGAAGGATTATATACTGGGATTATCATGATCCAAAGAACTTTTACACTAATGAAGCATTCCAAACTCCAAACTTAGAAACGATTTCCATTGTATAACTTAAACTCTCAATCTTAGCTAAAAGAACATAACTTTGATAAATAACATTAACCTTCAAAAGATAGCATTTTCAACTTAGAAAACACCTCTTGAACATCCTAATATTGACCCAAGAGTCTCCAAACCAAAAGAATCTCTTAAAAGATTGAAATTGGTTCACAAAATCCCAATTTACTACTGAATTTTCTGGGCAGAAACTTAATTGACAACCTTCAATCCCGACCCCATATCTTTTACTCCCGATATCGGATGAAGGCAAACCATACATTTCCGGAAAGCTTAAAATGTCACCTAAAGCTTTTATTCTTACCACTGAAACCAATAAAAACTCTAAATGGACGGAAAATTGTCCTCAAGCTACTGACTCAGATTCGTATATAATTTACACCCCTTCACGGTTTTGCTCATAACTCGAGCTACACATAACGGATTCTCGAAATTCCAAAGCCCATAGTTAGATAATGACTTAAGCTATCTTTTTGAGTAAAAATCTAGGCCAAACTCACACTTTTAGTCCTCTGTAAAAACCAGATTTGTACCCAGAAACTTATTTGACCCTCTAATCCAACATGCATTATTTTCTTTGTCTCCAATTTGTATCAATTCCCAATTAAACTTCTAATTAACTAACATCCATGGATTTTCCAAAAATTAAACACTGAAACTTGCTTAAACATAACCATAAAACTCAAATGCAACAAGCTATTTCAAACATTCACAAGAATACAACATCAAACACTCAAAATCAACCCCAAATTTACATGTATCAAACCCAAATTCAAACCCTAATTTAACCACAATATAAATTCATGCTAAAAGAGATATAAAAGAGATGTAAATAGCAAGAATAATCAATTTAGAAAAGAAAAATTCAGATTAGAACAATAAAACTTGAGTTAGGGTTTGGAGTATATACCATATGGGGAAGAAATTGAAGGAGAAAAACAAGAGGAGAGGGAAGTGGGGAGGCCCATTGCCTCTCAGTGGTCGCGACACTTTGGCCGCCGGAACTGGCTGGAAAAGACAGGGGGGCTGAAGCTGCTGGCGTGGAAGAGAAGAGGAAGGAAGAAGAGGGAAGAGTGTGATGTTATTGAGATAAAATCTGAAAATGAAGAGTAAGAATAACCCCCTAGTATATATATATAGATATTTAAAGACAATACTCCCCTTAAATATTTAGCTCTCTAGATTAGAAATTAACTTGGACAACTAGTAATATAAACAAGCTAGATAAAATAATTAGTATCGACTAAATATAATTTGTGAACATAAACTTGGTAATATAATTTAGTATATGATTAAATAAAATTACTTGAGAAATGAATTGGGTAAAGTTAACTAGTATTACACCACATAAAATAAATTGGTGGGACACATTAATAAAATAAATTGGGCGATAAAAAGTACTTAGGAAGGTTGGATAATATAAGTTGTAATCGAAACGGAAATTAAAATCAATTTAATCTTCCTCGGTTAAAATCGTAAAATCGAGAATCGTAAAATAAATTATATAACTTATCTCAAAAATGAATAAATAGCCATAAACTCATCGTAGTAATTATGTAGGGTAAGAATACTTTATCAACTGTGGTAATACGTATATAAAATATTATAACCGACCCATTTAGCCACCTCCTTGCTCGAGACCTGTCGCCACAATAAAAAGTAGTAATAATAATAAAATAAAACGAAAAGATTTTAATAGCGTAATTTGGGTTAATCAAGATGATTATAATTTAATTAATATGTGTTTTAGGGCGGGTCGTTACACCCTCCCCCCCTAGAAAGAAGTTTCGTCCTCGAAACTTACTGTTGGATTATTCGCGTTTGCATTACCTTAAAAGAGGTGTGGGTAGCTCTTCTTCATGTCCTCCTCGGTCTCCCAAGTGGCTTCCGAGGTGTCTTGATTTGCCCATAACACCTTGACTAAGGGAATTTCCTTAAAGCGTAAACGTTTGATTCTGCGATCCAAGATTTCGATCGGTTGTTGCTCGAAGGTCAGATCTTCTGCCAGAAATGGGGGTTCTTCTTCAAGAATGTGCGCTGGGTCCGGTACGTATCTCCGGAGTTGGGAAACGTGAAAAACGTCATGGATCTTCCCTAGATTAGAAAGAATAAATCTATACGATAAGCCACTGGATTGATTCTCTCCACAACGGAGTAAGGTTCGATATAACGTGGACTTAGCTTCCACCTGATATTAAACCTTCGAACCCCCCCCCCCCTTGGTTGGAGAAACCCTAAGAAAAACACGGTCTCCCACTTGAAACTCGAGCGGTTTTCGTATTCTATCTGCATAGCTCTTTTGCCTACTTTGGGCGGCCTTGAAGTGCTATTGGACTATTTTGATTTTTATCCGCGGTGTCCTGAATTAACTCCGGACCTATAATCAAAGCTTCGTCTAGCTCTCCCCAACACAACGGGGTACAACATTTTCTGCCATAAAGCGCTTAAAAGGAGCCATGCGAATGGTAGACTGATAACTATTGTTGTACGAAGATTCTATGAGTGAAAGAAATCTACCCCAATTTCCTTGGAACTCCAGAACGCACGCGCGTAGCATATCTTCCACAATCTGGTTTACTCCTTCTATCTGACCATCGCTTTTTAGATGGTAGGAGCTACTACAATTGAGTTTAGTACCAAAAACTCTTTGTAATGCACTCCAAAATCGTGATTGAAATCGCGTATCTCGATCGGATACTATGTCTTTTGGAATCCCATGCAATCTTACAACTTCTTGTACGTAGATATCAGCCAGTTTATCTACCTTTCCTCCTTCGTAGATAGAAATGAAATGCGCCGACTTTGTCAGGCGATCCACAATTACCCAGATGACATTTCTTCTTGAAACTGTGAGGGGTAATCCCATGATGAAATCCATAGAGATCGATTCCCATTTCCATGTGGGAATTTCCAAAGGTCTAAGCTCGCCTGAGGGTCTTTGATGTTCTGCTTTCACTTTCTGACATGTCAAACATTTGTCCACATAGCTGGCTATGTCTCTTTTCATATTAAGCCACCAATAATGCTCTCTTAAATCCCTATACATCTTTGTTCCTCCTGGATGTACGGAGCACAATGAGTTGTTACCTTCTTCCCAAAAGCTTAAGTCTTAGATTTCCCCCTGTTGGGTACACATAGCCTATTTTGAAATCTTAGAGTCTCATCTTCATGGACTAGAAAACCAGGCATCCCTTTTGTGGTCAGATTCTCCATAATTCTCCTGAGTTCAGGGTCACTCATTTGTTCCCTCCGAATTTCCTCAGTAATGGACGGTTGTAGGGACAAAACAGCTAGTCTCTTGGCTACATCCCCTTGCTTAACCAACTCAATGTTTTATCTATCCAGCTCTTGCTGCACTCTTGAATGAATCTCGAGATTGTATAGATTCCCATGCTGAGTCTTTCTGCTCAAAGCATCAGTCACTGAATTGGCTTTACCAGGGTGGTACTGGATATCCAAATCATAATCCTTAATGAGTTCTAACCACTTTCGTTGTCTTAAATTCAACTCCCTTTGAGTGAATATATATACTTGAGGCTTTTGTGATCCGTAAAGATAGCCGTAGGAACTCCATAAAGATAATGCCTCCAAATTTTCAAGGCAAAAATCACTGCGGCCAACTCTAAATCATGCGTTGGGTAGTTCTTCTCATCCGGCTTCAATTGTCGTGACGCATAGGCTATCACCTTGTCATCCTGTATTAGCACACACCCTAGCCCTTGTTGAGACGCGTCGCCATAGACCACATATTCCTTTCCTCCCTCGGGAAAGGACAAAACTGGGGCGGTTGTTAGTCTTTCCTTGAGCGCCTGAAAAGCTTCTTCGCACTTGCCGGTTCATTCGAACCGAGTTGACTTCTTGAGGAGGTTAGTTAGCGGACGAGCTATCTTAGAAAAAAAAAATTTGGAACGGATCTTCTGTAATATCCAGCCATACCTAAGAAACTTCGGACTTCGGTAACCGTGGAAGGTCTTGCCCAATTTTTTTTTTTTTAATTTTTTTACTACGGCTGATATTTTGCCAGGGTCCACTTGGATCCCTTCACTGGTCCCTATATGGCCTAGAAACCCTACTTCCTTAAGCCAAAATTCACATTTCGCGAACTCCGCAAACAATTGTCGTTCCCTCAAGGTTTGGAGTACTATCCTCAAATAATCCATATGCTCTTCGTGACTCTTCGAGTATACCCGAATATGATCGATAAACACCACTACGAACTTATCCCGGTAAGGGTTGAACACTCGGTTCATCAAATCCGTGAATACTGCTGAGGCATTTGTAGGTCCGAAAGGCATCACTGTAAATTCATAGTGCCCATATCTTGTCCTAAAAGCAGTCTTTGGAATGACCTCAGCCCTAACTCTGAGCTGGCGGTATCTTGACCTCAAGTCAATCTTAGAAACACTCCAGCCCCTTGGAGTTGGTTGAAAAGATCATCAATTCCTGGGAGAGGGTACTTGTTCTGGTTTGTCACCTTGTTCAACTCTCGGTAGTCGATGCATAACCTCCAAATTAACGTCCTTCTTCCTTACGAAAAGCACTGGGGCTTCCCAGGGTGATATACTAGGTCTAACGAAACCTTTGCTCAATACTTCATCCAATTGTATCTTCAACTCCTTAAGGTCTGCTGGCGCCATTAGGTAAGGCGCTTAGGATATTGGCCTAGTTCCAGGAACTAATTCAATCTCAAAGTCGATCTCCCTCTACGGGGGTAAATCTGTAATTTCTTCGGGGAAGACGTCTAGAAATTCTCGCACCACCGGGATCTCCTCTATTTGGGGTGGATCTTTATAAATTAAGCAAATCATGGTTTAATCTAAGAAGGTTTAAGTTTTACTAATCTAAGGTTTACCTTCTCATACTAGTAGTTAACGAGAGATAAAATAATTGATAGGGACAAGAATTATAATGATTCTATGAATAAGGAAATCCATAAGAGATACTGAAATGAGCTTGATATGGAGGAGAAGATCTTGGGTAAGTTTTTGATAATCAAATCTGAGTTTAGGAAATGTTTATGTAAGTTTTCAGAAATGTCGTGAAGTCTCTAGTGGTGTACAGAGGAAGGAAAACCTTCAAGATCCAGAGAGAAAGGATTTGGGTAAGTATGTCAAGATTCTTGAATTAGGAAAATCAGTATCGGGGATGCATGAATGATTGGTAAAAGTTGCTTGGAATATGCAAAGCGTAGGTTGTTTATACTTGATCGAATAGTAACTTATATTTAATCTAAAACTTTGGATATAAACTGCAGATCCTTACTGCGAATGATGGTTATTTCGGAAAAAGAGAAAAGATGACTAAATAGGAAACATGATAGAATAGATGTAGTCCATCCCTACTGGATGCATGAGTGGATTATTGTTAAAAGAAAGGCACTTACCCAAAAGGAAAAAGAGAAAGGAAAGAGGTGCCAATAAGGTGTGGACATAACATCAAGGAGCTAAAATGATTGGTCGAGAATGATTACAGGCTCTCCTAAAAAAAATTCTTGAAGATTAGCAATGATTAGAATCGACGAAGTTGATTGCCCTCTTATGACGATGAAGGTGAATTTAGGAGGGGGATGTACAGTATGAGTGTGAGATGAAGCTTAATCCAAATGATGAACTTGAGGTATGATAGCCCTATAGAGGAGGGTTGAAACTTACAATGGTTACTCGCTAAAGGAGAAGGCTAGGTGGATTATGATACATGTATATGGGTAAAAGAGATTGAAACTTCTAAAACCTCATAATCTTGTTGGATGTCTCTAAGACACCCATATACATAACAAGTTTTTCCTCCAATCTGCATCCCCCCCTTAGTCTCGTCCTTAATCATAAAACTCACAATCCCATATGAATCTCCTAATCTCCTAATTTCATCATGATTCTTTTACTTCCCTAACATCCTTCCTTATGCAGGATTAGAGGTGACTATCACTATCTCCAAGACCAATGTCATAATCCTTGTATTCGCACCAATGCCCCCATTGTGGGTACTGCGTTCATAAAGTCCTTGTTTATCTTATTGACCACTATCATTAGGCCCTTCACACCATTTGAACAGTTCAGATAAGTATAAAGTTCTTCTTCCCCTTATCACTTCAAGCTGGTTTTCCCCTTAAAGCCCCATTCATGGGCTCTTCTTGTGGTGGTGAATTCTCTGAGCTTTGCGACACGCTACAATATTATAACAGAATATATTATTATCCCATATAACGTATTACCACCACTCTCCCCTTTCTATAACTTGTTTCGTAAAAATTTTGATTTTAAACAATTTGTATCCTCGTAAGATCCTTATTGCTTTGCGTGATCATAACACCCTCATACATGCATTTCATAATAGGTGACCTCAAATAACGATTCTCATAAACCCATACAATGATATAAACCTCACTGCCGCGCAAAGCCATCATAAATATATATATATATATATGGAGATTAAAAGTCTAACATATGATACTAATGCAACCATTCAAGCATTCGGGAAAGAGGGGATTCCCTTCAATTTAATCTGCGACATCCTTTTTCAACCCTCTTACCAAATATAACGCGATAATAAAACAAGTTCTAATATTCCCGAATTACGCGCAACCAATTACATAGCCGTCTCGCTAAGATAAGTTAGCTTCCTAGTTATCCCTGCACAAAAGTTAGGTTAAAAGTAAGCGCCTCAAACTTGTGAATTCTACCCCTCTTGCTCACTTGTTTCTTCCACTTAATGCAGCCTCAAAGGACATGTATTCTTGCGTTGAGTGTGACGAACCTTAGGCCCTTGGTTCCTCTAATCGAAGCCCCCTGCTGCCGGAGCGGCATGGGAAGACGCTCCCCTACCATGGTCCCCATCGTGCTTTGGCCCTTGGCCCGCTTCTTCATCGTCCAAGTCCATACTTGAGTCTTCTTCCCCTCGGGTTCTTGCTCCGAGGGCGTAGATTCCCGTCGGGAGAGTGAGCTCGGGACGATTGGACGTCCTGTGATGAGCGGCGAAAAATGGAGCCGAACTTCATCTGCCGGTGGAGAGAACACATGTGACGGAATTATCCCTGCGTTAGGGGGAGCAGGTAAGGCGAGAAGCTCATGAAGGAATGGTCCTAACTTGCTGACATGTAGGCTCAAAGACCGAGCGGTATGCGTAATGATCGCCTCCATAGCAATTTGGTTCCATGCCCCGACATAGTTAAGGCACCAAGCATGACGTCCGGGTTCACTTCGTAGGAGCAGCTGACGGTATCTGTCTCTAATTCCATCCCACGGGCTCTCGTGGGGAAAGAGCGGCTAGTAGACATTGTGCTCGGCATACGCCGCCGTGATGTTCTGACTTCGGATTAGCGGCACAATGGGCGTCAAAAACGTCTTGCAGCGCCTTGAGATAGGTTTGAATATTGGTCGTTGGATCCATAAACATGGCAAACGGATTGGGTAGGGGATTACCGTTGGCGTCCATCTACATTATTCACATAGCATAAATACGAGGTTTTAATAAACTTAACAAGTGGAAAGCTTGTTTCAATAAATAGAAGAAAAACGAAACATGGTCCGAGACTCAACTAACTTAACTCCCAAGGGCAACTTAGGAAGTTTTTGTCCATTCTTAGGTGTACCACCATTCATTTGGCGATTTCTCGCCTCCACAAAACCATGTCATTTGGGCTGTCTTTATAATGATTTTATGCATACTATAATTGAGCACCCACATTACCCATTTACACCTTACACGAACTCCTCTCAAAATTGATTTTTAGGCTTTCCTCTTAACAACTAGAACTCCCTAGGAGATGATCTATTGGGCTTTGTTCTTACAAGCTTGCTAACTTATTCTCAAGTTCACTTAAGCACCTTTAAATTTTGCTAAGGCTTCTAGATTTTTGGAGAAATTTCGGCAGCACCTCCCCTAAAAATAGAGCTACCCCAAATATTTACATAACTTGTATACCTGCAAGAAACGATTTACATTCCATATATATATATATATATATATATATATATATATATATATATATATATATATATATATATCTAGAGCTTCATGCTCGACATCCATCTCCAATGATTCACAACTTCCAACCCAAATCATAGGGACACAAGTCCCACACACATATTCATACTTTCTATATTCATATTCTTATTTTCCAAGGGAACTCTATATCCCAAAGTCTTCTTATAACTCCGCTCTGATACCACAACTGTAACGCCCCGACACCCTATAATCACAAGATTATCTATAACCCATAATTAACCCTGTAATCAGCGCAGCGGAACACCAGGGTGCAGGCATTACCGCCGTCCCTACTCGGGACAAGGCCAATAACTACCAGAAACAACAACTACAAACCTCAATAAAGATTAACTTCAATCTCAACAACCCCATCTTATGAAAATAACTTATACAACCCATAAGATAAAACATAACATAACGTATGATTAAAGATTCTTCATGAATCAAAGGTCCTTAAACCCCTTGAGATAACTTGGTAAACCGGCTTCCCTCACCCTCAAAGACTACCTTGCTCAGAGAGGAATACTTCTGCTTTTGCTTGCTTTTATCCTGTGAGCTCGGACCTCCTAAAAACAAAACATTGAAAACACGCAAAGGTGAGTGGGGAAACACTCAGTACACAAACCTCCAACACGTCAAACCGTTCGAAAACGGTTTTAGTGCCGGCGTTTAAAATCATTTTGAAAACGGGGACGGGACTAAACATGTAGTAAATGAATTTAGCATAGAGATAAAGATATAAAAGTAGACCTGCTATATAGACATGCTATATATATATATATATATACATAGAAAATAGAGTGGTATCCCTTACGATCTGGTGCAAAGCACCTAACACGCGCACGCCCCAAATCGATCTGGAGTTTGGGTTGGGTGACTGCTATGCACTCGGACACTGGCCAGGTCTGGTCACTCTAATCAGGAGCACCCTATAGATGAATAAAGGCTAGCACTTCACGTGACTAGCTAGATTTATAAAAATATGGCGGGACCACTTTTGAAATAAATAATGTATGACATAGATCATGATATAAATTGATATGAATAAGCATCGTAACGTGCTTGAATGATAAAAGTTGGACAATTTGCGTACCTTGACTTGAAGCGAAGATAGGTGGCGCGTCTCGGCCTCGAGATGGCTTGGGCGGCTTGGGAACTAAGATAAAAGAAGTATAAAGTGGAGAACCGAATAAGGTTCTTAGTGAGTTTCAAACGTTAAGTAAAATAGAAACTACGAACGTAATAACTTAGAAAGAAAATTTCAAGTTTTTAAGAAATAGAATTTTTAGCATGACTCGGGCTAAAAACTCGGAATTAAACAAACGAGTATTTCCCGGAATAGGGAAAGTTAAGTTCTACAACTTTGTCAACAGGACCGAGGTCCAAAAATGAAAGGAAAGGCTTGAAAAATAGCCCGGACAGAAACAGTAGCTGGATTTTCGGAAATCAAAACTTTCGACTTGAACTTTTGATACGAACACATAAAGGCTTGAAAATAAACGATGAATAGCTTATAACTTATAGAATGATTTAAGGAGATCATATTGATAGAATGTGGAGAATTAAGGAAATGAAAAACTAGAATGAAAATTAGAGAGTTCTTGATTTTTCGGATATATCGTCAAGCGACGAAGAAGGATTTACAACGATGGATTAAAGGATTTTGGAAGTGTTTGAAAAGTGAATTCAAATTATGCAATAGAGAAGGATTATATACTGGGATTATCATGATCCAAAGAACTTTTACACTAATGAAGCATTCCAAACTCCAAACTTAGAAACGATTTCCATTGTATAACTTAAACTCTCAATCTTAGCTAAAAGAACATAACTTTGATAAATAACATTAACCTTCAAAAGATAGCATTTTCAACTTAGAAAACACCTCTTGAACATCCTAATATTGACCCAAGAGTCTCCAAACCAAAAGAATCTCTTAAAAGATTAAAATTGGTTCACAAAATCCCAATTTACTACTGAATTTTCTGGGCAGAAACTTAATTGACAACCTTCAATCCCGACCCCATATCTTTTACTCCCGATATCGGATGAAGGCAAACCATACATTTCCGGAAAGCTTAAAATGTCACCTAAAGCTTTTATTCTTACCACTGAAACCAATAAAAACTCTAAATGGACGGAAAATTGTCCTCAAGCTACTGACTCAGATTCGTATATAATTTACACCCCTTCACGGTTTTGCTCATAACTCGAGCTACACATAACGGATTCTCGAAATTCCAAAGCCCATAGTTAGATAATGACTTAAGCTATCTTTTTGAGTAAAAATCTAGGCCAAACTCACACTTTTAGTCCTCTGTAAAAACCAGATTTGTACCCAGAAACTTATTTGACCCTCTAATCCAACATGCATTATTTTCTTTGTCTCCAATTTGTATCAATTCCCAATTAAACTTCAAATTAACTAACATCCATGGATTTTCCAAAAATTAAACACTGAAACTTGCTTAAACATGACCATAAAACTCACATGCAACAAGCTATTTCAAACATTCACAAGAATACAACATCAAACACTCAAAATCAACTTCAAATTTACATGTATCAAACCCAAATTCAAACCCTAATTTAACCACAATATAAATTCATGCTAAAAGAGATATAAAAGAGATGTAAATAGCAAGAATAATCAATTTAGAAAAGAAAAATTCAGATTAGAACAACAAAACTTGAGTTAGGGTTTAGAGTATATACCACATGGGGAAGAAATTGAAGGAGAAAAACAAGAGGAGAGGGAAGTGGGGAGGCCCGGCTGCCTCCTGGTGGTCGTCGGCCGCTGAATCACTTGGAGGCTGGCGGAAAAGAAGAGAAGAGGAAGGAAGAAGAGTGAAGAGTGTGATGTTATTGAGATAAAATCTGAAAATGAAGAGTAAGAATAACCCCTAGTATATATATATATATATATATATATATATATATATATATATATATATATATATATATATATATATATTTAAAGACAATACTCCCCTTAAATATTTAGCTCTCTAGATTAGAAATTAACTTGGACAACTAGTAATATAAACTAGCTAGATAAAATAATTGGTATCGACTAAATATAATTAGTGAACATAAACTTGGTAATATAATTTAGTATATGATTAAATAAAATTACTTGGGAAATGAATTGGGTAAAGTTTACTAGTATTACACCACATAAAATAAATTGGTGGGACACATTAATAAAATAAATTGGGCGATAAAAAGTACTTAGGAAGGTTGGATAATATAATTCGTAATCGAAACGGAAATTAAAATCAATGTAACCTTCCTCGGTTAAAATCGTAAAATCGAGAATCGTAAAATAAATTATATAACTTATCTCAAAAATGAATAAATAGCCATAAACTCATGGTAGTAACTATGTAGGGTAAGAATACTTTATCAACTGTGGTAATACGTATATAAAATATTATAACCGACCCATTTAGCCACCTCCTTGCTCGAGACCTGTCGCCACAATAAAAAGTAACAATAATAATAAAATAAAACGAAAAGATTTTAATAGCGTAATTTGGGTTAATCAAGATGATTATAATTTAATTAATATGTGTTTTAGGGCGGGTCGTTACACCATTGGTTGAAGTGAACCATGTTTTTGATGTCCATTGTGGGCTATCATACAAGGATTTAAATGGAAGTGAACCATGTTTTGGGTGTATTTGATCGCTCTGTGAGTTGATGATCATTTTACATTGAAGGGATGTTCATTCTAATGTGTTAAGCGAATGATCATTTTGCTGGATGTGTGAAGTGCATACATTGTGTATGTTTTATCCCCTTTTGTAATGAATGGTCATTTTAGACGGACTAGATGTTCATTTAGAAACCAGATCTTCATTTATGCTTATATAAATACCATTTATGATTTAGATGTTTTGCGTGTCTACGTTGTGTATGTTCATCGGCGTTGTACCAGTTGTTCATTTGTGATGAATGGGATGTTCGTTTGTGATAACCGTTTGGATGGATGTCTTTGATCCATCTATGCGATTAATGTTCATTTCCCTGGATGTGTGGTGTGTACCAGATGCTCATTTTGCATTGAATGAATGTTCTTTTTTGTGACGAATGGAACGTTCTGTATGTTTTACCCCTTTTATACTGGAAGTTCATTTTAGATGGACTGGATGTTCATTTTTTGGTCTAATGTTGGTTGGTCGTCATAATTCATGTGTGAATGATTATATATGGTTTAGTGAGTTTGGCGTGGCTAAATTGTGTATGTTCACCGCCCTTGTACCAGATGTTTTTTTATGTATTTGATCCCTCTCTGCATTGTTGTTCATTTTGCATTGAATGGATGTTCATTCTAATGTGTTATACGAATGATCATTTTGTTGGATGTGTGGTGTGTATACGTTGTGTATGTTTGATCCCCTTTTGTAATGAATTGTCATTTTAGATGGATTAGATGTTCATTTAGATCAACCAGATGTTCATTTATGCTTATTTGAATAATAATTTATGATCTAGAGGTTTTGCGTGTCTACGTTGTGTATGTTCATCGTCGTTGTACCAGTTGTTCATTTGTGATGAATGAGATGTTCATTTGTGATAACCTCTTGGATGGATGCCTTTGATCCATCTGTGCGATTGATGTTTATTTCCTAGATGTGTGATATGTACCAGATGTTCATTTTGCATTGAATGGATGTTCATTTTTCGTGATGAATTGGACGTTTTGTATGTTTTACCCCTTTTGCACTGGAAGTTCAATTTAGATGGACTGGATGTTCATTTTTTGGTCTAATGTTGGTTGATCGTCATTAATCATATGTGAATGATTATATATGGTTTAGTAGGTTTGGCGTGGCTAAATAGTGTATGTTCACCGCCCTTGTACTAGATGTTCATTTATGATCAATGGGATGTTCATTTGTGATAAATTGTTGCTTGGAATGTTGCTTGGATTTTTATGTTCATCAATCTATTAATGTCATTTAGTGATGTACAATGTGCAGGACGAGCTTGAAGCGTTGCAACATTCGTTAAAAAAGCCTATTGATGTATGGGTTGAAATATCGTCCGTAATTGACTGGATTGGGAAGAAGTACAAGTACGCACCTGGCGTAGACGAATAGCCTAGCACCAGTTTGATTAGAAGTTTATTTCTCATATTCTCTTTGTATGGAACTTTTAATATTGTGTTTGTCAGCTTTAGGATGAACTATTTGGAACATTTTGTATGCACTGTTTGGAACTTGAAATAGTGTGTTCAATAGTTTTTCTATGCACTGATTGGGATAATGAAATGAACATCAAGATGTAGTGGAATGAACATCAAATGAAATACTCAACCATGCACAATAAACATAAACTGATTGGATTGAACATTAAGTGAACATGAAATGAACATCAAGTGAACATGAACATCAAATGCACACTAAGTTATATCAACATAACATGAACACCTCCCAGCGTGTTATGCAAGTATTCTTTTTGTGAACATATATGTGTAATGAAATGAACATGAAGTTATACTTGAATGATCATCAAATGAAATGAAGAAGATGAACATCAATTAAAAATGCAATGAACATCAAGGTATACTAGAATGAACATCAAATGAAATACTCAACCATGCACAATAAACATAAACTGATTGGATTGAACAATAAGTGAATATGAAATGAACATCAAGTGAACATCAGGTAATATCAACATAACATGAACATCCCCCCCCCCCCCGACATGTTATGCAAGTATTCGTTTTATGAACATATATGGGTAATGAAATGAACATCAAGCTATATGTGAATGATCATCAAATGAAATGAAGAAGATGAACATCAATTGAAAATACAATGAACATCAAGGTATATTGGAATGAACATCAAATGAAATATTCAATCCATGAACTATAAGAGTCAATTGTCTGGATTGAACATTAAGTGAACATGAAATAAACATCAAGTAAACATCAAATGATCTTTCAGTGTTAAATGATCAATTTATATTGGAAACAACATCTATAGATAATGAAAATGAAGATCAAGTCGTAGCGGAATGAACATTAAGTTGTAGTGGAATTAACATCAAATTATCTATTGCTTCTTTATGCACTAATTAGGGTAATGAATGAACATCAAGTCATAGTGGAATGAACATCAAATGAAATACTCAACCATGCACGATAAACATAAACTGATTGAATTGAACATTAAGTGAACATGAAATGAACATCAAGTAACATCAAATGATCTTTCAGTATTAAATGACCAATTTATACTAGAATGAACATCAAGTCATTCTAGGATGAACATCTATAGATAATAAAAAATGAACATCACATGATCATGTAGTGATCATCATGGGACTATGAAATGAATATCAAGTGGACAACGAAATGAACATCAAGTTTTACTGGAAAGAACATCAAATGAAATACTCAACCATGCACAGTAAACGTTAATGATTTGGATTAAACATTAAGTGAACATCAAACGATCAATCAATATTAAATGATTAACATGACCCTAAATGACATTGAACTTCTATGGATAATGAAAGTGAACATCGTTTGACTATGAAATGATCATCTCATTTTCACTTGATGTTCATCTTCTTCATTTCATTTGATGGTCATTCAAGTATAACTTGAAGTTCATTTCATTACCCATATATGTTCACAAAACGAATACTTGCATAACATGCCCGTGGGGGGAGGGGGGGGGGGGGAAGGGAGGGGTGTTCATGTTATGTTTATATAACCTGATGCACATTTGGTGTTCACTTGATGTTCATTTCATGTTCACATAATGTTCAATCCAATCAGTTTATGTTTATTGTGCATTGTTGAGTATTTTATTTGATGTTCATTCTAGTGTACCTTGATGTTCATTAAATTTCCAATTGATGTTCATCTTCTTCATTTAATTTGATGATCATTCAAGTATAACTTGATGTTCATTTCATTACCCGTATATGTTCACAAAACAAATACTTACATAACATGCCGCGGGGGGGGGGGGGATGTTCATGTTATATTGATATAACTTGGTGTGCATTTGATGTTCACTTGATGTTCATTTCATATTCACTTAATGTTAATTCCAATCAGTTTATGTTTATTGTGCATGGTTAAGTATTTCATTTGATGTTCATTCCACTACATCTTGATGTTCATTTCATTATCCCAATCAGAGCATAGGAAAGCTATCGAACACAATATATTAAGTTCCAAACATCGCATACAAAATGTTCCAAATAGTTCATCCTAAAGCTGACGAACACAATATTTCAAATTCCATACAAAGAGTTCTTCAAAAAAAAAAAGTTTCATACAAAGAGAACATGAGAAATAAACTTCTAATCAAAATGGTGCTAGGCTATTCGTTTATGCCGGATGCGTACTTGTACTTCTTCCCAATCAGTCAATTGTGGACGATATTTCAACCCATACATCAATAGGCTTTTTCAACGAATGTTGCAATGCTTCGAGCTCGCCCTGCACATTGTACATCACTAAATGACATTAATATATTGATGAACATAAACATCCAAGCAACATTCCAGCCAACAGTTCATCACAAATAAACATCCCATTGATCATAAATGAACATCTAGTACAAGGGCGGTGAACATAAACAATTTAGCCACGCCAAACCCACTAAACCACATATAATCATTCACATATGATTTATGACGGCCAACCAACATTAGACCAAAAAATGAACATTCAGTCCATCTAAAATGAACATCCAGTGCAAAAGGGGTAAATCATACAAAACGTCCAATTCATTACAAAAAATGAATATCCATTCAATGTAAAATGAACATCTAATACACACCACACATCCAGGGAAATGAACATTAATAGCATAGATGGGTCAAAGACATCCATCCAAACGGTTATCACAAACGAACATCTCATTCATCACAAATGAACAACTGGTACAACGCCGATGAACATACACAACGTAGACACGCAAAACATCTGAATCATAAATGGTCATTTATATAAGCATAAATGAACATCTGGTTTCTAAATGAACATCTAGTCCGTCTAAAATGACAATTCATTACAAAAGGGGATAAAACATACACAATGTATGCACATCACATATCCAGCAAAATGATCATTCGCATAACACATTAGAATGAACATCCCTTCAATGTAAAATGAACATCAACGCACAGAGCGATCAAATACATCAAAAACATGGTTCACTTCCATTTAAACCCCTGTATGATAGCCCACAATGGACATCAAAAACATGGTTCACTTCCACCAATGGACAACTTCATCAAATTCAAAGGCATATCACAAAACACCTATGATTTCAATTTATTGCAATTAACATCCAATGTATGCATCTACCACATTTTTTTCCTATTGAACATTCATGCATTCAAAACACATAACAGGATTCATATTACCTCATTCCTTCATCTCCTCCCTCCATTGTTGACCCTCGAACCCCAAAAAATTCCCCCTTATGTATGGAAGGTTAGAAATTGGGCAAATAAACTGCACAACACCAGCTTTGTCAAGGTTGTTTAATCAAAAACAAAAAAAAAATTAGGGTTTCTGATGCAGATGGAAGGAGATGCTGCAATGGCACCTGGAGAAAACACAAAAACCGAATGAAGAACTGCACAATTCGCCTTCTATCCTGACAAAAACACATTCAACAACTCAAATTTCAACCAAAACCTTACCAAATCAGTCCAGAATCAAATACACAGACAGAATTTATGCCCCTCCCCCAATTTTCAAACAGAACAAAAAAAGAAATTGCTAACGAACACCTTCAATTTGTCGAAAGTCATCCAGGGTTTCTTCGTTTGCAACTGACGTCCATCAATTCTCACTCCCGCCTTTGAAAATTATCAAATGGAGTTTCAAAATTTGCAAATGATGGGGGTTTTGGGGAACTTCAGCACAATTAATTCTCAGCTGGGCGGGTGCAGAGCTTCTTCTCACTCCTCTCTCTCACTACTCACGTGAGATCATTCTAAAAAAGAAAAAATAAAATTCCAACCAATCACATTTTAAGACATACCTTAGAAATAAAGATAAAACTCCTAATTTATCACAACCCTTGATGTTGGAACCAATGACTAGGATTGTCCATGCTTTTATGCCCACAAAAAGTCTCTTCTCATTATACATGGAAATTGGATTCTAATAATCCCTACTATCACAAATTGTATGGCAATAATCCCTACTATCATTTTGGATTCTGGTGGTCCAAAAAATAAATAAAATTGTATTGTAGTGGTACTAAATCCATCACCACATTCTTTTTATTTTTTCCATGCCTACCCCATATTGTTTTTGTTTTTTTGGTTCTTATCCCTAGATAGGTAACGAAGTGTAGTTACTAAAACATTTTTTTAATTATTTTTTTTGAGATTCCGAGCAATTATTATGATTTTTTAAAATGAATAAAATTGAAAAAATCATAAAAAATTGAAAAAAAATTGAAAAAATTTGGGAGAAATGCTGTAAATTCATTAAAAATCGTGGTAAAGTGTTATACAAAGTTTTGAATCAAATGCAACACAACATCTATGATATTTAGCGTATACACTCAATTTTGTCCCACTACAATACAATTTTATTTATTTTTGGACCACCGGAATCCAAAATGATAGTAGGGATTATTGCCATACAATTTGTGATAGTAGGGATTATTAGAATCCAATATCCCTATATATATATATATATATATATATATATATATATATATAGATATATATATATATATATATATATATATATATATAGATATATATATATATAGGATAATTGGATTATAATAATCCCTACTTTCACCAATTGGACAATGGTGGACCGTACTTTCACTTTGTATTCTGGTGGTCCAAAAAATAAATAAAATTGGATTGTACTGGTATCAAATCCACCTCCACATTCTTCTTATTTTTTTCATTCCTACACTATAATGTTTTTATTTTTTTGTTCCTGCCCCTAGAAAGTTAATGAATTGTAGTTTCTAAAACATTTTTTTTAATTATTTTTTTGAGACTCCGAATAACTATTATGATTTTTTAAAAATAATAAAAGTGAAAAAATCGTAAAAAATAGTAAAAAAAATGAAAAAAATTTGGGAGAAACGCTGTAAATTCATTAAAAATCATTGTACAGTGTTATACTAAGTTTTGAATCAAATTCAACACAAAATCTAATATTCCCTTGAAAATATCCCACTACAATCCAATTTTATTTATTTTTGGACCACCAGAATACAAAGTGAAAGTACGCTCCACCATTGTCCAATTGGTTAAAGTAGGGATTATTAGAATCCAATTATCCTATATATATATATATATATATATATATATATACATATATGGGAATGGATCCAGTAGGAAAGGACTTTAGGTAGGAAGGTAGGAAGGAGCAATCTGACGCGTTAAATCTCGATCCAATGGCTGAAATCAAAACCACTAATCACTCCCCCTAAAACCACCACACGTGTGATTTATTTAGCAGAAAAGGGAAAATAATTGATTCTTTTGCATGATTTTGGGGGATTAAAAGATTTTTTTTTATTTCTATCTTCAACCAATTCCCTTAATTGTGTCATGGTGAGGACTGTGAGAGAATAATTACAACAGACCGTCGGCGACTTTGCGACAACTCCAGCGACTCATACCGATCAACGGCGAAATTCGGCGATGAAACCAACGATTTTCGACCCCCTGTTAGTAGCAGGTGAGTATTGGCATCGATCAACAACAAGGTATTAATATTGAATAACCCAACTCAGATCAGAAATAAGGCTTGATATTTTCAAGGTTTGTACCAATTTCCAAAAATTTTCAAGGTAAATCCATTTTTTCCGGTCAGTTGTCGTCGCCTGAGGGGGTAGCTTACCCGGTTGTGCAAATTAAGTTAATGGGGTGCATAATTTTGATGTATTTCGTGTGTGCAACATGTATCAAAACCAAAGCACTAGGGCGGCAAGCATGATCGACGGTGGTGTCGACCAAGGCATTCCGATTCAGTAAGTAACCAAACACTTACAATGTCGTTCAATTTTGCTACGAAATTGATCTTAATTTAGATGTAAAAAAAAGTATGGGAAACAGGGTGTAGTCGTGTTAAAATCTGTTGTAATCAAACGACCAGATGTGGTAGTGCATCAACTAAATGGTTTGAAACATTTATCCACTATGACCAGTCCATGGCCATAGTAATATGATGGTCGGCTGACCACACTGGGTCGGATGCGTCCAAGTGACCATACATTGTGGTCGGATGATCAGTTTTATGACTACAATACTCCAAAAATTTACCATGTGTGGCCACTCATTTGTCCCGTATGGATGTATTATAACATTGTGAAGATCATTTTATTCATGCCGTTGGGCAACTTAAATGTTTAGTTTTCATGCTATCACTTTCATTGTGCATACCGTCCTTACGGTATACTAGGAATGAAACATGCACCATTCACAAATAGTTATCCATCCGTGTGTTATTATGGTTAACCATAATTAATCCTCGTATGATGTTTCATAATATGATTGAATACACGATTGAATATACTGTTTTGTATGCGTAATACAATTGCTAATGGTCGAACATTGCAGGTGAAGTTGGCCCTTGACATCGACGAGCAAGGCGAGCAGTCGATGGACCAGGCATTCCCAACCCGTATGTACCCTAGACCATTGATATACATACTGGACTACATGTGTCCAGAACAGGAGTCTGTCATCAAGGAGTTGGGTTTCGGTGGATTTCTGAACTTGAAGATGAAGTTGTTGTCTGGCCCGTTATGTAAGTGGCTTCTAGACCGACTAGGCCCAGACACGATGGTCCTTGGCATGGGGATGGTCGACAAATCAAAATAACCAAGGAAGATGTGTTTGTCACCACTGGCCTTCCTCGAGGGACAATCCCCATAGTTGAGGACGGAGTTGTTAGCGAAGATGCTGATGGTGTGGCCGTCGTTCTCGCGAAGTGGCGGGCTGAATACAACCTGAGTAGTGGCACACCACATGTCGCAAAGATGCCGGCGCACACGAATGCCAATAAGTGGATGAAGGACTGGTAACATCGATCACCACGCATGTAGGATATGATGCAACGATTAGTTACTGATGTTCTACTAGTGTTGAAGATCGTATACATGAATGCCATGTGTTTCACTTTGTTTTTTTTCCGCCTATGTTTCTTGGAATGCGTTCGATGTGTAATCCACGAACACAATTCAGTGCATAGTTTGTAATGCCCTTTAACGTTGTCCGATGCAATGGGATCGTATACATTAGGTCGAATAATGTGGTCATTTAACGCAAATAAATATGGAAATACGATGTGCATATAGTGGAGCCCATTGCTATACGATTTATTGTCGAAGTCAAATAAATACAGAAATATGATGTGCAAATAAATATAACCACAATATGCAATCGCCACATATACAATGGCCACATGTCCCAAATCATGGGCTTATGTTAGATAAGTGTTGTCTACACAATGACCACGTGTCATTGACTGTGGTCTTATATTAATAATTGATATATAACCACAATATGCAATCCCCATATATACATTGGCCACATGTCCTCAATCGTGGTTTTATGTTAAATAAGTGTAGTATACGCAATGACCATGTGTCATTGACTGTGGTCTTATATTAATAATTGATACTTAACGCGTGCATTTATTTAACCATAAAAAGCAAGTATAGTTTATAAGACAACCACATTTCATAAACATTGTTATTTTAAAGTGTGTATTTTCATAACACTTGAACCCACAAGGCGTACGGGACTTAATGGCATACGTTGCCTTTTGTCACTGTGGTCACTAACTTGTAAAGTGTGGTCATTGAACAATTGGATTGTGGCGGGGGAACGTGGGCATACAGTTGTGGCCAGAAGGCCACAGTTGTCATCGGCATGACCATACTGGCAAGACGCGTGTGATCACGAACATGTTAATTGTGGTCATTAATCAATTGGATTTTTGGCGGGTGACGCGGGGCATATAGTTTGTGGCCAGAAGGCCACAGTTATCATCGGCATGACCATACTGGTCAAATGCATGTGGTCACGAACTTGTTAATTGTGGTCATTAATCAATTAATTGTGGGCGAGGGAACGCAGAGATATAGTTTGTGGCCAAAAGGCCACAGTTATCATCGACATGGCCATATCGGCAAGACGCGTGGTATCTTCCGTGATACTCCGTGCACGTTTGTGGTCCCCATAACCGTTTTTCATTATATGCGTGGTCATAGACGTACATGACCACATTATTCTAAATGTTGACTCAATGTAGGTATGACGTGCTATTATAAGTTTGTATGATCCCGCCAATAACAGCGATATGTTTTGTTGTCATTTGAGGCGTCTAACTTACGTTATGTGCGGTTTTGTGCCTTTTTTATAGTTTCTCAACCGCGGTCATGATCACAGTGCACCTGATCATGTTCAACCCACAGAGGACCACATTTACCTGTGCTGTGGCCACATCACCGAAATCACGTAAACTAATACCAATATTAACCAAAACTCAAACCACCGCACGGACACATATCATCGCGATACGGAACTGTACGGAAACATGATATGATAAACCTCCATAATGGGCGTAAACTAATACCAATATCAACCAGAATCAAAGGAGTCGTTTTGTGTGATTATTAGAATGTCATGTTTAATACAATAGCAAACGTAAATGCAAACACATTGAATCATATTTCATTAAATGGTGATTGTCAAACACAATAAAGAAAAACTAAATTAACACAATCTCTTCGTCGTCACACCGAGGCTATTCGTCACAATGGAGCCGTCGCTGTCTGGTACAAGGGGCGGCGCCTACGTAGTTGTGCTCGCCACCCCCATCGACACTACAATGAACAAACCAAATCGATTGTCACACTGGACCACATGACGCCATATGCATTTACAAACAATATGGTTAAAAATTCAGACTATGAGACATCGAGACATTCGTGGTTGATCGGTATGACTCATTGTGGACATTGTTGTTTGAATGTGATCACGCACTCCCCCACCCCGTATTACAACATCAATATGTCACATTTCGAACACGAATGGCGGTGTTTGTACAATACATCAGTGTGTGTCAGTGTGTCCACAACGACAGATGTGTATGGGCACAATGTACACAATTTGGGAAATGTGTACATAACACACTGACTGTGGTCACAATGTGATGCGAATGATGTTGTATATAGCTTATGTGACCGCAGACATACTGATTGTGGTCATGCTGTTTGCCATGATTATTCGGATCACATACCACGATATGCCTTGCATACAAAGTGACTTATCTGCATAACATGTTCGATATACTGACTGTGGATATAATTTGCATTGATTTGTGGTTTTCGGGTTTATTGTGGACGTCAAACATGTGATATGAGCCCTAGGCGATTCAGTTATCACACTTAAAATTTGCATCTCCTAACCAATCCAGTTATACATCTACAGCCCCCATAAATTAATCCCTTGTGGACCACCCAACCCCCGCCCAACTTGAATTGACCACAAGCATAATATTGTGGCCAAATCAATGATGTGATCCAGTTTAATGAATGACCACACAACAATCGACTGCACCCCCTATCACCCTCCAAATTTCGCATTGGTTACTAGCCTAGACTAAAATCGACAATCCCTTGTTTCCGACCGGAGTACAAGTGTGGGCCGGGGAACTAATGTGTGTTGAGACAAAGTCGCAAATTAACACATTGTTACTCGCAATAAAACCCTAATTCTATGAATCCGAGACAACAATTGCGTTATAAAACCCCATTAACGAACCTGTTCGATGCCAATGATGCACCCGTGATTGATCGGTTTCGGCGTTTGGATTTGTATGTTTCTCAGCAATTGACTGGTTTCACTATCCGATTAGCTTGTAAAATTCAATCTAATTCGATAACCTTGATACGGTAGCAATTAGGGTTTTTGATCTGGGATGCTTTTCACGATCTTGCTTGTTCAAAGTCTGGAAAGTGCAATCCCTCAAATTGAATGCAAAATCCCTAAAATCACGCCTATTAGATAAATTTGATCCTTTTTTATTTAATTTCTCCCAAAACCACTAGTTGTTTTGCTTAATCTAAAGTGGTTTTCAACGTAAAACTCATGTGTGGCAGCAATTGAACGTGATCCGTCGGATCAAGATTTAACGCGTTAGATCGCTCCTTCCTACCTTCCTACCTAAAGTCCCTTCCTACTGGATCCGTTCCCATATATACATTATTATTATTTTTTTCATTTCTACCCAATATTGTTTTTTTTGTTACTGCCCCCACAAAGGTAATGAAGTGTACTTACTAAAAGAATTTTTAAATTATTTTTTTTAGACTTTAGGAAATTATTATGATTTTTTAAAAGGAATAAAAGTGAAAAAATCATTAAAAAATTCAAAAAAATGGGAGAAACGCTGAAATTCATTAAAAATTATGGTAAAGTGTTATACTAGGGGTGTGTTTGGTTGGCCGGAAAATCATTAATTGCACTTTTTCACGGTTTTGCTCATATCTCTGGCTACACATACCGGATTCTCGAAATTCCAAAGCCTAGAGTTAGATAATTACTTGGGCTATCATTTCCAGTAAAAATCTGGGCAAAACTCACATCTTACATCCTCTGTAAAAATCAGATACTTAGACAGAAACTTTTTATGTCTTTGATTCTTACTTTGGTGCCTCCTTTTGGCCTCTATCTTGTACTAATTCACAACCAAAGCCCAAATTAACTATTACTCATGGTTCTTCCAGATTTTAATACTCAAAGATTACCCAAATAAGCTCATGAAACTCACATGCAACCCTAGATTACACATGCAACTATAATTTGATCTATAAATTGAAAAATATTAAACAACCAATTGCACAAAAGGACATACGAATCCAAACAAAAAGAAATCCAACCTACAAGCGCGCAGTATAATTCATCACCATGCCAATATATGTCATTGTCTCAACCCTCATTATCAAGTTGCTCAAAAAGAAAAAAGGAAAAAAAAAAGAAAAAGTTGCCGTGAATTCTGGTAAAGAAAACCATTTTCAGTTAGCTACATGTACATATAAATGTTCGAAAAAAAAAAACTATGATAAAATTGGTCCAAAGTTCTTGAAAATATGTACTTTGGTTTGTTTCTTTTCACTAAATTCCATTGATACATATTGACAATTGTAATTGGTAATACCATCTATATGCATTGTATATAACTATATATGCCTCCTATAATCTTCATCAAATATTCGCATATGCTTTACATGAATTTGTCCGATCATTTTTTTTCCAAACCATTGCTTATAAATAATTTATAAATAGGCATGCATATAGGAATATAAATTTTGTCATCTAAATGGCAATTTATTAATTGGGCGTTTGGTTGCGAAATTTTCCCGGGAAAGTTGGTCAACTTTTCTAAGTTGACAAGCTTTCCCATGTTTAGTTTTCCATAATATCTGAGAAAGTTTTGATGTGGGGCTCATTATTTCTCTCACAACACCAGGAAAAAGTTTCCCAAGGGGGGTTAGGGAAAATCTTTCCCGAAAAAGTTTTTATTGGGAAATTCTTTCCCGGGAAACTTCCAAACGCACCATAATAGTAAATATTACATATCTTTCTAACTTTACTTATATTGATTGCACAGTTGCACCACAGTTTTTTCCTCAGAAAAGGTGATATAAATATAGACAAACTTTCAATATTTATGCATGCATAAAGTAAAACATTGTGTGATTGATCATTCACCAATCATAAATATTTCTTATTTGAAGTTTCGAATAGATCCACATAAAATTGTTTGCAGATGGTATTGAATTTGCGAATAAATTCAAATACTTAATGGGGTGTTTGGTTGTGAGTTTTTTAGGGTAGCTTTTAGCTTTTTGGACACTGTTAGTTTTTTGATCAATGTGAAAAAGCTATTTGAGGTGTTTCGTAACAAACTTTTCATATTAGCTTTTTAGACCCAATAAGTTAGTTTTGAAAAAACTACTTGAGCAAGCTTTTTGAGGTAACTTTTCACAAAAAACTAGTTTACCAAACACTTTTCTTACAATCAGCTAACCCAAACAGCTAAAGTCAAACAGCTAATCCAAACAGTTATCAGCTAACAGCTACAAGTAACATCTAACAGGTACCAGCTACCAGCTGGTTGACAAACAGAGTCAATATCTCTTTCATGATAATAGATATGCAGATGCTGAAGCAGTTACTCTAGGTAATTGATGTATGCATGCACACCTAAGGTCAGAGAGGAAGCTTGATATCAAACAGAAATTGCCTTACAGGGCTAAAGAGGGTGGGCTTTAAGTTTTTTTTTTTTTTTATTTGGTAAATTTTTTTCGTTTTTTTTTTGTACATTAATAACTTTTGACTCAGTACAGAAAACGAAAGGAGACGACATATATTCTCTTGGTGGATCCCACCAGCTTAATTTACCCCGTCGATAAATGAATAGTTCAGTTTTTACGCAAAAAATAAGCCTCAAGTGTTGGGTCAATGATATAATTTAACTAGAGTTGGGGAGGGAAGTTCTTGGTACTATTGACTGTTGAGTAGGGAAAGCGATGGGTCGGGTATGGGTGGGTAGAGTTGTACTGTTATTCGTACCTGTTTTCAAAATCAATACTCTTACTCTTGCCCATATTAATCAGGTACTAAAAATTAGTACCCGAGTTTTTTGTTTCTTGGACCCTGTATTTTAGGGGTATTTACAATCTGGACCCCCATGTTTCAAAGTTTACAATTTGGACCCTATACAATATGGACTCAAAAAATTTAGCGCAAAGTTAAGTTTGACTCCGGTGAAGACCAAAATCTTGCATAAACTGACCGAATTACCCTTATTTCATTTATTCATTTATTTTGAATTTCCTTTTGAAATTGACTAGAGTGAAGACTTCAATTACACAGCCCATACGCATATCCCACCCTTAGTGACTATTCAACTCCAAACTCCCAGAAAACCGAATAAATGAAGGGTAAATTTGGAAGTTCAAAAATAATTAAGGGGCAACTTTGGAAGGAAAAATCAGTCAAACTACAATAAGGGCCTCTTTTGGCCGGACCCCTCTAATTATGTCCAAATTGTTGCCGGAAACAAAGTATAAGGTCCAAATTGTAAACTTTGAAACATGGGGGTCCAGATTGTAAATACCCCCAAAATACAGGGTCCAAAAAGCAAAAAACCCTTAATACCCTTCCTCGTACCCACCGGGTATGCTGATATAACGGGTACTATTCGGATATAAATAAAGATGAATTTATACCACCCATTTTATACCCATATGCACAAATTGACGGTTCGTATTCGAGTACTTCAACGACAATTTTAGGGCCTGTTTAAGTGTAAGTGAAGGAATTTGAAGGAACCCTAAACTAGCATCTTGATAATAGCGCAAATGGAAAAAGGAAGAAGGAAGTGTACTGACTTTCGAATTTAGATGTAGTATTATAATATGGTTTTTATGGTTTTTTTTTTCAAACGTATGGGTTGAAAGCGTGAAACAGACCGGGCTAAGTCCAATTGGACGTGGAGTATGGGTTGCATATGCGAGCATTGTGTAGGTTTTTTAAGTGTGGGACGGGTCGGGTACTCACCGGGTCCGTACCCGTACCCATACACAACCTGTACCTGTTTTTTAAAAAAATAGTACTCATACCCGTTTTTCCAGGGTCGAATAGGGGCGGGTACCCACGGGCATGAGTTTTATTGCCACTCCTACAGTGTTGAGTGCTGATATCGGATCCAAACCATTGGGAAATGCTTGTCATTTCCAACTTTTGAAACCAAAATGTAAATTTTGCAACTTTTATGAAAATTTCATCATAGTTGAATTTTTTTTCAATTATAGTAGATCGAAATTTCACATTACTAATATGTCTAATATAGTTTTCGTTCGTTAAAAAAATTTATGTTAGGAATCAAATTCAGATCTGATTGCCAGTTGTTACCCACTTATTAGGGTGTTAAATAGAGTAATATATGCAGCGGAAGGAAAAATATGATGATTATGGAATCGAGGATAATAAATGAGAGAGACAATGATAAATAGGGTGAGACAGTATTTTACGTGGAAAACCGAAGAACTCGGAGAAAAACCCACGGGCGACAACCAATATCCACTAGTAGAAAATGAGATATTACAAGAGGTAAAATATATATGTGAACTCTCGTAGACTCTCATAACCTAGGGATGAGTAGGGTGAAGATGTGGAAATAACACCGTACCTCCCTCATGGGGAGTTTGAAGGCTCTCACATCGACTTCATTGGTTTCTACCGCATAATTACAAGGAGAAAAAAGACCTCTATTTATAGGGGTAAATTTCCTATAAATCTGGCTAGACTCCTACTCCAAATACAATTAGGTTTTAGAATACAATTAGGAAACTAACCTAAATATAATTAGGAAATAAAATAATTTCTTAGTAGCAACCAATAACTTGGAGTGTTTAGGAAACTTGTCAAATAATGAGTCAAGAGAATTTGGGCCATTAACCTAACAATTTATATCTCAATAAACATATTTAATTACAGTAACAAATTTCTTTCAAAAAATTATGCGGGGGGTACCCTAATATTTGGGGAAACTATTTTTTGGTACCCCAAGTTTTCAAAACTTATTTTGAGGTTCCCTTAATTTTGAGGTTAGTAATTTTTTAGATGCTTTTCCGGTCATCAATTTGGTTAAGTGACCAAAATATCATTGTTCTTCCATTTTTGATGAAATACCCTTGAAGAAGAAGAAGAAGAAGAAGAAGAAGAAGAAGAAGAAGAAGAAGAAGAAGAAGAATAAGGGTATTTCGGTCATTTAATAAAATTGATGGCTGAAAAAACACCAAATAATTACTAACCCAAAAATTAAGGGTACCTCAAAATGAGTTTTGAAAAGTTGGGGTACCGAAAAATAGTTTTCCCAAATATTGGGGTACGTCCTAGTAATTTTTTGAATTTCTTTGATCAATATATATTGATTTTGGTATTTCAATATAAAATGAATGGTATATGTGCTTTTTAACTATGATAGTTGAAAAATATAAATATGGTAAAATCTGCATAACAAAATTATGTGTTGTTAAGGAAATATATCTAAATTAAAACGAAATTTAAAGTACTATACTACTATCTGTAGGTTGCAGATAATGCGGAAGTGGAAATAGAGATGAATTTTTTTTTTTTTTTACAATGGTAAGTCGGGCCACCCACTAGGCCCCCTATCTCAGGGGAAAGCCCAATGAATCCACCAGCCCATGGGGGAGGGGGGTAAACCAGGCATACACGCCTGTATCTCAGGGGAAAGCCCAATGAGTCCACCAGCCCATGAAGGAGGGGGGTAAACCAGGCATACACGCCTGTTGCTGCTCCCAGGGTTCGACCCTAGGACCTGTGGTATACCACAGTGCAGCTCATACCAAATGAGCTAAGAGCTCATTGGTTGGAAATAGAGATGAAATTGATTACCATAAAATTAGGGAAGAGCAAACCAATGAAATCGACACCAAGAATCACGTGGGAAACCCAAAAACTGGGAGAAAAAACCCAAGCACAGTGGTAGCCTGTAAAATAATTCATGATGAGACAAGAAAAGAGTACAACGGTCACTCACAGTGTTTGATTCGACCTTTAACAGAGATCACACCCTAATCTCAACAATTGATCTCTCATACTCCCCAATAGTCTTTTGGAGGTACAGTATGCATTGACTCAGACTCGACGAGGACCCTTATGGTCATCCGATAGATTGGTCGTGAGCCTTACTAAAGGGTGTTTTCCTTCTAAAGTAAGAATACGGAGGAGGCTAAGCTTAGATGGTGTTTTGGGACTTTAAGGAAGGATGATAAAGCAAGGAGGGTTTGGGAATCAGACTAGAGATATGGGTGGGACCACATTAGTCATGACTATGACCAACTCTCATGCCTTATCTTTTTCTTTTTGAAGTTTTTAGAGGAATGTATAGGCAGAGGTCACAACTGTGACCCCATTCGGGTTGTGTAGGCTAGGGGCAAGACCGCCACAATCAGTAGAAGCCCGTGACCTTCCTCTTCCAACGGATAGTCACGGTCGTGGCTACACAGGTCACGCCCATGATCCAAGGAGGGTCATGACCGCGACCACGAAGATCCCCTTTTGAAGCATATGCCTTAGATTTCAAAGATGCATGGGATGAAGAATTAATCTTGATTGAGTTTTGGTAGAACAATCGTTACCACGCAAGTATCGGGATGTCCCCTTTTGAAGCTTTGTATGGTAAGAAGTATGGGACTCCCCTATGTTGGTAGGATTGGACATCGATGAGGCTCTCACCATTGGACTAGAGCTGATTCAGACGACAAATCAGAGAATGTGTGAGCCATACAAGACAAGATGACAATGGCTCGAAGTCGATAAAAGAGCTATAATGATCAGAGTCGACACAGACATCTAGAATTTTAAGTGGGCGAACAAGTATTCCTATGGGTTTCAACAACCAAACAGGTCACGTGATTTGGACAGTCAGGGAAGCTGACACTGAGGTACATTGGATTGTACCCCATTTTAGAGCATATAAAATATTTGGCTTAGAAGTTGCGTTTTCTCGAAGAGCTATCGAGAGTGCACAATGTATTCCATGTGTTACAATTATGGAAGTATATCCCTTATCCCCGTCATATTGTTGAGCTAGAACCTCTTGATCCATGAGGATCAAGGGGGTACTTAGAGTGTCACAAGCCTAACGGAACAATCACAAGATTTTCAAATGCCTTGGGGGATTTTGGTCTCGGATCGAAGAAGTCTCGCGGTGAACTGACTAATTTTCAATACTCAAGCCTGGAAAATCACCCATGAAGACGAGAACAAAGCTATTAAAGTTCAATGTTAAGCCAGAGAAGACAAGTCGGGTCAAGATGTAGCCGATGGGTATTTTGGTCATTGCACAAGGTTCGGGAATGGTCCGGAGTTAGATTGATGACGAAAAGAAACGAGATTAGGTACGCCTAGTGTGGGCAATACTGTAACACCCCAACACCCTTAATCACAAGATTAACATTAAACATACTCTAAGCATGTGATTAGCGCAGCGGAACACCTAGGGTGGAAGTATTACCGCCGTCCCCACTCGGGACAAGGCTACAAACCCAAAAAGACCATTACAGTACACTTAAATCACCAATTAAACATAAGACAAACACTCCATACTTAGGAATCTACAAAACATGGAAATTAGACTTTATACAACCATCAAAGATATACTTAGCAACCCTTTTCATAAATAAAACGGCCTTTGAGACCATAAAGACCACCGGGTCGGCCAACAACGACGTTCATGACTACCTTGATCGAAGTTTGGAATGGGTGACTGCCGAACAGTCGACACTGGCCAGGTCTGGACACTCTGATCAGGAGTATCATACGTAAAAAGAGAGCTAGCACCTAAAAGTAACTAACATAAAGAATACATAAAATGGGACCTTTTAAACCGTAACATAAACATTAACGAACAACTTAAAATAACCATGAAAACATTAAACGATAATAAGGAGCGAAAAGTTGGACAATTCGCGTACCTTGGGTAGTAGAAAGGTCTAGCGACGTGCCTCGAGCTTGGGACGGTTTGGGCGACTTGGAAACTATAATAAGAGCATAAGAAAATTGAGAATTTTAATAAAGTCCTTGCATTTACAAGCTAGGATGAAAGTACTTAAAACATGATAACTAAAAAAAAGGATGAGAAAATAGAAATTTCAATTTTTGATCAATCAAAGATTTGGTGATAACTTGAGCTAGAAAACTCGGATTTTTGCAAACGAGTGCTTTTCGGAAAGGGCAAATCACGCCCTACAACTTTGTCAACTGGCCCGAAGGCTAAAAATGAAAGGAAGGGCTTGGAAAAAGGCCCGGACAGAAGCAGAGCACTTGAAATTAATCATGAGGCTTGGAAATTTAAGCGAAACTTATAGTGAAACTTGAATAGGATCAAAGAAGGCTTATGATGTAGAAAGCATCCTTAACAACCAGTTTAGATGGGCATAGAATTGGAGTCCTTGAAGGCTTAAGAAGAGAAGCTATTCGATTATTGAAAACATGAATGAAATGTTGTCAATAAACCTTTAGGAGGTAATCCCCAAACACTAAGATAGCTTAAATCAACTTAGAAAACCTACTCAATCCATCTTAACAATGACACAAAGGTCGACATCTCATTTGAGCCTCCTAAGAGATCAAAGCGTAACCTTAAAGTTAGAATTAAGGAAATAAATTCTGGGTAGAAACTTTGTTGACGACCCTCGAACACAGCCTCATATCTCACTCTCCCGATAACGTATGGATGCAAACCTTATGTTTCCGGAAAGCTTGAAGAACGACCTAAAACTTTTATGTTTATCACTAAAGCCCATAAAGTCTCCAAATGGACGAAAACTTAGCAAGAAGTTACTGACTCAAAAAACGTATATAATTGCACCATTTCACGGTTTTGCTCATATCTGGGGCTACACATACCGGATTCTCGAAATTCCAAAGCCTAGATTTAGATAATTACTTGGGCTATCATTTCCAGTAAAAATCTGGGCAAAACTCACATCTTACATCCTCTGTAAAAATCAGATACTTAGACAGAAACTTTTTATGTCTTTGATTCTTACTTTGGTGCCTCCTTTTGGCCTCTAACTTGTACTAATTCACAACCAAAGCCCAAATTAACTATTACTCATGGTTCTTCTAGATTTTAATACTAAAAGATTACCCAAATAAGCTCATGAAACTCACATGCAACCCTAGATTATACATGCAACTATAATTAACACTTGAATTAACACTCTTTCACCCATTTCCACACTAAATTCCTATCATCCATGTATATAACCACTTAATTAACATAATAAACAACCCAAATCAGTCCCTTAATCATCATATTTCTCTTCCAAAAACCACATGCAAGCAAAAATTTCAACATTCAACAAGAACTTAGCAAGAACTCATCCAAAATCCAATCAAATTACACATGCATCCTTCTCAAACTCAAACCCTAATTAACCCAACTTAACCACAACTTAAACTCATGCTTAGAAATCATAAAAGAGATGAAAAACTTCAAGAATAACACATTTTATACGTGAAATTCAGATTTGAAACATAAAGAATAAAGTTAGGGTTTGGGATTATACCACTTGGAGAAGAAATTGAAGGAGAAAAACAAGAGAGAGGTATGGAGGTGGTGCTCGGCCAGGCTGGTGGTCGCCGGCGTGGCCTCCGGCCGCCGGAATCTGGCCGGAAAAACAGGGGCTCGGCTGGGGGGGTGGCTGGCGCAGAAGAGGGAGAGAGAGGGGAGTGTAAAGTGAAGTGTTAATGTGATATAAATTTGAAAATGAAATGAAAGAATAACCCCCTAACACCCCCTAGTATATATATAAAATACTCCCCTTAAAAATTAACTCTCTAGATTAGAAAATAACTTACACAATTAGTAATGTAAACTAGCTAGGTAAAATAATTGGTATCGACTAAATAAAATTAGTGAACATACACTTGGTAAAATAGTTTAGTCTATGATTAAATAAAATCACTTGGGAATCAATTGGGTAAAATTAACTAGTATTAACCAACATAAAATAAATTGGTAGGACACATTAATAGAATAGGTTGGCCAAAAGATTATAATTAGAAAGGTTGGATAATATAAATCGTAATTGAAACGGAAATTAAAATTAATATAACCTTCTTCGGTTACAAGCGTAAAATTGAGAACGATAAATTTATAACTTATCATAAAAGTATTCATAAACTCGTAATAATAATTATAACTTTAAATCCGAGATAAAATAACATCAACCCGTTTAAGCATCGCCTTGCTCGAGACCTGTCGCGCATAAAATTAAATAATAATAATAACAACAATAACCATATTAACGTAAAAGAAAGAAAATTTTTAACCGCGTAATTTAGTTAATCACCGTGATTAAGGCCTTAATTAATACAGGTTTAGGGCGGGTCGTTACAAATACCAAGATAGACGTAGGACGCGCCAAGCTAGGCATTGGCCACACATACCTTGGCGTTGGTTACGCCTCGCCTATTTCCTACCATCTCCAGACCTTGCTTGAGGCACTGGTCATGTCGTGCCTCAGCAATTTCCTGCAACTTGTCTGAATCCCTCCCATTCTCATTGTTATGTTTTCTTCCCTTCCCTCCGCTATTTAAGACCTCTCCCTCCCATTTATAAGGAACTTTTGAACATTATTCTCTTTCAAATGAAATCTCTCATGGGTATTGGAAACCCTTTCCCCAAAATTTTCATTATTGCTTTGTCCATTTCAATGGCAGTACTAGTGGAGTGTTCTCTTTAGAGGTTGTGTGGTGTTTTCTTCATCATAATCTTGGTGTTGGTTGTTCTCCTTTATGCATCCATGGAAAGTTCTAGTTCAATGTGTTCTCATCTCTCTTTATCATTGAACATATCTTGCTTATTTATTGTTGTTATTGCTGATTTGCGAAAGCCGTAAAAATGGTGAATGTTATGAGTTCTAATGTTGGGTTTCCTTAAACCCTATGTAGTTTAGTTGATCTTTGGGTAATTAATCTTACTTTCCTAATCGATTCCGGGTCATTTGGTATCAAAGCAAGGATTAGAACTCATGTTTAGGGAGAAAATTTTCCAGAAATTTTAGGGTTTGTGTTCTTAATGTTTGGGTTGTGTTTGTGATGAAATTCATTGAAAAAGTGATACTTTATGAATGCTTTTGGTCCCTTGATGTGTTCGGAGTCTTAGGATATCAATTTTATCACTTGGGTCCAAGTATTCATCAAGTATTGAGTTGATTTGTTGAGTTGTGCTTACGTATAATTTTTTTCCTCTATTTTGCTAATTTGGTGTTTGTTAGCATGTTGGGTTGAGTTTTCATGTGAAGTTTGGTGCTTAAGTGGTTGTTATACATGCCTTGTTGATGTTGGGTATCTTGGTTTGCCCATAGCACTTTGACTAAGGGGATTTCCTTAGAACGAAGTCGCTTGATCCTACGATCCAGGATTTGGATCGGTTGTTGTTGAAAAGTGAGATTTTCTGACAGCAGAGGTGATACTTCTTCTAAAACATGCGTCGAATCAGGCACATACTATCGTAGTTGCGAGACGTGAAAAACGTCGTGTATTTGCCCTAGGTTGGAGGGTAAATCTAAACGGTATGCTACCGGATTTATCTTCTATACAACGGAATAAGGTCCGATATAGCGTGGGCTGAACTTTCCCCTGACATTGAATCTCCGAACTCCTTTAGTTGGAGAAACTTTAAGAAAAACACGATCTCCAACTTGAAACTCGAGTGGCTTCCGCCTGCGATCAGCATAACTCTTTTGTCTACTCTGGGCAGTCTTAATATGCTGCTGGATGATTCTGATCTTATCCGTGGTGTCCTGAATCAGATCCGGGCCTATGATTAACGCTTCATCCAGTTCTCCCCAACACAATGGGATCCGACACTTCCTTCCATAAAGGGCTTCAAAAGGAGCCATCTGAATGGTAGACTGGTAGCTATTATTGTAGGAAAACTCTATAAGTGGAAGGAATTGATCCCAATTTCCTTGGAAATCTAATACGCAAGCGCGGAGCATATCCTCTACAATTTGATTGACTCTTTCGGTCTGGCCATCACTCTCTAGATGGTAGGAACTACTGAAATTAAGCTTAGTACCGAAAGCTCTTTGCAGCGCACTCCAAAATCGCGATTGAAACCTTGTATCTCGATCGGATACTATATCCTTCGGTATTCCGTGCAATCGAACGATCTCGCGAATATAAATGTCTGCCAACTTATCTACCTTCCATCCTTCATGAATAGGAATAAAATGTGCTGAATTAGTTAGGCGATCCACAATTACCCAAATGGTATTTCTTCTAGAAGCTGTGAGGGGTAATCCCATAATAAAATCCATAGAAATTGATTCCCATTTCCACGTGGGAATTTCCAAAGGCCTCAATTCGCCTGATGGCCGTTGATGTTCTGCTTTGACCTTTTGACAAGTTAAGCACTTATCTACGTAACTAGCTATGTCCCTCTTCATATTAGGCCACCAAAAGTGCTCTCTTAGGTCTCTATACATTTTCGTGCCTCCTGGATGTACAGAGTACGTTGAATTATGGCCTTCCTCCAAAAGCTTAAGCCTTAAATTTCCCAAGATAGGTACACATAGCCTATTCTGGAACCTCAAGATCCCATCGTCGTGAACTAGAAACCATGGCATTCCTTTAGTAGCGAGGTTATCCACTATCCTCTTGATTTCGGGATCATTCATTTGCTCGGCCTTGATCTCTTCAATGATAGATGGTTGAAAGGTTAACATAGACAATCTCTCAGCCGTCTCACCCAGCTTTACCATTTCCATGTTTTCCTTATTCAATTCCTGCAACATCTTTGGATGAATTTCGAGACGGTTCAAAGTCCTATGCTGGGTATTCCTGCTCAAGGCATCTGCTACTGAGTTTGCTTTCCGAGGATGGTATTGAATATTCAGATCGTAATCTTTGATAAGTTCTAACCATCTTCGCTGCCTTAAATTCAACTCTCTTTGAGTGAAAATGTACTTGAGGCTCTTATGATCTGTAAAGACGGTAGTAGGGACTCCATAAAGATAATGCCTCCAAATCTTTAGGGCAAAAACTACTGCCGCTAGCTCTAAGTCATGCGTCGGGTAATTCTTCTCATACGGCTTTAGCTGTCGTGAAGCATAAGCTATCACTTTATCGTTTTGCTTCAGCACGCACCCCAGCCCTTGATGTGACGCATCACTGTACACTACATACTCCTTTCCTTCCTCAGGTAGGGACAAAACAGGGGCGGTTGTGAGCTTCTCCTTAAGTGCTTGAAAGGCCTCTTCACACTTGTCGGTCCATTCAAACCGGGTCGTCTTTTTGAGGAGATTGGTTAAGGGAAGAGCCATTTTAGAAAAGTTCGGAACGAACCTCCTATAGTATCCGGCCATACCCAAAAAGCTTCGGACTTCTGTAACCGTAGTGGGTCTCGCCCAATCCTTAACGGCGGATACTTTGCTAGGGTCCACTCGGATCCCTTCACCGGTGACTATATGCCCTAAAAATCCGACTTCCTTGAGCCAAAACTCACACTTTGAAAACTTAGCATATAACCGACGCTCTCTTAGCGTCTGGAGCACTATCCTTAAATGATTTTCGTGTTCCTCTCTACTCTTCGAGTACACCAATATATCATCAATGAAGACCACCACAAACTTATCCAGATAGGGCTTGAACACTCGGTTCATCAAATCCATAAACACTGCTGGGGCATTCGTAAGTCCAAAAGGCATTACAGTAAATTCATAGTGCCCATATCTTGTCCTAAAGGCGGTTTTAGAGATGTCCTCATCCTTAACCCTAAGTTGTGGTATCCTGACCTCAAATCAATCTTAGAAAATACTCCTGCTCCTTGGAGTTGGTCAAATAGATCATCAATTCTAGGAAGAGGGTTTTTGTTCTTGATCGTGACTTTGTTCAACTCTCGGTAGTCGATGCATAATCTCAGACTTCCGTCCTTCTTCCGTACAAACAACACTGGCGCTCCCATGGCGACGTACTAGGTCTAATGAAACCTTTGCTTAATAAGTCTTCCAACAGCACCTTTAACTCCTTAAGCTCAGCTGGTGCCATTCGATAGGGCACTTTAGATATAGGCCAAGTTCCAGGAACTAGCTCTATTTCGAAGTCAATCTCCCTCCTCGGGGGTAACTCCGTAACTTCTTCAGGGAAAACAGGTAACCCTTGCACCCGTGATTTAGCAACTTTCGAGCCTTTACATATGTTATGATAGGACACGGATTTACTCCTAAGTCCCCTATAAAAGAAATTTCAACTCCCGAGGCACTCTTAAGAACAACTGTCCCTTCACCACATCGAATTCGAGCTTGCGTTACATTTAACCAATCCATACCCAAGATGATGTCAAATTCTTCTAAATCCAACTGAATGAGATTAGCTGGGAAGGTTTCATTATTTAAAACAAGTGGAACTCCCACAAAACATTTTTCACATGCTATGGTTTGACCATTGGGTATGCTGATTAAATAATTTACCGCACATGCTAGATTTCTTAAATTCAACCTTGACGTAGCTTTAGATGAAATAAACGAATGCGTTGCTCCAGAATCAAATAATGCAACTAAAAGCTTAGCATGTATATAAACAGTTCCGGTCACGACCATACCAGACTTTGCTGCTTCCTTTTTGCCAATAACGTAGGCTTGCCCCACGCTTCCCTGTTGCGGTGCCGTCCTTGAGGGTGGTGCTGGCCATGACGTTCCAGGTTCTAGTCTCTTGGACCTTTTGGGGCACTCGACCGCCCTATGATCAGCTCCACCGCACCATAAACAACTGTTGGTGCATACCCGACACTGCGCGGTTGAATGATTCGTCCTCCCACATTTCTTACAGGGTTCCCTGGTGGTAGGCGGGTTAGGTTAGCTCATAGGATTTGAGGGCATCGACCTCTTGGGCTGGTTAATTTCCACAGCAGGTGAAGGAAACACTCCTTTTTCATTCCACTTTCTCTTACTACTCCCCTGACTTCCTTGACTCAAAGCTTTCAACTCCTTCCTGACTCTTTCTACCTCCGCAGCCCTTTCATACATTTCTTGCATAGTCGAGAAGTGATGTGAAGATAGTTGGCTGCGTATATATGGTGCTAGACCTCCTTCATACCTAAACATCTTCATGTTTTCAGACGCCACATACTCCGGGGCGAAGCGGGACAATTCATTGAACTTGGAGGTATACTGTAGCACCGAAGTATCCTTGTTCACCATGCTCCAATCTAGGAACTCCTTCTCTTTTTTCCGTCTAAGGGTTAGGGGGCAGAACTACGCTCTAAGATCACTTAAGAAATCGTTCCATGTCTTGGTCGTCCCTTGATATCTTTCCCTGACGGTCCTCCACCAAATGTCGGTTTCTCCCTTTAGGTAGAAAGTCCCTATTGTCAGTCTCTTTTCTTCAGGCACCTCTACTACTTCGAAGATCTTTTCCAGATCCCTAATCCAATCTTCCGAAACTACGGGGTCATATCCTCCCGCATAGGTGGTGGGGTTACGTCTTGCCACCCTATCAGCATAGTTTATCTCCTTTGGGTTACTTGGTTGGGCCATAGATGGGACAGGTATCCGCCTTAGCAACTCCTGGACCAAAAACCCATAATGGTCGGGGTATAGTGGTGGATTAGGAGGGACTGACCCTAAAGATGACTCAGGTTGGGATACTATTCCTAGGGTAAGCTGGGGTCTCTGCAGCTCTAGCTGGTTTCCCGCTACTTCATGCACCGGTTCATCTTGTGGTGAATTCCCCGATGTTTGAGACATGCTACACATTTTATAACGAATAATTCAATAATCAACACAATTCATAGCCATTAATCTCTGGTAACATGTTTTTACACATTTGTTATTTTTAATCGTGCATACGACCCCAATGATTTTATTGTCACAATAAACATCAACATACATTTTCGCACATGCACATATTCATATATAACAAGGATAACATCGCTTCACAAGGCTTCCCAAATACTTAGGACCTCAAACCTCAAACAATAATACTAGCATACCCATCGATAGACATTAAAGAAAATTTGGATCCCTCTTTCTTTCTTCTCGGGTATCCCTGTTGCAATCATCATTTCCGAAATATGTCCCAACAAGTACGCAAATCAACAATTCAAAATACATACACTGCCTCCCTTTACCCAGAAACATAGGGAGGGTCCCAAAATTAGCATAGTTTGCCTAAGAACACTTGATGACCTTAAAACAAAAGATATGGCCAATCGCAACTAATTTTTTCAACTAGCTAAAATAAGGTTAGCTTCCTAGCTATCCCTGCACAAAAATCGGTTAGTATTCCTTCAAACACGGGAGTTAGACCCCTCCTGCTCCCTTGACTCCTCCACGTGACGAAGCCTCAAAGGGCGAGTGCTCTTGTGCTTTGTGTGACGGATCTTGGGCCTGAGATTTGTCCAGTCAAAGTTTCTTGCCACTGGAACAACATGAGAAGGTGTCTCCCTGCCACGGTCTCTATCGTGATCAGGCCCTTGGCCCATCTCCTCCTCATCTAGATCCATACTCGGGTCTTCTTCTTTCTCGGGCTCTTGCTCCGAGGGCGTAGACTCATGGCGGGATGGCGAAACCGGCACGATAGGGCGTCCCGTGATAAGAGGCGTAAAGTGGAGTCGTACTTCATCCACCGGTGGAGAGAAAACATGAGGTGGAGTGATTCCTGCGTTAGGGGGAGCGGGCAATGCGAGCATCTCATGTAGAAACAACCCTAGCTTGCTGACGTGTACACTCAGAGATTGAGCGGTTTGCGTGATGACCGCTTCCATCGCAATTTGGTTCCAGGCCCCGACATAGTTGAGGCGGTGTGACGACCGAGTTCACCTCGGAGAAGTAACTGACGGTATCTATCCCTAATGTCGTCCCACGGACTCTCGTGAGGAAGAGTAGCTAGCAAGCATCGAGCTCGGCATATGTAGTCATGATATTCTGATTTTGAATTGGCAGCACAATGAGCATCAAAGGCATCTTGCAACGCCTTGAGGTGAGCTTGAATATTTGTTGAGGGTTCCATAAACCTCGCGAAAGGATTGGGAAGGGAATTACCATCGGCATCCATCTACATTATACAAATAACATAAAAGCGAAGTTTAATAGACTTAACAAATTATAAGCTGGTTAAAGTAAAGAAAAGAAAGCAAGGCAAGGTCCGAGACTCCACCGACTTAAACCTCATTTAGTTCAAAGGGGAACTCTTGTTCCTGTTCATGATTATCATGGCCTTACTTACTATCCTTGGATCATATTAATCATTCGTATCATATAAACACCTTTCAACATTTCACTATACACCTTGGTAAGACATTTAGCCCCTAATTTAAGCTCCACATCACCAAAGGCAATTATTAGCATGCTTCACTTGACCAAACTTTTAAGTTACTCCCAATTTGCACTTGGGTTTTCTTAAATTCACCACTAAACTTTCTAACTTCTGGAGAAATTTCGGCAGCACTTCCCCTATAAATTGGACTATCCCAAATTTTACATAACTTCAAACCTGCAAGAAAACGTATACACTTCATATATTCATTCGGAGCTTCATGCTCAACATCCAATCCAACCAAATCACATGTTCCCCAATTTTCATCCATAAAGCACACACATACAACACATTTACACCTAAACTTTACAGATACATGTCATACTCCCTAAGAGATGCTAATTCCTCAAACTCTTCTTATAACTCCGCTCTGATACCACAACTATAACACCCCAACACCCTTAATCACAAGATTAACATTAAACATACTCTAAGCCTGTGATTAGCGCAGCGGAACACCTAGGGTGAAGGTATTACCGCCATCCCCACTCGGGACAAGGCTACAAACCCAAACACACCATTACAGTACACTTAAATCACCAATTAAACATAATACAAACACTCCATACTTAGGAATCTCCAAAACATGGAAATTAGACTTTATACAACCATCAAAGATATACTTAGCAACCCTTTCATAAATAAAACGGCCTTTGAGACCATAAAGACCACCGGGTCGACCAACAACGACGTTCATGACTACCTTGATCGGGAAGAACTCCTACTTTTGCTTATCCTTGCCTTTAACTTGAGAGCTCGGACCGCCTAAAACAAAACATTAAAACAACGCAAAGTGAGTGGGGAAACAATCAGTACACAAACCTCCAACACGTCAAACCGTTCGAAACGGTTCTAGTGCCGGCATTTAAATTCATTTTGAAAACGGGGAAAGGGATAGACAAGAATAAAATAACTTGGTTCATCAACATAAAAGATAAAGTATATGAAAGATAAGATAGGTACTAAAACATAAGTATTTGGTCCCTTACGATCGATGCAATGCATCTCACACACGCGTATGCCCAAACCGATTGAAGTTTGGAATGGGTGACTGCCGAACAGTCGACACTGGCCAGGTCTGGACACTCTGATCAGGAGTATCATACGTAAAAAGAGGGCTAGCACCTAAAAGTAACTAGCACAAAGAATACATAAAATGGGCCCTTTTAAACCGTAACATAAATATTAAAGAACAACATAAAATAACCATGAAAACATTAAACGATAATAAGGAGCGAAAAGTTGGACAATTCGCGTACCTTGGGTAGTAGAAAGGTCTAGCGACGTGCCTCGAGCTTGGGACGGTTTGGGCGACTTGGAAATTATAATAAGAGCATAAGAAAATTGAGAATTTTAATAAAGTCCTTGCATTTACAAGTTAGGATGAAAGTACTTAGAACTTGATAACTTAAAAAAAGGATGAGAAAATAGAAATTTCAGTTTTTGATCAATCAAAGATTTGGTGATGACTTGAGCTAGAAAACTCGGATTTTTGCAAACGAGTGCTTTTCGGAAAGGGCAAATCACGCCCTACAACTTTGTCAACTGGCTCGAAGGCTAAAAATGAAAGAAAGGGCTCGGAAAAAGGCCCGGACAGAAGCAGAGCACGTGAAACTTGAATAGGATCAAAGAAGGCTATGATGTATAAAGCATCCTTAACAACCAGTTTAGCTGAGCATAGAATTGGAGTCCTTGAAGGTTTAAGAAGAGAAGCTATTCGATTGTTGAAAACATGAAAGAAACGTTGTCAAGTGACGGTAACTAGATAAGAATATGATTATGAATTTTGGAAAGTTTACGAACCGATGACGGGTGAATTGAATACATAGAAGAAATGGTCCTTGGCCTATTTAGACGCCGAGGAAACCCCTAAACTTGTTAAGAAGTGAAAAGTACCACTTAGCCATCAACAACACTTAAACGAACTTAAAACCTCATCACTTTACCCCATGGTTTGCTAGTATTTCCATAAACCTTTAGGAGGTAATCCCCAAACACTAAAATAGCTTAAATCAACTTAGAAAACCTACTCAACCCATCTTAACAATGACACAAAGGTCGACATCTCATTTGAGCCTCCTAAGAGATCAAAGAGTAACCTTAAAGTTAGAATTAAGGAAATAAATTCTGGGTAGAAACTTTGTTGACGGCCCTCGAACACAGCCTCATATCTCACTCTCCCGATATCGTATGGATGCAAACATTATGTTTCCGGAAATCTTGAAGAACGACCTAAAACTTTTATGTTTATCACTAAAGCCCATAAAGTCTCCAAATGGACGAAAACTTAGCAAGAAGTTACTGACTCAGAAAACGTATATAATTGCACCCTTTCACGGTTTTGCTCATATCTCGGGCTACACATACCGGATTCTCGAAATTCCAAAGCCTAGAGTTAGATAATTACTTGGGCTATCATTTCCAGTAAAAATCTGGGCAAAACTCACATCTTACATCCTCTGTAAAAATCAGATACTTAGACAGAAACTTTTTATGTCTTTGATTCTTACTTTGGTGCCTCCTTTTGGCCTCTAACTTGTACTAATTCATAACCAAAGCCCAAATTAACTATTACTCATGGTTCTTCCAGATTTTAATACTAAAAGATTACCCAAATAAGCTCATGAAACTCACATGCAACCCTAGATTACACATGCAACTATAATTAACACTTGAATTAACACTCTTTCACCCATTTCCACACTAAATTCCTATCATCCATGTATATAACCACTTAATTAACATAATAAACAACCCAAATCAGTCCCTTAATCATCATATTTCTCTTCCAAAAACCACATGCAAGCAAGAATTTCAACATTCAACAAGAACTTAGCAAGAACTCATCCAAAATCCAATCAAACTACACATGCATCCTTCTCAAACTCAAACCCTAATTAACCCAACTTAACCACAACTTAAACTCATGCTTAGAAATCATAAAAGAGATGAAAAACTTCAAGAATAACACTTTTTATAAGTGAAATTCAGATTTGAAACATAAAGAATAAAGTTAGGGTTTGGGATTATACCACTTGGAGAAGAAATTGAAGGAGAAAAACAAGAGAGAGGTATGGAGGTGGTACTCGGCCAGGCTGGTGGTTGCCGGCGTGGCCTCCGGCCGCCAGAATCTGGCTGGAAAAACAGGGGCTCGGCTGGGGGGTGGCTGGCGCAGAAGAGGGAGAGAGAGGGGAGTGTAAAGTGAAGTGTTAATGTGATATAAATCTGAAAATGAAATGAAAGAATAACCCCCTAACACCCCCTAGTATATATATAAAATACTCCCCTTAAAAATTAACTCTCTAGATTAGAAAATAACTTACACAATTAGTAATGTAAACTAGCTAGGTAAAATAATTGGTATCGACTAAATAAAATTAGTGAACATACACTTGGTAAAATAGTTTAGTCTATGATTAAATAAAATCACTTGGGAATCAATTGGGTAAAATTAACTAGTATTAACCAACATAAAATAAATTGGTAGGACACATTAATAGAATAGGTTGGCCAAAAGATTACAATTAGAAAGGTTGGATAATATAAATCGTAATTGAAACGGAAATTAAAATTAATATAACCTTATTCGGTTACAAGCGTAAAATTGAGAACGATAAATTTATAACTTATCATAAAAGTATTCATAAACTCGTAATAATAATTATAACTTTAAATCCGAGATAACATAAAATCAACCCATTTAACCATCGCCTTGCTCGAGGCCTGTCGCGCATAAAAATAAATAATAATAATAACAACAATAACCATATTAACGTAAAAGAAAGAAAATTTTTAACCGCGTAATTTAGTTAATCACCGTGATTAAGGCCTTAATTAATACGGGTTTAGGGCGGGTCGTTACAAATACCAAGATAGACGTAGGACGCGCCAAGCTAGGCATTGGCCACACATACCTCGACGTTGGTTACGCCTCGCCTATTTTCTACCATCTCCAGACCTTGCTTGAGGCACTGGTCATGTCGCGCCTCATCAATTTCCTGCAACTTGTCTGAATCCCTCCCATTCTCATTGTTATGTTTTCTTCCCTTCCCTCCGCTATTTAAGACCTCTCCCTCCCATTTATAAGGAACCTTTGAACATTATTCTCTTTCAAATGAAATCTCTCATGGGTATTGGAAACCCTTTCCCCAAAATTTTCATTCTTGCTTTATCCATTTCAATGGCAGTGCTAGTGGAGTGTTCTCTTTAGAGGTTGTGTGGTGTTTTCTTCATCACAATCTTGGTGTTGGTTGTTCTCCTTTATGCATCCATGGAAACTTCTAGTTCAATGTGTTGTCATCTCTCTTTATCATTGAACATATCTTGCTTATTTATTGTTGTTATTGCTGATTTGCGAAAGCCGTAAAAATGGTGAATGTTATGAGTTCTAATGTTGGGTTTCCTTAAACCCTAGGTAGTTTAGTTGATCTTTGGGTAATTAATCTTACTTTCCTAATCGATTCCGGGTCATTTGGTATCAAAGCAAGGATTAGAACTCATGTTTAGGGAGAAAATTTTCCAGAATTTTTAGGGTTTGTGTTCTTAATGTTTGGGTTGTGTTTGTGATGAAATTCAGTGAAAAAGTGATACTTTATGAATGCTTTTGGTCCCTTGACGTGTTAGGAGTCTTAGGACGTCAATTTTATCACTTGGGTCCAAGTATTCATTAAGTATTGAGTTGATTTGTTGAGTTGTGCTTACGTATAATTTTTTTTCCTCTATTTTGCTAATTTGGTGTTTGTTAGCATGTTGGGTTGAGTTTTCATGTGAAGTTTGGTGCTTAAGTGGTTGTTATACATGCCTTGTTGATGTTGGTAGTGATAATCTGACAAATTTGATTGTTTGGAGTTGATTTGGGTTGCAATTTTCAAGAGCATCGGGAGTAAGTTTAGAGAATTGAAAATGTTAGGGTTTGGTAGTTGTTCATGCCTTTTCTATATGGATGTTGATGGTTGAATGAGTTGTTTTGGGTTTTTATGGAGGTGCTTGAATATTTTGTGAAGTTTGTGGTTGATTTTTGTTGATAACTTGGTATGTGGCTCCTTATTTGCTGGTGATTCCTTGGTGTTGTTCATCGCCTTAGAGTTCACCACTTACGCGATTGTCATTGTCATTCTCCTTGCTAGTAACACATGATTTACCCCACAAAAATAGCCTCACAAACTCCACAAAATCCCATTGCTACAAAGAACCCAAGCCTCATCTAATCATATTTACCTAACTCGATAAATCCCTATAACTCCACAAAAGGCCCTCGTCGTCCAATCAAATGGGCGATCAAAAAACCCCTCGCCAACCTATTCCCATACCCCAACGTAGCCTCGCGCGAATGAAGCAACAAGTTGAACAACTCATTGATAGCCAAATTGTGCTCAAATGCCAAATGGAGCTTGAAGGATGGAAGAATATTCATTCATCACTTGAGTCTCCATTGCCAGAAGAGGTTGAAGCTCTTAAATGTCAAACGACAAGAAGAATTGAGAAGGTTTTGCAACCACCTCCCTAACCTTAACTAGTTGGTCCTCCTCATCCTCCTCTCAATCATGGTGTTGATCCCCTTCATCACCCTTGAGGTCGTCTTGACTTTGATGAGGGTGAAGGACGAAGTGAGAACTCAAAAGAGGCATCCTCCATAGAAGTTACTCTTAGGTCTTGAGATGATTTGGGTGATCTTAGATTTAATCCTCCTACCTTCGATGGTAGTCGTAACCCCGATGAGTTCTTTGAGTGGGCTCGAGCCATGGAACAAATATTTGAATTCAAGGTTGTTGCCTTACACCTATTCGATTATGTCTCCTTTTGGTATGAGACTCTCAAGAAGCAGCGAGCAAAGGATGGCAAGTCTAGGATCCGGACTTGGGAGAAGCTCAATAAGTATATGGAATGACGATTGAGTTCAACCTCGACCAACTCGCAAACGACAACTGAGATCTTCCATTAAACCATGCTTGATCCTATCAAGGACGCCCAACACTTGGTTGTCTAGGGTTTGGCATGGGGTAGTGACGATGAAGAAAGCCAAAGCAAACATAAAAATAAGGTAATGAAACTCCATTGTTGCTCTTTGTTTGAGTTCTATGTTTGAGTTTTGTGGATGAAGAGCGGAATCACTCCGTAAAAGTTGTTAAACGAGATGTCTAGAACCCGTAAATCTCACAGGATCCCAATAAAAGCATAAAGGGATCCTGATAGTTAAAAAAATGAAAGCTTTAGGCCGATGATCGAACCATAGACGGACACGTAATACCAGCCCATTCACAATAGTTGAACCACGTCCAACTCGTCAAAGAACAACTAAGATCTTTGAGTTTATTGTGTTTCGTTTTTTATAATTATAATATGTATTAATACATTATATATTGTATAATATGTTTTATAGTATTTCACAAGTTTGTAGAGTCCTAGGATCCTCGTTTTGAGTCTACTGTCATGATTCTTATGCTCTATTTGATCTTAATAAGAATCCAGAGTGTCACAACATTTTTTCTTACTTTGTTAAGAAACTGATGGATCGGGTAAAACAGTTGGTTGTTGGAAACATCTAACACTCTAAAGTAAGTCAAAACTGAAAAGATATCCGAAATCACCCCGTAAAAGTTGTTATACGAGATGTCTAGTAACCGCAAATCCCACAGGATCCCGATGAGAGGAGAAAAGGATCTCGATAACTGAAAATAGGAAATGTTAAAGTCAATGACCAAACCTTAGACGAAACACGTAATGCCGACTCATTCACAATAGTTGAACCTCGACCAGCTCGCCAAAGAACAACTAAGATCTTCCATTAAACCATGTTTGATCCTACCAAAGACGCCCAACTCTTGGTTATCTATGGTTTGACATGTGGCAGTGACGATGAAGATAACCTAAGCAAATATAAAAATATAGGAAGAGAACTTCATTGTTACTATTTGTTTGAGTTCTATGGATTAAGGGAGGAATCACCCTGTAAAAGTTGTTATACGAGATTTCTAGTACCCGCAAATCCTACAGGATCCCGATCAAAGGAGAAGATGATCTCAATAGCTGAAAATGTGAAAAATTGAGGCCGATAACTTAATCATAGACGGAACACGTAATGTCTGTCCATCCACAGTAGTTAAACCCCCACCAACTCAACAAAGAACAACTAAGATATTCGAGTTTATTGTGTTTCATTTTTTTTCAATATAATATGTAATAATACATTATATATTGTTTAATATATTTATATTATTTCAACAAGTTGAGAGTATTAGGATCCTCGTTTTGAGTCTACGCTTCTGATTCTGATGCCCTAGTTGATTTTAATAATCCAGAGTCTAACAACCTTCTTTCTAGATTTGCTAAGAAATTGAAGGATCGCGCCAAATAGTTGGTTGTCGGAAACACTTAACACTTTAAGTTGAGTCAAAACTGAAATGGTATCTGAAATCATGTTGTAAAAGTTGTTACACGAGATGTCTAGTACCCGCAAATCCCATAGGATCCTTATTAAACGAGAAGGAGATCCACATAGCTAAACATGTGAAAGTTTGAGGCCGATGACCGAGCCATAGACGGAACACGTAATGCCACCCCTTACACAATAGCTGAACAGACAAAACCTTCTTTCTTACTCTGCTTCTCCTTCTGTTTCTTATTTTGATTTCAAGTTATGAATGAATGAATGAATATCAAGTGTATGTACATCAATGGGAGCATATATATATATATATATATATATATATATATATATATATATATATATATATATATATATATATATATATAGTACAACACACACACACATAAAGAATTTATACTAGTGAGAGAGGGAGCAGAAAAGGACGATCAAGGCGATCGACCACCTCCGGTCACTGGAGGTGCCGGAGACGGCGAAGACAACGTTCATCGCCTTCCATGGTGGTGAGCCTAATCAATCTCGTCACTCACAACAGCTGAATATGGATCTACAGGTCAGTTTTATACAGAGAATCGATTTAGTTAGGAAATGAGTTTGATTGCTTGATTTGGAGTTGCGAGATCTGCTGCTCGATCTTTCACTCACAACTTTGGATCTTCGTTTACGACTTTGGGTTTCGAATTTATCTTTTGAAGCCTATAATTGAATTAAATCGACTGGAATTTGGGGTTTGTCTTCTCAATTTTCGATCTGCAGTGTTAGGGCTTTCTTGAACTGAGAACGAGTTTGGATTTGGGGTTCGTTGTTTTCGATCTGCAAAATCTAGATTGGGTTGTTTATTTTGTTCTCTACAATTTGTGCTGTGAGCATCGAAGTTGAGAATTGATTAGTGCACGTCCAGTTACGTCCTCAGTGAATCTCGAACCGAAGTTTCGGTTCGAGCTCTGATAACGAATCTCAAGCTTGATTTGACCCCTGAATTTCTCATACTGGGATCCTGCTCTTTCATTCTGGGAAATTACCTTCTGGGTGACGACTGAATGAATTGGCTAGTTTCCTAAGCTAACTGTTCGACTGCTTGGTTCAATTATGTGTCGACTGTTGTTTGCTGGGATGACAAGCACGACATGAATTCAGTAAATCGATTCAATTATGGTCATGACCAGACACACGCAAACTGCTGGCCGGAATCCTACTCCGATGGCAAAAACGAGCAAACCAAAAGGGACTCCAAAAAATGGTGACAAAAATGAGTATGAGAATCAAACTACTGTCATTCAAACCGCAACTGGGGAAAAATCAGCCGAAGAACTCATCCTACAATCCTTTAACAAGGAACCAAAGAGGAGTTCTTATGCTTCTCTTTTCAAACAGGATGATGGGATGCAATTGCAATTTGTAGAACCAATTAATGTTGAAGGAATGACATGCGCCAAATTAGACAAAGAAGATGTGATGGAATCCATAGAGTACTGGAACAACTCTGTCATCTGTTGTGTTCTTGGTGCAAATCCCCCTCATGAAGTCATGAATGGTTTTCTTCGTAAAATCTGGCGACATTTGGACATTGAACAAATATCAGACGTTAAAAAGGGAATGTACATGGTGCGATTTAAGTTAACCGAAGACAAAGACCAGGCTCTCACCCAAGGATTTTATTTCTTTGGCAGCAAGCCTCTCGTAGTAAGGGAATGGAATGAAAACCTCGACATGGACATTGATTCAATTGCTTCATTACCTATCTGGATAACCATGCCTGATCTTCCCTTCAAATTCTGGAGCAATGAAGGCCTAAGCAAAATAGCGAGTGTCCTAGGAGTCCCTATTAAAACGGATAGACAAACAAAAGAACGCGTCAAGTTGGGATATGCGAGGATCCTCATTGAAATGCAACTCAAAGGAGCTTTCCCTGAATATGTGGACTATATAGATCACAATGACACACTAATGAGGCAGCGCATTCAATATGACTGGAAACCAATATGGTGTGCACATTGCAAGATGTTTGGCCATGAAGAAGCTAATTGTAAGAAGAAGCTTCAATGAAAATATTGTCACAAATCAGGTCATGAAGAGAATCAGTGCAGGAAGAAAACCGAATCCAGCAAAAAATCAGAGCCTAAGGAAGGCCAAGCCAAGAAAAAAAACTGATGCAGAGGGGTTCAGCAGGCCAAAGAATCCTCTGGTGTGGAGACCAACTACACAGCCCAACAAAACGACCAATTCCAAGAAATTTGAGGTCCTGAATCGAAGGACGAAGGTGGTACAACAATCCCGATATCGACAATCGATGGCAATGCCCAAACTCCAAAACAAAATCCTGATGAAGAACATCCTCAGTTGGAACATCAGAGGGCTTAACAGCCCGGAGAAGCAGGAAGACCTACGGGTCTTCTTGCATCAACAGGGGGCAGGTCTAATCGGACTATACGAAACAAAAATCCCCCAGAGAAACATTAATAAGGTCCACAACAATGTTTTCAACCACTGGACCTCGACTACAAACATTCAGCATTGTCAGAAAGTTCGCATTTGGATTGCATGGAACCCTCGGGAATATGAAGTAGAAATTTTGGAGAGTTCCGCTCAACACATTCATACAAAAATTATAGTTGTTCAAAACAATACCATCTTTCACATAACTTGGGTCTATGGGCACAATGACATCAGTGCAAGAGATGCTCTCTAGGAAGCTCTTAGGGAGATTGCAGATGAAATAGATGGTCCTTGGGCTGTGTTATGTGACTTTAATGCGATAATGTCGGAAGAAGACAGAATTGGTGGAGCCAAAGTCGAATCTTTCATGACCCAGTCGATGACACATTGCATTCAACAATGTTGCCTCCATGAACCACCATATTCTGGGACGTACTACACATGGACAAATGGCCATGTCCGCTCCAGGATAGATCACCTTCTTGTGAACGCTCATTGGTACCTAATAACAGACTTAATGCAAGTTAACTTCAAGGCTTGTGGACTGTCAGACCATTAGTCATCACTATCAACTTTATGGAGATGAAGTATCAGAAACAATCCTTTAAGTTCTGTGACATGTGGACTAAAGACGAGCGGTTCAACAATCTGATAAAGGACACGCTAATGGACATCCCGGAGGGTCACAAAATGTTTCAATTAACACAATACCTCCACAAGCTACGTCCGAAGCTGCGAGCTTTACATAGAGATCGATTCTACGATATTTACACACAAGAAGTCGCAGCAAGAGATAAGCTAACCAATCTCCAGGATAGGCTCAACCAAACCCCGAAAGACATATCGCTTCAACAAGAGGAGAAACAGTAGAGACGCATCTACTACGACATTTTTACATTCGTCTCTACTTCTGAAACGACAGCAAAGTAAATTGGATTGGGATGATATGGGAGACAACTGCTCAAAATTATTCTTTGCCAAGATGAGACAGAAACGCTACCAGCAGTACGTTCGTGAAATTGAAACCATTGATGGAACTAAATTCACAGGGCTACAGGCGATCAACGATCAACTCAGTTTGTTCTATAAAAAAACCTGTTTGGCAACACCAACCATCAGCAAACGGATTTGCAGCAAGACATAATCACTATGGGCCCTAGGCTTACAGGTATGCAACAGCTCAGGATCAGTAGGCCAATCACGGACAAGGACATCAAGGATGCCATCTTCTCCATCCCCAACGACAAAACACCAGGTCCAGATGGGTATTCCAGTGGATTTTACAAAAGTTGCTGGAATCAAATAGAAGCGCTTGTCTCAGCTGCAGCTCAAGAATTTTTCCTCACAGGGAAGCTCCTAAGACAAATAAATGCAACTAATTTAGTACTTATCCCAAAGGTGTCAAACCCCAGCAAAGTCACTGAGTTTCGGCCAATAGCCTGCTGTAACACCTTTTATAAGGGAGTCACCAAAATCATCGCATCAAGGATACGAGAGGTCCTCCCTGACCTAATCAACCCAAGTCAAGAGGCTATTGTACCCGGTCGACAGCTCTTCCACAATGTACTACTTTGCCAAGAGATAGTAAGGGGGTACACTCGATCGACCATAGCTCCTAGATGCTTGATGAAAATAGATCTTCAAAAAGCCTTTGACTCGGTGCATTGGAGTTTCATTGAAGAAGCACTTCATGCATACCGATTCCTGGGATGGCTCGTCAATTGCATAATGGCTTGTGTCACATCCCCCACATTCGCCATTTGTTCGAATGGCATCTCCTCTCCCACCTTCAACGGGAAAAGAGGACTAAGACAAGGGGACCCGATGTCGCCACTCCTGTTTGTTCTGACAATGGAATACCTATCCAGATCTATTCATTACTATGTCAGCAAGCAAGAGGGTTTCAAATACCACCCACTCTGCAGACGTCTGCAACTCACTCATCTTGTTTTTGCGGATGACCTGATCTTGTTCTCCTCAGCTAATAAAGTCTCTATTCAAACCCTTAAGAAGGCTTTTGACCACTTCTCAGAAGCCACGGGTCTTATCGCTAATAATGGGAAATCTGAAGTGGTCATAGGGGGCGTTCCCAATGATGTTGCAACTGCTCTTATTGAAGAAACGGGATTTCGAGAAGGTACGCTTCCCTTCAAATACCTAGGAATCCCAATCTCCTCCAGTAATCTCACAAAAAATGATGCCAATGTTCTTGTGGAGAAGATTCTTTCGCGAATCAAAACATGGGAAAACAGGCACACCTCTTATGCTGGCAGGGTCACACTAATTAACTCTGTCTTGATGGGGATATATAGCTTCTTGGCTAGAATTATCGTCATTCCTAAGCACGTCATTGATGAAATTACTCGTTTTTGTCGTAATTTTCTATGGAGCTCTTCCTCCCATTTTAGAAAACCCCCTGTGGTGGCCTGGGATATTGTCTGCAGACCAAAGCAATCGGGAGGGCTAGGGCTCCGAGACCTTGTTTCCTCGAACAATGCCAACATTGCCCGGCTGGTTTGGGCGATTCAGAGAAAAGAGGATAACTTATGGGTCAAATGGATTCATGCCAAATACATTCGAGGGTCATCCTGGTGGGACTATCAACCCCCTTATGATGTCTGCACCTACTTCAAGAATCTTTGCCTTATTAAAGAAAACTTCAAATGGGGTTGTGACCCTGGGTACCGATGGCACTGGAAAGGGATAGAGGCTACAGCTAATGGGGAATACAATGTGACAGCGGGATATATATGGAGTCTCGGGATTAGGAATGAAGAAGGTTGGGCCTCCATCATTTGGAATCCACTTACAATTCCACGCCATTCCTTCATCACTTGGGTCCTGTTGCGTGGAAAACTACATGTAAGAGCTAGAACAATGCGCTGGCAAACCAGTGGTAACCCACTATGTCCCTACTGTGATTCGGAGACTGAAACTATCGACTACCTTTTTCTTGGGTGCGAATTTGGGAAGGAGGTGAGGCAGGCTATGAGACATTGGGAGCTGGGTATTCTATCAACCACCCAGGACTGGAAACATCATTTGAGCGATCTCCGAAAACCCAGTAAAGAAACTTATCTAAACTGTGCTATTCTCACAGCATATGTCTACCACATCTGGACAGAAAGAAACAACCGAGTCCACAAAACGCGGAATGCAACTCCTCAGGTGATAGTAAATTTGGTGAAAAATGATGTAACGAACAAGGCCCTTCTGGCATCAAAATCTAGGAAAAAATACAGAAGTCTTGTTGACACATTACTCTGTATGTGATTGTTGAGGGAATCTGCCCTCGCCCTTTGTAAACTAATTTGATGATTGTTATATATAACCTGTTTTCTTGTGCAATATATATATATATATATATATATATATATATATATATATATATATATATTTGCAGCCGTGTCAATGAATAGGGATTTGATTCGGAATATGGAAGCCACCGCCTTAAAACAAAATCGCAGTCAACGTGAGAAGCAAACTAGTCTATACTATATATTAAAGAAATGTGTCATTGACTTGTGTGTGAGTGAATTTAGGAAGTTAAACCAATCACAACCATTAGATTTAAAAAGATGAAATTCCTTTACCTAAAAAAAAATTTGCAACCCACATTTATCCTTCCCCCACCAAAAAAGGCCCTCTTAGTATAACCTCTCATCAAATTGACATGCATCCATTTAATTATATTATTTCATAGTTGTGAGTTAATTGTTCTCTACAATTTTCTTTTTGTATTTTGATAACTCCAGCAAAAATTTTAAACAATTGAAACCTGACGCCATGTAAAAATATCTTCTAAAATCCTATTTCAAAACTAGACAAGAGTTCATAGTTCGAGGCAAGACTCTTTACTATGTGTATTCATAATTCAACACTATCAATATTTTACTCTTTGTCCAAATATAATTATTTTTCAATGCTTTAAATTTGACAATATACTAACATTTGATCACCTATGCATGAATTTTTTTTTGAGTAATTTTATGTGATTTATTTTCTTGAAGTAATTTTAGGCTATGTTCTTTTGTCAGATTAAACCTAATCCTAACTTATCCTAATCTAATACAATTCTCCAAAAAAAAATAATCCACTTTTAAATACAATTCCCCCAAAAAATATCATAACTTATCCTAACTTGAAAATACTCATCCGAGAATAGGGCCTTATTACAATTGATGATTCAAATAATAATTAGAAATTAATGAAAATGCAGGAATTATATTATCATTATTTATGTATTTTCTTTGTATACACTGTCTTCAAATTTAATTTGATCAATATAGTAATGGAAGAATTAAATCAATTTCAATACCTTTATTTTACAATAAATATCATAGAAAAAAAGTTAAAATTTTATTTAGTATATAATTAGTATCATAAATTAACAAACATAAACCGCTCGAATTAATTTATTTCATTTGGTATAATAAATTGATTAGATTAATTTTGCTTCATATCAAGAAACACTCATTTTCTTTTTTTCCACAATTATACTCTATAAACATTAATTTTATGTTTTTTTTTTCTGATTTTATGATTCTTTTAAAACAAAATTTCTTCATGAGTTGGCTTTGGGAGTAGATTTGAATTCCTTCCGACCCTTGAAGTTTTAACACGTGGTATAAGATTTCATTTAGAGGTTTGGTTTTAATCTAATTATAAATATAGATAATTTATGTAATAATCGCATAACACTTATTTTTTTTATACAAAATTCATAGATTTAAATATTATAAATTGAGAAAAATTATAATAAGAAATCTCTATAACTTAAAAGGTAGGAATGAACCATTACTCGAATATATACTATATATTAAAGCAATGTAGGATGGACTCTCACGAGAGTCATTTTAGGAATTCAATTCAATTATAGCCCTTGATTACATGTTGTCACAAATTAATCTCAACCGTTAGATTTATGTTTAATAAATTTTTGTCAAACTCACCTACGTCATCATCATACCCCTCTCTCTTCCTTCAACCATCATATTAGTTACCCATTCATTCATTCATTCATCCATCCATCCATCCATCCTTTTTTTTTTTTTTTGTAAATCCATTTTCTAACGGAATACTCATTCATCCATTGATTTGATTGGTAATTATAATACATAGTTCACGTTACTATACATGCGTGGCGTATATTTAAAAGGTTTCAGTGATAGTACGTAATTCGCATGATAATCACGTACAATATGACCACCCTTCGATTATTTTTCATCGTCAAAAACTTTGATTGTAATTTTTTAATATATATAATGATTAATTCATAACATCAAATTAATATCATTAGATTCATAATAAAAATAAATATTAAAAATAATTGAAATTATAATTTTTTTGTGATAAATTGTTGAGTAAAGATGCATCTTAAAAAGCAAGGAAGCCAATTATTTTAGAAGGAGAGAGTATTTACGTTATGCATACACTTTTGTCCTTTTACTTAATTTGTGCATCCACTTCCACTTTTTTTTTGAAATTATAAGAAATCTAGAATGTATTGACTATATTAAAAATTACGTATGACACTGATGGAGTGAACCTCATCTGTGCTGTCATGAAAGTGGGTTATTTTTGGATGGATAGAGTATTTACGTTATCATGTTATGCATAAACTTTTATCCCTCATTTTTTAATTTGTGCTCCCATTTTCCACTTTTTCTTAATTATAAGAAGTTTATCATAATGTGTTGGCAATACCCCATTCGACAAATAAAGCGGATAGGAGGGAGCATTGTTTTGGCTAAGCTTGAAAGCAATTTAAAAGGAAACCAAAAGAACAAATTATATGTCATTTGGCAGGTTTGAATCTAGAACCTGGAATGTGTCAAACCTAGAACCTGTCAAATAGGTCCGGCTTATACTTGGAACTTGGAACCTGTTAATGTGCTTAGAAGCAATGAACTTACATCATTTTTTTATTACTAAACATGTGGTATCGATGTCGTGTCAGTTTTATGCGACTAGAATTCGGTGTTGGCTTAGTTTGGGAAAATATGGTAAAACTTCAGTTTATTGTTGGTTAAAAAGTCAGTTTTGATTATTTTCAAACACAAACCCCATAGTATAGATTATTTATTGTCAAAAACACTATTTTATATCACCGTGATATATTATTAAAATCATATCAAGCAAGACTTAAGTATTTTAATTGACCATGGCGCAACGCGTGGGTATTTGCTAGTATAATTACAATTAATTGTTGCATTCACTTTAAACATAAGTGGCATAGTATTCAACTTTGATAATCATGCACTTACATAAGAGGTCTAGTTTCTTCTTAACACCTTCTATAATATTTTTCCCTAGTGAGTTATTAAGTTATTAATATCACAATATAGAATATTATTCGCTTGGTTTTTAAATAAGTGATTTTCACATTTTTCAAGGTTCATCTTTCTTCAATAATTTTTTATGTAATATTTATATATTGGCAGTACTGATATATTTAATTATTAAATTTGGTGGAAGAAAGACTAACAAATGAATATTATTTATGAAAAAACTAATGAATATTGTTTTAACTGTATATTAATATTTGTAACCTATATGGATGATTTTTCTTTTTAAGTTGGCAATTATTACATTAAAGAGGTGGTAACCAAGTGGTAACTATCCTCAACTTTCATGCTCCCCACCATGGTTCAACTTTCATGTTTTGATATAATTAATAGATTATTGTTAGGTCCGGGAGTGGATTAGCAGTTGTCGAGCTCAAGTTTAGGAAATAATCACACTATCTTGGTAATGTTTAGGAATTTTGGACGTAAATAATACGAACTTTGGGGGTATTGGACACCAATAATACAGACTAATTTCTTGGATGCCAGTAGTACCAACTATCATCCCATTTTCCTCCAGTAGTACGCCACCGAGTTGGCTTAGGTTTGACTCACCGGAAATCCGACGTGGCACCCATTTTGAATACGTGGAAGGCTGAGCATGTGGCAAAAAAATTAATTGTCCAAAAAAATTTCCAACTCAGATGACACCTCATATTTTGACTATGAACCACAATTGACTTTAAAAAAATTGAAAAATGAAAGCATCTCACGTGATGGAAGGCTGAGCACTTTAAAATAGGTTGAGAAAGTAAAAATTGAAAAGTCCAAAAAAATTACCCACTTCAATTGTCGGTAATCGATTTTAGGGTTTACCCACCTCCTCTCTATGTTTTCTCACACTATCCAACCCAACCATTGTTGATTGTCATCACCATTGTGAAGAAGGAAGCCCCCCCACCATTGCAGATCGAGGAGTTCTTGGAGAGCAAAACGTCAAGTCAGATTAGGGTTTGAATATGAGCCAAAGGAGTTCGAACAATTCAGGAAGGAGAGGTTCGATGCTTCCTGGATCTTCAAGTGGGAGCAGTGAAATTGAGTAGAGTAATTTGTTCAAGTGCAAACATGGGTTACCAACCATTATTCAAGTGTCTAAGAAGGAGAAAAGTCTGGGTAGAGAATTCTATTCATGCCCTCTTTGGAAGGTCAGTGCAACAGTGTTTTAATTTGGGATTTTTGTTTCATTTCTCTCTGTAGACCCCGAAAAAATCTGTCGGACCTCTTCGCGGCGCTACTTAAAAGAGGATGTTCTCTTTTTTAGATTGGGAGCCGACTAGGATTGCTTATCCTTAATTAAGGTTGAACTTTTAAGGACACTTTTAATTGACAAATTGATTTAACCCCAAACTCAATTTTATTAAAGAAAAGAAAAGATAGAAAGAAGAAAAAAAAAAGAAAAAAAAGACAGATGAGAACTCGATGGAACCCGTCTGAGTTCCACGAGAACAAAACGAAAACAAGGCAACGAACCCAGACGGGTTCTTTGGAGAATGAGAAGGGGAAAACAGGGCTAGGAACCCGTCTGGGTTCCTGCCTATGGCTCGGGGTGAAAACAAGAGAACCCGTCTGGGTTCCTTGTCAAGGGTTAAAAAAGGATTTTCGGGAAAAAAGTTAGAGTCGCCAGTTGAATTTAAGGATAAAACAACAAACCAATGAAAAATTAAGACTCCGGCCTACGAACCCAAAGACGGATTCGGGGGTAAGGTTACGGATTTGACAATAAAAATCATCAAACCCGCCTATTCAAACGAATAGACTCTACTAGAATTAAATTAAAGTGAAGGATTTGAAAAGAAAGGGGAGGAATTAAATAAATCTCATAGATCTATCATTAATGTCATGCAACAAACGAAAAGAAAGAAAATACAAAAGGACGTAGAATTACATTATGTACAATAATACAAAAAAAACTATGCTAACCTTAAAAAGAGCACGCAGTGGAGGGAGAAGAGAAGAAGAATATACTAGTGTCAATACTCCTAGTATATTCTGGTGTGTCTTTTGTGGGTGATGGATGGTAGGTATTTATAGGGGGGAATTAGGTTTAGGTTTAGGGTTTTTGGTTGAAACCTGCCGCGGCGCCGTGGGAAGCTAGCAGGAACCCAGACGGGTTCACTGAGGGAAGATGGGCTTCGGGCCCAGGAACCCAGACGGGTTCCTGTGGGCGGAGCTGAGCTCCGGCCCACAGAACCCAGACGGGTTCCTGTGGGTGGAGCTGAGCTCCGGCCCACTGAACCCAGACGGGTTCCTGTGGGTTGGAGCTGAGCTCCGGCCCACTGAACCCAGACGGGTTGTCTCCGGCATTTGGGCTTTGTGTTTCTTTTGGGTTTAGGTGGATGAGGGGCTTGCATGCTATTTATCGGTTAGCCTATTTTCTAAAACTAACACTAAAAAAGAAAATAAAATCGATACAAAATTCAGCGTCTACAGATAGCCCCCACTTTGATCGAGTTTGAGTAAAACGATGATCAAAGTAGTCTTGATGATCTTGGATATGAATCAGAAGCCTGTTCTGAAGCTGGCTGACGCTTGGAAGCTAGGTCCTGCGTCGATGTTGAGATGTCGTTCATCGCATTGTGAAGGCCCGATGATGGCCCTTGTCACATTGTGAAGGCCCGACAATGGCCCTCGTCGCATTGTGAAGGCCCGACGATAGCCGCTGTTAACGCTTGGAAGCTGGGTCCTGCGCCGATGTAGATATGATGTTCATCGCATTGTGAAGGCCCGATGATGGCCCTTGCCGCATTGTGAAGGCCCGACAATGGCCCTTGCCGCATTGTGAAGGCCCGACAATGGCCCTTGTGAAGGCCCGAAGGCGGGCGGCCGCTGGCCGCTGAGGCTGGAGTCCTTCGCCGATGTAGTTGTGATATTCATCGCATTGTGAAGGCCCGATGATGGCCCTTGTCGCATTGTGAAGGCCCGACAATGGCCGCCGTCGCATTGTGAAGGCCTGACGATGGCCGCCGTCGCATTGTGAAGGCCCTATGATGGCCGCCTGCGCCTTGTGAAGGCCCGATGATGGCCGGTTTCGTATTGTGAAGGCCCGACGCTGGCCCTTTGTCGTATTGTGAAGGCCCAACAATGGCCGCCGTCGCATTGTGAAGGCCCGACGATGGTCGCCATCGCATTGTGAAGGCCCGATGATGGCCGTTGTCGATGAAGTGTCGCGTACTAGCGGCGACGGTGATGTCATGTATTGTTAGGGCGATGACGGCCGTGATGATGAGGTGTCGGCGACGGCTGATGTCATGTATTGTTAGGGCCCGATGACGGCCGCTGGTGATGAGGTGTCGCGTATTAGCCCGGCGACGGCTGATGTCATGTATTGTTAGGGCCCGATGACGGCCGCTGGTGATGAGGTGTCGCGACAGCCGGCGACGGTGATGTCATGTATTGTTAGGGCCCGGCGACGGCCGATGATGAAGTGTCGCGTACAGCCGGCGACGGCGGTGATGGTGAATGGCGTATTAGCGGCGCGACGGTGATGGTGAGTGTCGCGTATTACCGGCGGCGGTGATGTCATGTATTGTTAGGGCCCGATGACGGCCGCTGATGATGAAGTGTCGCGTATTCGGAGCGGTGATGGTGAATGTCGCGTATTAGCGGCGGCGGTGATGGTGAGATGTCGCGTATTAGCGGCGGCGGTGATGGTGAGTGTCGCGTATTAGCGGCGGACGGATGATGGTGATCGGCGTATTAGCGGCGGCGGGCGATGGTGAGTGTCGCGTATTAGCGGCGGCGGTGATGTCGCGTATTAGCGGCGGCGGTGATGGTGAATGTCGCGTATTAGCGGCGACGGTGATGGTGAGTGTCGGCGTATTAGCGGCGGACGGTGATGGTGAATGTCGGCGTATTAGCGGCGGCGGTGATGGTGGCGTGTCGGCGTATTACGACGGCGGTGATGGTGATGTGTCGCGTATTAGCCCGGCGACGGCTGATGTGCAGTGTCGGAATTGGTGCCCGAACCATGGAACCACGTATGGCATAAGCATTGACACGTCCGGGTAACGTCTTCTTCTTGACTTTGCTTTTGGTTTTAGCTTAAATTTGCAAGTAGAAATGTTTGATTCCCACTTGTTGATTTAGCTAAATATGATGTGCGATCGTCCGTATCATTCAAGTCGAATCTTTGGTTGCTCTTGGTTGCTTTAGCTTAAATTTGCAAGTAGAAATGTTTGATTCTAACTTGTTGATTTAGCTAAGAATTGGGCCGAAGTAGAAAAACTAGCGTTTGGGCCGAGAGGAACCCGTTTGGGTTCGGCTGCCTGGGCCTCCTTTTGAACTGGGCTTGGTCGATGTTAGGCCGGCAAAAATGGGGCCAGGAACCCGTCTGGGTTCTCTTGGTCATGGCCCTCCTCTTTTGTTTTTGTACGTGGGCCGAGGAGATGGAAGAAGGCCCATTGAAAGGGTGTGGAACCCGTCTAGGTTCCCTCTCCAGGCAATTTTCTCTTTTTTTGTGTGTGTGGGCCGAAAAGATGGAAGAGGCCCACTGGAAACGGAGGTAAACCCGTCTGGGTTCTAGCAAACTTTTTGTGGCGGATGAGATGGAAGCAAAGCCCAAAAGGCTCAAATCTGTCTGGGTTTGGCCAGGCGTCGGGCTCTTCATTTATTTTTGCGTGGATCGAGAAAGTCCGGCCCGGAAGGAATAGAAGAAGGCCCAACCGCCTCGCTTTAGCTCTTAGGTTGATTTGACCCGTTGCTCGTGCGCATAGCCCCGATTTAGTGGCTTTGACTTAACTCTTGCTAAACCGGGAATCAATTAATGGTTGTAGTGACTCGCCTTCTTGAATTCTTCCATGGTGGACTTTGTGGACCTAGGCAGACTGTTCCAGCTGATTTGTCCCCTTGCTTGGGCTGCATAGCCCCCAGTTTAGTGGCAGTTTGATTTAACTCTTGCTAAACTGGGAGTCAATTGATGGTTGCCGCAGTGACTTGCTTCCTTTTTTGGATTCAAACAGCCCCCGGCTTAGTAGAAACTCGATTGAATTTTTTTTTCTAAGCCGGCGCCACTCGAAAATGCAGGCGGTGCCGGTGCGTCGCACCTATCCGGCTCGGTAGCGATACGAGGTGGTAGACTCCTCTTACTACCATGGGACACTTACCGGATCTGGTGGAAGCGGGGCCCATGGAGCTGATAACGCTAGTGGCGGTGGCGACACAGAGGTCTGGCGTGATGACGACTGAGAACGATGCGTCTGCAGGATTCTTATGCTATGCTATACACGACTCTTTGCTATGTACTTAGGACAATGCTATGCAATGATGTACTAAGTACATTTTTCTATACTTATGTACTAATGCAGACTGTTGATGCAATGCTCATGTAATGATGGTGTTATGCAATGCAGTTATGACTTTTTATATACTACTGAAACAATCTGGGATAAAGAATTTTCTATCAATACAAAGCCAAGCTAACAAGCAAGCACAAAGATTAATCTGGACAAGATCAAAACTCAGTTCGAAAGAGATAGGAAGAAGTTTTCGAATCTTAAGGGAGAGAACAAGTAACTCAGAGGCATAAGTCCGCCAACAGTTCGAAGAATAATGCAAATATGCGCGGTTGGTTATGGACGTAAGCTAGTCAGAAAGAGCAAAACTCTCATAGGAAAGAATGAACACTCAAACACTCAATTTTGAATATATATGTGAGTTTCTCTCATACTCAAACCAATAGAAGCAAACTACCATAAGCTTGGTAAGAACCTCGCTCTCCACTACTGGTATGCAATGCACAAGTGACAATCAAAAGGACTTTTTCGGGTTGTAACGGGGCTTAGGCTAGGGTAAGGAGTGGTAAAAATTTGGGAATGAGGAGTTAAAAGCCATGCTTGGATTGATTTTCAATGAAATCCTCTAAACTCTCCTTCTTACTTAATGTATGCAAAACGTTTCACCTTCCACCCTAAAACATCTCAACCGAATACAACCGAGTCAAAGTTTTATGGACTTTAAGTTGAATCTCCCTAACCACCCTTTTATTTTTTTAAAATTTTTTTTTTTGATTTTTTTTTTGATTTTTTTTTTGATTTTTTTTTTTGGGTGATCAGGGAGAAGAAATTTCTATTACAACCTTGACTTTGAAAAGCATAACCAAATTCGCTCAAGATATGGGACTTTCAGATTCTCCCAAGCTTCATATTTTGCTCACACAAAAGCAGTTGTTCCTTCCAAAAATGACAGACTCTTTTCCAACCAAGCAAGGCAAAAAGGTACTGGATATTAGAGGCTAAGGCTTGTACTGTCAGGGTTCAATCATGAAGAAAGGGATGAACAAAGGCTAGGCGGGGCAAAAAGAACGGTAAATACAATGCAGGGAAGGCTATTTGGCTATGTAGCTTAAGAAAATCGAATGCCTTAATCACTTTGTCACTGCGTGCTATGCAAACATGTAGTCTCAAGCAAGATGCAAAACAAGTTCTAGAGATGTAACTAATCGGTGAGTCGCTCAAGGGATCATGGAATTGATGAAAGTGATCAATTCAAATTTAGGCAATGTGGACTCACGGGATGGGGCTCAATCAACTGTGCTTAGTCCAAAGATTTGCGGCACGCACATTTATACCTTCTAAGATAGTCAAAGCAGCCAGATACGTCTTCTATAACTTGTCTCAAAATCAGAAGGTTTGGAGAAAAGGTTTTGAAAACTTTCGAGATCTCATCCAGATTTTTCTAAGTGAAGCAAGTTAAGTAGGGAAAAAGGTCGATTTTTAGAAAAGGTCAAGGACTCTTTTTTGTTTTTTTTTTTTAATTTTTAATTTTTTTGTTTTTTTTTTTACCTTATGACTAAAACTGATATGATGCTCATGCAATGCAATATGCGACCTACATGATGGGAGACATGGAACTTATGCAATGCAATATGCGACCTACATGATGGGAGACATGGAACTTATGCAATGCAAGATGTGACCTACATGATGGGAGACATGGAACTTATGCAATGCAATATGTGACCTACATGGGCCTAGGACACAGGCACGACGCATATATGCTGACGTAAGATGACTCACCCACTTCGCGGGAGTGCATGTCTTAACTCTACATGGACCTAGCATGCGGACTGACAACATTAATCGCCTATTGGGTCCTTACTCGGATCGAGTCACGATTGCTTTCGGTTTCGGGCTCAGATTCAAGTAACAGACGCAATAGGGATTAGACTCAGGGAATATCATAAAGGGCCGAATAGGATCATCAGCAAGGCATTGGGCTGTCCGTGGGGTGAAGCGGTCAGGCCCGAAAAGAAAAGAGAAGACCAGACTGGGTAAGGAAACCCGTCTGGGTTCTTCCTTCTCTAACTGGGCCCGTACCGTCAGTCACCAGCACAGATGGGCTGGCCTTGACAGGTAAGGAACCCATCTGGGTTTCTGATGGCCGACCTGCCTTCGCGTGTTCCTACGCGGACTAGAACGACTCCCGACTCATGAATGAGTTGAATACTCGGACTCGAAGACTCTTTACAACTGGACTCTAAAACTCTTTACAAGGTAAAACTACATAATGTATATATAGACTCGAAACTCTTTACAGAATAGAATTATACAGCATATACATGGACTCGAAACTCTTTACAAACTAAAACTCTACAGCATATACATGGATTCAAAACTCTTTACAAAAAATAAAACTCTACAACATATACATGGAAAATGAAATCACATAGCATACAAATGCGGGATTAGCCTAACCATGACTCTAGGTTTAGGGTTTTCTAGGTATAGGAGATAAGGTACCGCATGTTCTCGCCCCGGTGCAACCTCCCTACGTTCATAGGAAGCGTTGTGTGGGGTGTTGCTCTCTGGGTTGTGGAAACCCTTAGAGTGTAACACGGGAGAGGAGTCAAAGGCTTGGCGATGTAAGTGCATCCCACAAGTCTTGTTGCCCGCTCTCAGAAGGTAATCCTAGTTTTAGAACCTACCAACGCTTTTGTGCTCCCCAGCCATAAGGCCCAAGAGTAGCCTGGATGCAATATGCCTAAAAAATGATAAAAATATGAAATAAATTAATTCCTCCTATTTTACAAAAGCACTAAAATTTAACCCTTTCAAGTTTTACCCTCTTTTAAGTTTAAGTCCCCAGTGGAGGAGTCGTCAATCTGTAGACCCCGAAAAAATCTGTCGGACCTCTTCGCGGCGCTACTTAAAAGAGGATGTTCTCTTTTTTAGATTGGGAGCCGACTAGGATTGCTTATCCTTAATTAAGGTTGAACTTTTAAGGACACTTTTAATTGACAAATTGATTTAACCCCAAACTCAATTTTATTAAAGAAAAGAAAAGATAGAAAGAAGAAAAAAAAAAAAAGAAAAAAAAGACAGATGAGAACTCGATGGAACCCGTCTGAGTTCCACGAGAACGAAACGAAAACAAGGCAACGAACCCAGACGGGTTCTTTGGAGAATGAGAAGGGGAAAACAGGGCTAGGAACCTGCAGGTTCCCGCCTGGCTCGAGTGAAAACAAGAGAACCCGTCTGGGTTCCTTGTCAAGGGTTAAAAAAGGATTTTCGGGAAAAAAGTTAGAGTCGCCAGTTGAATTTAAGGATAAAACAACAAACCAATGAAAAATTAAGACTCCGGCCTACGAACCCAAAGACGGATTCGGGGGTAAGGTTACGGATTTGACAATAAAAATCATCAAACCCGCCTATTCAAACGAATAGACTCTACTAGAATTAAATTAAAGTGAAGGATTTGAAAAGAAAGGGGAGGAATTAAATAAATCTCATAGATCTATCATTAATGTCATGCAACAAACGAAAAGAAAGAAAATACAAAAGGACGTAGAATTACATTATGTACAATAATACAAAAAAACTATGCTAACCTTAAAAAGAGCACGCAGTGGAGGGAGAAGAGAAGAAGAATATACTAGTGTCAATACTCCTAGTATATTCCGGTGTGTCATTGGTGGGTGATGGATGGTAGGTAGTTAGAGGGGGGACTTAGGTTTCGGTTTAGGGTTTTTGGTTGAAAACCGCCTGCGCCGTGGGAAGCTAGCAGGAGAACCTGACGGGGTTCACCGAGGAAGATGGGCTTGGGCCCAGAACCCAGACGGGTTCTGTGGGCGAGTGAGCTCGCCCACAGAACCCAGACGGGTTCTGTGGCGGAGTGAGCTGCCCACCAGCTGAACAGACGGGTTCACGTGGGTTGAGTGAGCTCCGCCACCTGAACCTGCACGGGTTGTCTCCGGCATTTGGGCTTTGTGTTTCTTTTGGGTTTGGGTGGATGAGGGGCTTGCATGCTATTTATCGGTTAGCCTATTTTCTAAAACTAACACTAAAAAAGAAAATAAAATCGATACAAAATTCAGCGTCTACACTCTCATATATGCTTGATTTCGATCGAATTGGCAAAAATTAGGGTTTTTTTTGTTGAATTTGTTGAAGGTACAAGATTGCAAGGTCTTCAAGTGGGTTGATGAAGTGGAGAAGGGAGGGACGGAGGAGAAGGTTCTCTTTGAACAGAAAGTGGAGGAATTAATAACCAATGTGCAAAGTTTGAAGTTGGAATTGAAGAGCTTGAAAGGGGCTAAAAATGAGGACTTGGAAATTGAGTTGCAGATGATGAAGGAAGAGAATATCCGTCTGAATAACAAAATCATGATGGTGAAGATGAAGAGGGAAACCAAAGAGGCTGAATTGATGAGTTTGAAAAACGAGATTGCTGAATTGAAATCAAGCAATGGTAGGAAATAGGATCCAAGTTACCTGTTTTGTTTATTAGTTCTGGTCCTTGCAGTTGTCATCTTTTATAAGCTCATTTAAGCAGGAGTTTGCAATGGTGGGAAACAGGGTACAAGTTAACTGTATTATTTTGTTTTGTTTTGTTTTGTTGATGTTGTTGTGGTAGGTGAAGGATGTTAATGTAGGAGGTGGGTATGATAATGAAATGTGATGTTAGGTTTGCTAGGTGTGTATTGTAATTTAATGCATATCTGTAATTGGTGATTCAGTTCAATGAAATGAAATATGATGTTGGTGTCATTGTATTATTGGTTTGCTAGGTGGTAAACAAGAATAGAAACATTAGTTTCTCTGTTTGGTCATTCCACCAAAATTACACTACGTTTAAACCTGTGTTTTTACACAACCAAAATCACACCATCAAAAGGTGCTTAAACCTGTGTTTTTACACAACAAAATTCACACCACCTAAAGGTGCTTTAACTTGTGTTTTTTACACAACCAAAATCACACCATCAAAAGGTGCTTAAACCTGTGTTTTTACACAACAAAATTCACACCACCTATAGGTGCTTCAACCTGTTATTTTACACAACCAAAATAACACCAACAAAAGGTGCTTAAACCTATGTTTTTACACAACAAAATTCACACCACCAAAAGGTGCTTCAACTTGTTAATTTACACAACAAAATTGACACCACCAAAAGGTGCTTCAACCTGTTATTTTACACAACCAAAATAACAACACCAAAGTTCCACTTGTCATATTTTAAAAGTAAACCCTGACAATGAGTGTTGGCTTGTAAAGTAAACTTAGCCATAATTACATAAGTTCAATCCAAAAGGTACCATAATTACATATGGTAGTTGGCCTAATCAACCATAATTACAAAATATCTATCCAAAAGTAGATCCAAAATGTGCCACTAGATGCTGGATTGTAAAGCATCATATTCCACTGTTTTGCACATCACACCACCAAAGTACCACTTGACATCTATCCAAAAGTAGGCCCTTATAATAAATGTTTTAACACCATAGGAGATAAAGAAAAGAAAAATAAAACAGAGACAAAAGTAGTACCACTTGACATCTATTCAAAAGTAGGAATCTTTTGGCAGTGGCATGTGCTTTATGTGACTGAATTCTGACTGAGCACATGAGGGCGTCGTGGTGTAGCTCCTCCTCCTCTGTTTACCCTCCTTCTTACAGTTGATGTTGCACTTGGCCCATCACTGGTTGAGGGTTCAGCATGATTAGCAGTCCCTGTTGAAGGCATCTTCCTAGGTCTTCCTCTACCCCTCTTTGGTTGAGCTGGAGTAGCTGTTGCAACTGTATTCTTTTGTGGACAAGTGCGCTTGTTGTGATCTTTCAAGTGACAGATTGTACAGCTAATCTCCCTCCCATGTCTTGTAAGTTTCCCCTTTTTCTTTGGATGTTCATGAAGATCTCTTCTCCTTTTTTCCTTGGTCTTCCAGGACCAATCTTTACATCCGGAGGGTCCAAGGGCATGTCTTTTGGTGGCCAGTGTTTTTCCCCAACACATGGGTGTATAGCACTCTCATATGCCTTCATATACATCTCCCTCTTGAAGTATGGATGAATGAAGTTCTCTGGGGGTTCTTTAAGCCACACAGCACAGGCAATGGCATGGCAACATGGGATTCCAGTCAAGTCCCATTTCTTGCAAGTGCAAGTCCAAGCATCCATGTCAACGTGCAAGTTGTCAAGACCATGGTTCACTTCAAACACCCTGTCTGTTGAAACAATTGGTTTACACTCCCTCCACATTTCTCTTTCCTTCTCAAACTTTTTCCTCACCCTAGGACTTACATCATCAGCAGATTGCACCATTAGAGATCGCTTTAAAACAATCCTTTGCATGAGCGATGTCCGGATCTCTTCAAGCATGAAAATTAAGTGTTTTGATCTAGCTTGGACAATGTACGCATTAAACGTTTCTGCCATGTTGTTGGTGATGTAATCACACTTCTTATCTGGCCTAATGTAAGCTCTGCAGAAAGAATGTGGATCTTGCGCTACAAAATCATCAAATGCCTTAACAGACACATTCTTCATCTCCTGTAACGCAATATTTAGTTCCACTTTATTATAAGCCATGGCAGCATTCCAAAACAACAACTTCATGTCATCTCCCTTATGCATTTTATGCCAATTGGCATATATGTGTCTTGCACACTTTCGATGATGACATTTGGGAAGCTCGACCCCAATAGCGTGCTTGATTGCCTAGAAAATAAGATAGTCAATCGCAAATGACCAATTATTACATGCATTGTAAGTTCAATCCAACAGCACACTTCTTAAGTTATGGCCATATAAATGACCTAAACAAAGATTGTTACAATCTCCAACTACATGAGGTTAAAGACAAAAATTACATTGTGATGAAAAATTACATGTCAAGTGATAAATGACCTCAAGACAGATTGTTTCAATCTCCAATTACATGCCATTAGTGATAAAAATAGCCAAGTGAATATGAAATAGTCATGTGATTATGAAATGTCAAAAAATGTTAAAAATAGAATAGTCAACTGAAAATTGAAAAGTCTAGGTGACTGGTACTTACATGGTGCTGATCTGAGATAATCATCCAACCATCACCATCTGTTGTTTGAATGCTTGTCTTGACATTCGATAGAAACCAACCCCAACTTTCATCATTCTCCCCCTCACAGACAGCCCATGCCAACGGGAACATCTGGTTATTATCATCAAACCCTATTGCAGTCAACAGTACTCAACCAAGGAAAGTCTTCAGGAAAGCTACATCTATGCACAAAACACGCCTACAACCATTCATAATTCCTTTCCTTAACCCATCAAAACAAACAAAAAACCTTTGGAAAACAGGTATTTGATTTGTATGTGTTGGGTCAGTTTCCAAGATGAACATACTATCCTTGTTTGATCTCTTCAATTCTTCCATGTAGCTTCCCACCTTGAAATAATGTTCCCTCACGCTTCCATGTAGTAGCCTCCTTGCTTTTTGCTTGATCTTGTATGCATGCCACTTAGTGATCATCAAACCAAACTCTTGTTTGACAAGTTGTTGTATCATCTTTGCAGGCATATGAGGGTTTTCTTTAAAGTTCATTATGTAATACTCAGCAGCCCATGATCGTTTCAATTGAGTATTCTTTGTCATACTTCTAGTGCAGTTGTGTTCGTTGCACACAGCCTTGACCATGAAGACAACCTTCTTCCTTTCCCAAGAACAGTAGACCCTGAACTTGCAACCCTTGGTGCACACAGCCTGATATTTCTTCCTGGCATGATCAGAGATGTTAAACTTCAGATCATAACCTGAGATCAATGCATACTTGATAACAGCACCCTTGAATTGCTTAGCATTCGCAAACCTCATCCCCACTTGCCACATGAAATCCTTGAAGTTGGTTCTGTGATCAACATGAGGTGGTTTTGTCTTTTTCCTCAACAATGTGTTACCCTCTTCATCACTTGAAGCAGGACTGTCCATCTGATCATCACTGTCTTCGTATTCACTTTCACAGCCAACACCCATTGTTCTGTTCAAACCAGTGTCATCATTTGCAAATTGTCTAAGAATGTTGGCCTCAGTGTCCTCCCTGAATTTATTCACCCTCTGATGTGATTCCCAATACTCTTCATCACTAGTGTCAACATCTTCACCATTTGCATCATCTTCACTAAGGCAAAAGCCTCCCTCATAAGTAATTTTCCTTTTTCCCTTACACCTTGTACTATCCCTACTATCATCGGACTCAGTAGGGACATACTCACCGCCATCTATTGAACTTAGCTCATCTCCCCCAATTAGTTCATGCCAAGGTATTGGAGACTCTGGTCTATAGTCTTCCCAATCATACTCAACCTCATTTTGTTGGCCTATTTGGGTGTTGGATGAGGTGGGCTGGGCTTTTTGGGTTTTTGAAGTAGGAGCTGTGGAGGAGGTGGGTTGGGCTTGGGATTCTGAAGTAGGGCCTGTCTGGCCCTTTTGGGTGTTGGCTGAGGTGGGTTGGGCTTCTTGGGTTTTTGGAGGAGTTTTCTGGGCTTTTTGGGTGTTGGAGGAGGTGGGCTGGGCTTGGGTTTTTTTGGTGTTGGAGAAGGTGGGCTGGGCTTCTTGGGTACTTGAAGGACAGGTTGTGTGGTCTTTTTGGGTGTTGGAGGAAGTGGGCTGGCCTTTTTGGTTTTTGGGGGAGATGGGTAGTGATCTTTTGGTTTGTGAATTAGGGGATGTTTTGGTTTTTTGGGTCTTGGGAGTGGTAGGCTGGGATCTTTTGGTTTTTGAGCTGGGGGATGTTTTGCTTCTTTGGGTCTTGGAAGATGTTGGTTGGGCTGTCTTGGTCTTAGAAGAGGTAGGTTGGGTTGTCTGTGTCTTGGTAGATGTGGGCTTGGCTTTTTGGGAAGAGCTTGGTGATGATGGTTGGGCTGTTGGGGCCTGCGATATTGGGTCTTGGAGATTGGCTGATGGTTGATCAGATTTACCATCTGTCAATGGAAGAAGTTCAGGGATCAACTCAGGCACATCTACATTATGCTCAATGTACACATTCGCACTTTTATGACCCATGATACTCTCAATCATATCTCTGACTTCATCATCTGTGCATGCCCTTCTAATACCCCATGCCAAGCTGGTGGATTTAGGCAGCAAGTAAAAAAACTCCACAGCATTCTCATACCCAAGGTTTACTTTAGCTATTTCTTGCAATTCCCAGAAGAAAATCTATCTAAATCCACATCTACTATAGTTGAGCAAGTTCCACCTTCATACTTTAAACTCCTCCCACACTTCACAAATTGGCCCCCATGATAAAATTGTAAAGTGATGAAAGTGTCGTCAGCCATGTCAGACAAAGATCTATTGCACACAAACACAACAAAAAAAAACCCAAATTAGTTCACAAACGTCACAGACTCTGTTCAAATTATACCAAGAATCATCAATTTCACTTTTACCCTAGAATTCGCATTTGACCTAAAATTCGAAAAGGCAGTCCAACTTAGTTCAAAAGCAAACAAATCAGACCCAATTCAAACCCTAGAATTCGCATTTTAACTCTAAACCCTAGAATTCGCAAACACAAACACAACAAAATGAACAACCGAATTACACATCTTACAATAGCAAACGCATTTTACCGTCCAAACATCTACTACAATTCAGGCATACCTTCCTCAACAACTTGGAATCCAACCTCGAATCTTGTATCAGCTCCTCAAATCGACATGCACTGGGTCATTTTTCTTCCAAGAATTCAGAATCGGAAAGCAAGCATTTTTCATCTGACTGAAAGGAATGGGAGAAGGTTTAGGGGATGGTTAATGCAGGTGGGTGAAAATTGTGGGTGAAAAGTTAATGTTAGCTTATTTTGGACGGTAACTCCAGTAGAAAGGTAGAGGAGAATTTTCAAAAAAAATTTCAGTCTTTCTAATTCCATCACGTGAGATGCTTTCATTTTTCAATTTTTTTAAAGTCAATTGTGGTTCATAGTCAAAATATGAGGTGTCATCTGAGTTGGAAATTTTTTTGGACAATTAAATTTTTTGGCACATGCTCAGCCTTCCACGTATTCAAAATGGGTGCCACGTCGGATTTCCGGTGAGTCAAACCTAAGCCAACTCGGTGGCGTACTACTGGAGGAAAATGGGATGATAGTTGGTACTATTGGCATCCAAGAAATTAGTCTGTATTATTGGTGTCCAATACCCCCAAAGTTCGTATTATTTACGTCCAAAATTCCTAATGTTTATGTCCTAAATCCCCTCTGGATGTCTCTTTAACTGTTTTGTTTGCTGAAGCATGCACACCACCGGGGACTTTATCTGGAACCGAACTATTTTTTTTTCAAGTATGCGTCGAGTTGTGATTTTATGTTATGAGTTAAGGAGAATGATTTTTATTAATTATTTGATTTCGTATATACTTTTGAAAGTTAGGATGAGAATTTGATTTGAGATCGTTTGTAACTTTCTTAAATTATTAATTAATAAAAAGGAGGAGTTAATGTGGGTTCAGGTGTTAGTCCCTGAGACAAGGCTTTGTTCCAGTAGGCAATAGCCCAAGATCGGGTCACTGAGCCTGATAGTTGTTTATGATTACTTCCTCGCATAGTTATTAAAATTCGATCCTGATCTACGATCTTGTGATTTTTTGATCCAAACTTCTCGATGCAATTCTACTATCCGCATTTTGATCCACGATCCTGCTAGGATCGAAGAGCACTAAAGCAACCACAAACAATAGGAAATAATAGTGGAAAAAAAATCAAAAAGTGACACCAGAGGTTTAACTTGGAGAAAACCCAAAGCGGGAAAATTAGAAACCCAAAGCCTGCAATGCCATAAACTAGAACAAGAAGTAACATTGACATTAGAAATCACGTTAGCGCTATCCGTCGTGGAGTACAAAGTACCGGATCTCAATCCCTTCACCACTACCATAACACCTTTCACAATCTTCCATCTTCCATTCTCGAACCCTGCTGAATAGCCCATCTCATTAAGTATATTAACTGAAATCAAATTCCTCTTAATACCAGGAATATATCTAACATCTTCCAGCTTCCAAAGACCACCATTAGCTGTTTTAATAGTCACGTCTCCTCTACCTGTTATCTCATAATATTTGTTGTCAGCAAGGTAAACCCTGCTAAAATCTCCACTCCTAAAATTATGAAATAACTCGTTTGAAAAAATATGAAAAGATGCACCAGTATCAACCATCCAAGACTCCTCAGGGCTAGACACACTTAATATTAGAGCTTCAAAAAGGTCTTCAACAGAGTTGATAGAGTCACGATGATCATTACCTTTCCTCTTCTTAAGTTTAGGGCAATTCCTCTTAAAGTGACCTTTATCCCTACAACCATAACACACAACTTCACTCATGTTCTTAGGCTTGTCCTTACCCCTGGACTTTGATCGCTCTCTGGAATTATTAGAATTCCTGTTGTTCTTCCTACCTCTGACACTTAAGGCACTTTCCAAAGATTCCCCACCAGAGTTCTTCCTACGAAGGCCCTCATTAAGCAGTACAAACTTGACCTTATCAAATTTCATCTCGTCAGTACTCTTAACACTACTAACCGCAGTTACAAGGGTTTCCCAAGAATCAGGCATAGAAGACAACAATATGCAAGCTTTAACATTCTCAGCAAAAGTTATTTTTACTTAAGCAAGTAGTGATAATATCTTAGTAGGCTCATTAATATGATTAGCCACATCACCATCCTCGCCCATCTTATAGCCAGTAGCGGATCCCGATCATTAATTTAGGGGTGTCCTATATACTTGTTAATACATAAGCGCTTTTGAAAAATAAAATAATAAAATTTAATTAAATAACAATAAAAATAAAAATAATTAAATAACTTACTCACAAGCATAACAAAATTTCACATCATTATATGAATATGTCCACCAAATAAATTGAATGTTCATATTAACTAGATATTTATATCTTAAACTTATACTGATACCTAATTATCCAATTCATTGACTTACACTTTTTGTTTATAAAAAAATAATTTTGTACTCCCTCCGTCCTAAATAATTTGTCAAGTTTATTTTTCACGGTCTTTGATGCAACACTTTGACCGTAAATTTCATATGTTATCTTAACATAACTAATAATATTGTATTCAGGTAAAAATCTTTTTCATCACAAATCTAATAGTGGTAGTCTTAATGTCTTATAAAAACTCAATATATAATTTGATAGATTAACGATCAAAATTTAAAATTTTGACCTAATTAGTCAACATGGACAATTTATTTGGGATATATCGGTGGAGTAATATTTTAGGGTTTTTGGGTTGTTGCTAAATTAGACACCCTTTTATGTTTTTGGGGATTTTTTTTACGGTGTCCACTTGCTCCAAATAAAAAGATTTCTTCCAAATAACATTAGAGAATCACAAATTTTCTTTAGTTAAGGGTGTCAGTGGACACCCCAACCTTGGTTACATATCCGCCACTGCTTACAGCTGGTTAGTTTGCGGAACAAATATACCTGATATGTTGCGCTTGGCTTCTCATACATCTCCTCCAGTGCCTTCAGCAATTCCTTCGTTGTCTTTTTTTACAAAACGTTAAACCTAACGTTCCAAGCCAACGACATCCTGATCAGGGACATCGCCTGTCAATCGAGCAGATCGTATGCGACTTGCTCCGTGGAATCTAGCTTCTTCTCCAGCAGCGGAACATGAAACGACTTCGAATACAAGAGATCCTCAATCTGCAACTTCCAGTAGGTGAAGTCAGATTCGTCAAATTTCTCGATTTCATACTTATTTCCCGACATTGTTTGAAAGCATGTTCTCTTTCAGCAACCTGCAGGATCTGATACTAGTTGTTAGGATTGAAGAGCACTCAAGCAACCACAAACAATAGAAAATAATAGGGGAAAAGAAATTAGAAATTGACACCAGAGGTTTAACGTGGGAAAAACCCAAAGTGGGAAAAAAAACCACGGAATCGATGCGCTAGTAGTAGGAGGATTACAATTACACTGGTTGTGTTTCTCTCTATCTCACTTGATGATTTAGGGGGAGGAATTAACCCTTATATATATAAGTGGTACAAGAGAAACTAGGCTATAATAATAATAAGGAAAGCTGTAGTAGAAAAGAAACATCTGCAAAAAGGAAATATGGGCCTTGGATGACATGCTTTCCTTCTTTCCCTTTATTTTCCACTTGATCTCTACACACAAAAAATCCAACATGAGTTAATTATGATCCTAACTACCCCATGGATCCGAGTTAGGATCCCGATTCTAACAACCTTGCTTCCCCGGGGTAAGATATGTATATTCATCCGCTAAGGGCGATGTGGAGAGGTTATGAGTGAAATATCGGTCGCATTCTTGCGACAGGGTGCAATGGCACATTGTTGTGATTTTGTCCTCTACGAGGTCAGACTTGGAGAGTTCACCCGCTAAATGAATGAAGGTTTTCCTAATTAGTAATGTTATTGTTTGGAAGTTCTTGGAGTCACTTAGGTTAGGAATCACTTAATTTTGAAAATCATTTGACTTCTCTCTCCTCCCTCCAAATGGTTGACATTGAATTTCAAATGAATCTTATAGATAGGGGTAAACATTATTGAATTCCATCTCATTTTCCTTAAATATGTTGCTTTCAGGTATTGATTATCTTAAAGATGTCGGGGCATAGTGTGAGGCCGACCTAGGTTTATTTTCAGTTGTTGTATGATAATAAGGATCAATGAGTTGCAATCCAGATTGTCTAGTTTACTTCAGTTGGATTGTTTGGTAGTTTGACATAGTTTTGTATGTTCTTGGATTGTATATTGTCGGAGATACGACAGTAACGTCCGCTTATTAACTTTTCGATGCAAAACTTTATTAAACTTTATTCAATTGAAGTATTTGTATTTCTGGGGCGGTACATTTATGATTAGGGGTAGCATGTAAGGGTCCTATATCTTTCTTATGTTAGTTAGCTTATGTATGTAAATATATGTTACTTTGTGTAGACTTCTGTTTTATGCGGACCAGATATACTATACTTATGCTTATGTAAGAGGAATTATGTACTTACTTATGGCTCTTTAAAATGTTACCTTTTGTTACTTATATTTATTTACTTGACTTGTGCTTTCTACATGGGGTTATCCCTGCTTCCCAAAAAAATAAAATAAAATAATCAAAACCCTATGTGACAAAGTCAATCCAGTACACAATTTCGGGATAGAGTATAGGGATATCCACAGGGAAGTGCAAAACATTGAAAAACGACAATGCTGGGCAAGGTGGTAGCTAGCCTTGCATTGTATGAATAAAATGAAAGGCCACGACTTTGGTACCTTGTAGAAAAGGCATTTTTGCCTAGTGTGGTTAGATGACGGGGATGGTGGCGATGTGAAAATATGGTTGACAACATATGTCTGCGCGTGATAGTTGATACCATAATGGTGATCTTGTCACCGTGCAAAAAAGACATGCTAGTTCAAGGGGGAATGACAACTTCCAGGTGAACAAATTCTTGGGGAAGAAGATAGAAAAGGGGAATAGTGTTTATTCCTTGAAGATGGTTCCTTGTAAGGTGGAGCCTTGGAAGTTGTTGGACGTGGTGGGAATGATCTCGATGGTGGATTAAAGGTTGAGCTATGGGTTATATTCGATCCAAATAAGCAGAGTGCATATTATAGTAGTTCAAGAGGTTTAAGAGAAAGCTTCTTAGCATAGATCGATCTTAGTCCAAGGGAAAGTTTGTAAGAATTCTGTCACAAAATTGCCCAGATTTACCACGTACATATTTTATTTCCTAATTGTGTTAGGAAGTTATTTAGGTTTCCCTATTATGTTGGATTTCTTAATCGTATTAGACTTAGTGCTTGTTTGTCCTAGTTTTTTAGAGTGTTTTTGAAGTTAAAAAACACAAATTAGGTTAAACCGTCCTTTTTCTAGAAGCTAATAATTGTTTTCAAAAAACAACTTTGGCTAAAAATAGCTCGAACAACAGGAACAGTAAATTGCTGCTTCTGCTTCCTATAAACTAATTACTACTCAATCTATGAGATTCTTTAGTGATTAGTTTTCATAATTGCATATAAATATTCTAATTCTTATAAATATAACATTTAAATATTTTTATATTATGTTAGAGCCTTTAATATTATGTTGGACATTTTTTATTATCTAATTCCTTTACAAATATGGTATTTAGTAAATTTTTGATATAAATATTTAATTTAAAGAATTATATTAGTTAAGTAAGACCGTATATAATTGTAATAATAATTATTATAACTATAACTATTGCGATTATAATTATTGTTGAAATTAAAATCTGATAATCCTTTTAAAAGTTAATAAAAAAGAAAAAATAAATAATCATATGATAATTTATTTCAAAAAACACATGATAATTTTTAAGAGTTAAGCTAAACAATTAAATTTAGTAAAAGAAGTATATCATAAGTTAGGCGAAACACTTTAATTTAGTAAAATCATTTATGTCATAAGTTAGACCAAACACTTCAATACTTCTCCAAAAATAGTTTTTATGAAAACTGTTTGTAAGAAGCCAAAACAGTTTTTTTTAGAAATTAGGTCAAATAGGCATTTAGTAAAATCTAATTCAGAGTGGTGATCAACTGGAGAGAATCGCGGGAAGCCTAGGGTCTAAACAAGCATGGGGATGATGGAAATCCACCCATAGAACTCATAAGAACACCAAACTAATTTTTAGGGAATTTTGGATTAATGGAGATAAACATGAAATTAAAGGATATGGACAATTCTAAAGAGAGAAATCTCACCAAATTGAACTTAGATGTTCAAACACTTGCACAAGGATCTCCCACAAGCAAAGAGTATTGAATCACCCAAGAAATCTCACAAAGAGTGTAGGATAACCACCCACTCACAAGGAAGAGAAATCACCAAGCATTTTCCACCCCAAAGGATTAGCTTCATTGATTAGGGTTTGAAAACCCACAATTACAACACTCTCCAATTGAGAGGATTTTTCTTGAGTCTAGCTACTAATCATTCATCAACATAATCTGCGTGGAAAAGAGTGCTAAACATGGTATTTATACTAAATAGGAAATTAGGTTAAAACAGAACAAAATAAACGAAACAGCGCGTCCGTCACAGAAGGATGGCTCGGGCGAGCCAAATTGGCTCGGGCGAGTCAGTCATCTGTCCGCCTTGGACTGTCGCGGGTGCGAAAAACTGGGCAGAAAGGTGGCTCGGGCGAGCCATGCTTCTGGGCAGCTTTTCCCTGCCGACTTCAAACGCGCATAACTTCTTCATCTGAACTCTATTTTAGGCCCGTAAGATATCGACGGAAAGCTCTCGGTGTGTACTTTAAGCTCCTAAAATTTTACACCCTTCGAAGTTATATTGAAGGAGTTATGATCGAAAGCGTGAAGGTACGCGTATTTCTAGCCTTTGAACGTCTTCACTGCCTTGTGTTTATTCTTGCCAATGTTTCCGAAACCCCTTAGAAGGCTCGGGAATGGTCCAATGGAGACGAACCAAAAGTGAACTGATCCCCATATGGTTCATACTCCCCTTCTTTGAAAAGAGTTATCCTCAACTCTTGGGGGTTCAAAATTACCGAGTACCCAGGTAGGCCCAAAAGTTTGTAGTCGAACAGGCGAAGTAGAGTGATGCTCATCGACCCGTCCTCCTCAAAAAATATAGCAATTCCGAAGGAAAGGAGGGGCCAAGTCGACATCACGAAGGACCCGAACACGCCTAACACCCATCAACTTGTTGAAAGCAACAAGGAATTCGTCACATGAGAGCTCGGGGTCAAGGCCAATTGAAATAACCTTTTCCTCGTTCAATCTCGATGTGGAAGTAAAGGAACTTAGGTGAGTAGTCATGGACGTGGACTCATGCAGCTCAACTCCATGGCAAGGCTCGGGAGTGATTGAGCATGACTCAACACTTGGAAATTCTATGCGGAGCTCGGTAGGAGTTGTGGGCAAGGGTGAGGGAAAAGGGAGGGAGATTGAAATTTTTTGTGGAACTAATGATCGCTCAACCTCACTAGTGCTGCTTCTTCGCAAAAGTAAGACCCGATGTGGCTTTCCTTTGCTCAAATCACTCTCATCCTGTGTTTCACTCTTTTGGAGGTCTCTCTTCTCACTTCCCACCCCGACGACTTGTGGTATATCGGTTTCAAAAGGGGGTAAAGGAATGAGTTTGATTTTCTTTTCTCCCATTGAGAAGGTGTAGGTGTTCTTCCGGCCGTCGTGGATAGCATGTCGATCAAATTGCCATGGTCTACCAAGTAGTAAATGACAAGCATCCATGGGAACAACATCACAAAGAACACTATCCTCATAATTTCCAATGGTGAAAGAGACTAAGACTTGTTGAGTTACCTCGAGTTCGCCACCATCTTTTAGCCCTTGCAAGCTATACGAATGGCGATGAGCCAAGACAGGCAATTGGAGTTTCTCAACCATGTAGGTAGAGGCCAAGTTGGTGCAGCTCCCTCCGTCGATGATGACCTTGGCTACCTTCTCGCCGATGGTGAATCGGGTTCGGAAAATATTCTCCCGTTGAGAGTTATCCCGGGAATCCTTGATCATGATAAAGGATCGCCTAGGAATTGAACTCTCCCCTTCTTGCGTGCGAACCTCAACACTAGTCTTTGGAGCCTCCGGTGTGGCTACCTCACTTGCTTTGGAACTCTCAACCATCTTCGTTGGGCATTGGGCTTGGTAGTGACCATAAACCCGACACGTGAAGCATTTTCTACCCTTGAGCTTCCGAAGATATTCCGCACTTTCCTTATGAGCTCGGGAAGATGGTTTGGGTAGCTTGGAAGTTCAACTTCCCTTGGATGAAGTCTTACTCCAAGAGTGAGCACTTCCCTTCCTAGAAGGCCTTGAAGTAACCTTCTCCTCCATTCTCCTACCTTGAGAACCACCACGTTGATAATCATCAAAATACCTCGAATAATCACTATAGTGAGTTCTAGGAGACCGAGTTGAAATGTCACGATCCCTTTTCAATGACTCTAGTTGTGTAAGGGTCGTTGCGCGGAGTAAGTCACCCATTCGACGTTGAACTTCTTTAACCTTCTCTTCAATACGTTGAAGAGTCTCCTCGAAGGTTGGTTTGGGTTTGGGTTTAGGGGAAAAAGGGACTTCATATTTGCCCGAAGCATAGAACATGGAGGCCATTTGTGGAGTTTGGTTTTCTTGTGGGGTGTATAATTTGAGCGGATGGAGGCTTGGGTTCTTTGTAGCTAGGAAATTTTGAGGGGTTTTGTGAGGCTATTTTTGTGGAGGAAAATGGGGTGAAACCGGCATGGGGAACGCACCAAAAAGAACGAACCCGGATGGCCACACAACCATCACCAATAATATCCACCAACGAAACAACCACCAACACAACAAATCTTCACAATCATTTCATCGAACACCTTGTGGGCACAAATGTCCAACTTCACCACAAAGCTCCAATATTACTTCCAAGCATTCAACAACAATCAAGAACAACAACCACACCATCAACAATGGATGAACACAGGGAATGGGGGTACCCAAATTACTCAACAATATCAAGAACACCAAGAACACCAAATATCACCACCAAATATCAACAAGACAATTCCGGGCACAAGCAATAAATATCCAACAAACTATGAGTTCTATGCCTAGCTATGATACCAAATGGAGAGAATCGCGGAAGCCTAGGGTCTAAACAAGCATGTGGATGATGGAAATCCACCCATAGAACTCATAAGAACACCAAACTAATTTTTAGGGAATTTTGGATTAATGGAGATAAACATGAAATTAAACGATATGGACAATTCTAAAGAGAGAAATCTCACCAAATTGAACTTAGATGTTCAAACACTTGCACAAGGATCTCCCACAAGCAAAGAGTATTGAATCACCCAAGAAATCTCACAAAGAGTGTAGGATAACCACCCATTCACAAGGAAGAGAAATCACTAAGCATTTTCCACCCCAAAGGATTAGCTTCATTGATTAGGGTTTGAAAACCCACAATTACAACACTCTCCAATTGAGAGGATTTTTCTTGAGTCTAGCTCCTAATCATTCATCAACATAATCTGCCTGGAAAAGAGTGCTAAACATGGTATTTATACTAAATAGGAAATTAGGTTAAAACAGAACAAAATAAACGAAACAGCGCGTCCGTCACAGAAGGATGGCTCGGGCGAGTCAGTCGTCTGTCCGCCTTGGACTGTCGCGGGCGCGACAAACTGGGCAGAAAGGTGGCTCGAGCGAGCCACAGGGTGGCTCGGGCGAGCCATGCTTCTGGGCAGCTTTTCCCTGCCGACTTCAAACGCGCATAACTTCTTCATCTGAACTCCGTTTTAGTCCCGTAAGATATCGACGGAAAGCTCTCAGTGTGTACTTTAAGCTCCTAAAATTTGAGACCCATCGGAGTTATATTGAAGGAGTTATGATCGAAAGAGTGAAGGCACGCGTATTTCTAGCCTTTGAACGCCTTCACGACCTTGTGTTTATTCTTGACAATGTTTCTGAAACCCCTTAGAAGGCTCGGGAATGGTCCGACGGAGATGAACCAAAAGTGAACCGATCCCCATATGGTGCATCAACGCTTCATTGTAGTTTGATGGCTAAGACTTTACTTGATAGCTTGATGGTCAAGGTTATCCTTCTTACAAATACCCTCATTGTTGAAGATATTATATGTGGCTGATGAAGAGAGCACCAAGTGTCAACGTAGAGGGTGAGTGTGTATGGTTAACTAAGAATTAAGATGAACATTCTAACAGGAGTTTAGGATTATCTTTGTAAGTTCTCTAAATAGTCGTTGTAACACCCTGACTGTAAAGTCCTTCTAATAGTGCATTGTTTGTGGTTGTTTCCCCATTTGGATTTTTTCATATTAAATTCTTGCGTCAATCTTATTTATTTTCATGTGTTAAACTCCATGAAAATAAATGTTATCAAACATGATCCTATTGTTTGTGTAACACCCTAACTATTGTTTGTTGCCTTAAACTCCATGATCCTAATAAATGTTATCAAACATGATCAAGTATCTCTTGTTGGTGGATACCCGAGACCCTAATGTGTTTAATTGCCTCGCAAATAACTTTATAGGCTTGGTTTGACTTGCGAGCTAGCCAAACCTAAAGATTTAGGAATGTGGCTTGGTTCGCCTAATTACACAAGCCCTCAAAAACTTTAACAATCTTATATTTTGCTTTTCCCCTAATTTTATGTTAAATAATAAAATAATAAGATTAAGAATTATTTAAGATTAATGAACATATTGAAATGAAAAAGAAAGAATTTTTGTTGCAGTAAGACTTTGGCTTTTCTTAATCTCAGCCATTCTGTCAGCTCTTATGGACCATAAAATGATTAACCTCAACCGAATCAAATCTATCAGTGAACTTTGCTATAAACTTGGTATTTCGGTACGATAAAATATATACACATAAATTGAATAACACGTTTAAAAGTGTAGTATTTACTGATGATTAACATTATTTATGTACCATTTGCGATTATACTACATCAATATACATACAAAATTTCAACAGGGATAGATAAAAAATATATGGAGAATACCTTATTGTACATTTGACCTAAAATATTGGAGACAAGATTCCCATTTAGACCATGGTTAGGTAGCCCATAACTAACATAAAAATAAAAAAACAAATCCTACAAGACTAGAATATAACTATAACAGCGAAGCCAAAATGAACTAAACACTTGTGCTCTTCTAGTTCTAGACTAAATTTGTCATCATATCTCCTAAACAAATATATTTGTTGATACATTCAAACTAGGGCCAGTTGGGTCTACAGTCTCACCCTTATTAATTACATAAATTAAGTACTTTGCATATTCCTCCTCAAAAATTGAGCATAACTTTTTCTCCAAGATCTGTATTAGTCTGTTAGTTTGTTCATTAATTAGCACTACAATATGAAGGATTGTTTCACTTATCACAATATGCAATTTTTTTTTTCTTTGAAAGGGATTATATAATCAATTCAATCAAAAGCTTAAACGGATGGTTGAATGTCTGTAATAATTTTATGAGATTTGAGTCTGAAACTTCTTATTTATCTATTTGTAGAACCAACTCAATTAACTGATGATTGAAGGTCTAGTAATAATTTTATACTCTAGCAATCACACCACGGGGGTTTCTCACAGGCAATGAAGCAATCATCAATATATGTATTATATATGAAAGCAATTGGGTTTCAATTCTTTGAGTGACATTAATCTCAGACAAATGAATTATGTGGTTCATGCATGAATACCGAATTTTGAGTGCCAATTTGCTAGTGGTACGTCATCTGTTGTTTTGGAGGTATATTATGGCTGTGCTCCAATTTGACTATTTAAGCTTGTCTTTATTCTAACTCTAATCTAATATAACAAATAACTTGTACCATGACAAAAGCAATTTGTATTAAAGATTAGATTCATATAATTGATTCATATAATTGATTCAATTATTGCATTTATCTTTATATTTATTGAACCAGTTTCTATAAATTGTAAAATTTAAAGATAGTGTGAACTTGATAGAGCTTTTGTTCACTTGTAATATCTCATTACAACAACTATATCTCTGTCTACTTTCTTTTCTCTCTATCTCTAATATTGTTAATTCGCTGCGGAGTTTGGAGTATTGATTTTGATTTTATTTTTGCTACTGTTTTCCATTTGAGGGGTACAGAAAAAAGAAACATTATAAGAATACAAATTGCAATTAGTGACTAGACAAGGATATCGTTGTATCCTCCATTTGCATAATGAATAATTATATAGTATTAAACTGGGAGCAAAATCGTAAGACTAGAAGTAAAAGTTAGTGTAAAAGTTTTTGGCACATTTGGCGTTAGTGGGTGAGCCATTAAAAGCGGTAGAACATAATCATAGCTTAATGATAACTAGGGTTTTCTTTTCAAAGCTAGGCATAAATCATATATGTGTCCAATTTTACAGTGTCTCTGGGGTTTTTGATCTCCAGAATCTCTCTTTCTGTCCATCCTTTGCTCTTTTTTTCATCGATCGTCTACCTTTTTCCCAGCACTGATTACAGAACACCCCTGGGTACGTCATAACTTAATCTTAGTCTCAGAACTGCAATACGTCTAATACAACGGTGATCCTATATTTGAAATAAAATTGGTGATTCCCTTTTTCTATATCACCTATAATTTCTATTTTTTGGAAGTTCATTCCGTTTATTCTACAACAATAAGAACTCATTCCTACACTTTACCATAAAATATTTGTTTGACGAGTTTACTTTTTCCTTTTACCTATATTAATGTCACATGTCACATTTTAATTTGTTGAAAAAGAAACTAATGGTGAAGTTCGAGGAACTATAGTATTCCCAATTTTACATTCCCAGATTTTCATTCCCTATTACACTAGAACTTGGGAACTTGACACATATTCCAATGTGGTGTTCCCCCTATTACATTTGGTCTTTAGTGTGCCCAGCGGCCCAGGGCATGGTGCTTTTAATTCATTTTTCATGGGCATTCTTTTAAAAAAAAATAATCCCCCCCCTCCCCCCCCCCCCCCTCAAACTGATAGAAGTCTCTCTTTTGCACTAGATACTGTAATTTTTTACTTTTCGAACATATTTGTGCATGAGGCATTATGGTTTTTAATTTTCAAATGGTATACTTTCATATTCTAAGATTATCTTTCGTAAAAAAGACTTATGTGAGCTTCCTAACAGGTTAAGGATCAATTATCCACTGGATATCGGAAATTTGATCCTAATTTCATGATTCAGTTTGTACTAGATCCAAGACTAAATACAAATTTCAAGATCGAGTGCTAACAAGATTTTAAATTGAATCCATAATTTTAACTAGATATACAGTGTTGTTCACCCCTAAATTAAAGGTTTATTCTTTAGGTCATTTTCCAACCTGGACCTGCACTTGCCTACATCAAACTGCACCCACCTGCTTTAACCTGCACTGATCTGCACATAATAAATATAGTATTACATATAAATTATATAAAATTATAATATTATTTGTAATTTTTCATATTTATTAAAATTTCAAGTAATATGTATATGATATAATGAATCTAATGTGCATTACTGCACTAATTAAATTTATATAGCAAAACTATAGTTTCAAACCTGTATCGATCTGAGGACATTCTTTTCTAGTGGTAAAATTAACGGAGGAAGTACAATATTTTGGTGCTCCGCCCTCTTTCCCTTCCAACTTTTGTCACATTCAAAAGTCAAAAAAATGAGATTGTTCTTAGTGAAAACATAATCATTGCAATATCAACTATTAACGCCAGCATAAAAGTAGTGGGAGAATGGTAATTACTATAATTTACTAACATTTAATTTAATTAATTATTTCTAAAAGGATGTTCATGAGTATTTAGCCGACATGTTCACATATCAAATATTAACTTTTTTTTATTAAAATTAAAGGGAATCACCAAAAAAATTTATCTGATATGGGTAAATTATAAATATTAAACTATTCATGAATATGACTTCATTTTAAGTAAAAACTGACCTTTGATGAGAATTTATCCAATTTTAAAAATTAGGGCGTGATTACCAATTTGACTATCACCTTTTTTATAAAGGGTAAGATTATGTTTGATAGATTTTGATTAGGAAAGTTGTAGAAAAACATGAAAAATTTTAAAAAATTTGGATAATTTGGGTAGTGTATAGGCAAAGTATTTGCCATATATTTTGTAAATTTTAAAATTTACAAAAATTTTCCAATTAAAATTGATCAAAACTTAGCCAACCTACCATTAACCTTTGGAAGAACACTATTGTATTGTTGTTAACCTATAATAAATAGTATTAACACTATCATCAACACTCTTTTTTTAATTATACTTTCTGAAAGATATAATTTTCTAATTTAAAACAAAATTAAAGTCCATAAAACATTTATGCTTTGACATGAAGTCCCCACTATTTTTGGATGTTTGCTCAACATTGCGCCACTTATGCTTATCTTTTTATTTTCTTAAAATTACCACCTGGACCAATAATCTGTGGGCGCTTCACAGAAACAAAAATAAAATAAAATAAAATATAATCAGAAAATTCATTCAGTTATCACACTATAATTATTTAATTTGCGCTTATTAGGGGAACTCAGCTTTTTGTACATACTGAAGTAAGGCAAACACAGGCCTGTTCTTCTTGCTTTATCTTCCCTAATCTAACCTTCAATAAAACACTCATTTGAAGAGAAAAAAACCTAAAATAAATTAGCTTAATATTGTTAAAAGTAATAAAGTTTGAAGTTGGAAAAGCTGAAATATTAAAAAAATATATATATTTTCAACAAATTCGCCTTTTACCATTGGAAAATATTTTTTTCTTCCACCAATTTACCTATCAAAAACTTATTTCTGACTTAACATAAACTAATTTTTTCCCACCTTTCCTAATTTGATCATACATCTTTAAAGAGCAGCTCCATGTCCACAAGGTCAGAAAGAAAAAACCACATATCTTTTTCATTAATTTACTGGTAATTAATTATAATATATGGATCAAAATTTCCTGGTTGTCCTTTAGTAATGTTAGTGGTACATATTTCACGGAATCCCTAAAAAGCTGCATAAACGTGATAAATTATAATCAATTTGTGGATGAAGTTGGTTTAACTGTACTTCTACTTTGGCTACTTGCTCTTTCTATAATTATGTAAGGGTCGGTGTAAGATGGTTTATTCACTTAAGGCTATTTATTTATAGTTGTTTCGCAAAGTGGATGGAATACACTTATATGTTTAAACTATTACCTTTTGAATAGTCATGTATCACCATTTAAACCCCCAAACTATTACATTAACGATTAATCAAATTCGCCAAGAAATTACCTCCATAAGGAAATAGAGAATCAATTTGGACACACATTTAAAATGTGTTAAGAAGATAATTTGTTAGGAAATAATGGTTAATGGAGCAATATGGAAAGACATTGTAAACAATTCTCACATTAGAAAATCCAATGAGGCATATTCTCAACAATCTCCATCAAGCTTGGACCATGATCTGATCTTCGGTCTGAGAATTATTGCTCTGACTGTTGTCTAGCTATTAACATTCCCCACCAAGGGGACGGCCCTAAAGGACCGTCATCAACCTTGGACACCGACTAAGTTTGAGCTTGTCTGTAGGATTGTCATCTGTATAAATTTTTTTAACCTTTATTTCACCAATAACAACAATGTCACGAATGAAGTGATACTTCATATTAATATGTTTGGTCTTGGACTGATATGATTCATTCTTGGTCAAGTGAACCGCACATTGACTATCAAAGAAGACACAAATAACACCTTTTGCAATACCAAACTCAATAAGAGGACAACAGAGCCAACTAACTTCCTTTACACATTCCATTGTAACGATATATTTAGCTTCAGTAGCTGACGTAGCTACAAAGGTCGTGTCTTTGAGGGCTTGGAGGTCGACCTTTTCGTAACAGAGAAGTTATCATTTTTAGAAGGATTCCAGGCATAGATGTCATAGATCCTGGTGGGATTCAGACGTCAGGGTTGGTTTTGGGATAAGGGTGAGGTCGTCCGAGGAGGAGTTGGCAGAAAAGGTGGGTTATGAGAAAGGGTGGATTTGTTAAATCGAAGGCGTTTTGCAACGCTTGAGGCAGTGGCGGGATGGTTGTGTTGTTTCTTGGTCATGGTGAAAGAGAGAAAGAGCCAAGTTATGGGAAGAAGAGTGGGATCGAGAGTGAAAGGTGAGATGAAAGTGGAGGAAGGGAGAAGGTTAATTTAGTAGAGGAAGGAGTAAAAGCAGGGGATAACGAGAGATGGAGGCGACGGAGAACGTGTACATGTCAAGGTAATGATGAGGGGAAAGAGACAGAGAGGGCAATTGTACATGAGGAACAGTTTGAGAAAAAGGGATGTCGTCGTGAGGGAAATCGTGAGGGAAATCGTGAGGGAGGGGGAGAGAGAGAGAGAGAGAGAGAGAGAGAGAGAGAGAGAGAGGACGATTGAAAAGATTGGTTATAGTAAAAAAGAGAGATAATTAAGGCAATTTTAAGAACTGGGGAGAAAAAATGGTTTTGAAATAAAAAGAGAACAAATTAAAAGAAAAGGAAGGGATTTGAATTGGTTATTGATTAACCACCCAAAAGTCCAAAACCCTCCTATCTGCCAAGATTTTGTTTTGTTTGTTTTAAATGAGGGATGTCGCCAGGAAGCAAGGATGATGAAAACATCAATGTCCTTGGGATTGTCAACTGATATTCATACCTAAGTCATGATTTCCTCAAGCTGGTTGTTGAAGTCCTTAGGGACAAGGAGTTGGCTCCCCCTCAAGTTATGCATCCGATTGCGACATCCCATTTCCCTTCGAATGGAGAAAAATTAATCTTCAAGGAGGAGCTTTGTGAAAATGTCAGTAAGTTGTAGTTGTGTAGATATGAATGCCAGGCTGATGTGACCTTTTTCAACATGGTCTCTAATGAAGTGATGTCGTACTTCAACATGTTTCATGTGAGGGTGTTGCATTGGACTTTTAGTGATTTAAATGGCACTCTAGTTGTCGCATTTGATGAGAGCCTCCTTGTAGTGTATGATAAAATCCTCATTTGATGCACTATCCAGAGGATTTGGGCACAGCATGTGCCAGTGGCAATGCACTTATCTTCTGCGGTGGATAATGCCACTTATGTGTGCTTTTTGGACTGCAGGAGACTAGTGAGGTGCCGAGCAGTTGGCATCCACCAGAGGTGCTTTTATGATCAACTTTATATCTTGCGAAGTTTGCATTACTATACCCAACCAGGTTGAGGTCATTATGTCGAGGATACCATAGTCAAATGTCCTTAGTACCTCCAAGATATCTCAGTATTCTCTTCACAATAAACAAATGAGTTTCTTTTGGGGCAGTTTGAAAACGTGCGCATAAGTAGACACTGAACATAATGTCAGGTCGACTAACTATTAGATAAAGAAGGAGATCGATCGTACCTGGATACAGTTTCTCAAATACTGGCTTACCTGAGGGATTAGAGTCCAATTTCAAGGTTGAGGACATCCTTGTTGCTGAGTTTTGAGATTTTCAAGTTGATATTTTTTCAGCGATTCCCTTACATGCTTTAATTTGGTTCATGAAGATTCCATCTATATTCTATCTTATTTGTAGTCCTAGAAAGAAGGTTTATTTTCCCACAAGACTCATTTCAAATTCTTTTCCCACAAGGGCAGAAAATTCCTTGACCAAGATAAGGTTAGTTGTAACAAAAATAATGTCATCAACATAAATTTGACTGATGATAGTCCTGACATTTGGTTTTTATGAACAATGGTTTGTCTATCAAACCTCTTGTGAAGTTGTTATCGATAAGACATTTGCTTAACCTTTTGTACCATGTTTTTGGTGCTTGTTTGAGGTTGTAGAGGGTTTTATGAAGTTTGTAGACATTGTCAAATGTTTCTGTTCGTTCAAAACTAGAAGGTTGTTCCACATACACTTCCACAATTAGATGTTCATTGAGAAATGCACTTTTGACGTCCATCTGAAACAGTTTGATGTTCTTAATAGATACATAGGCTAATAGTCTCATGATGGCCTCTAGACGGGCTACACGGCCAAATGTCTCTTCATAGTCGATGCCTTCTTCTTGGTTATATCTTTTTGCCACTAATTTGGCCTTGTTCCTGGTGATCACTCCATGTTCATCTAGTTTATTGCGAAATAGCCATTTTACCTCGATAACTAGGTGATGGTAAAGATGAAGAACTAAGGTCTATACTTGTGGTTTTTGTCGAATTGGTTAAGTTCTTCTTGCACGGTAGTAGTCCAGTTTGAGTCCAAGAGGGCCACTTGATGATTTTTGGGTTCTTCCTACGAGACAAATGCATAAAAGGATATAACTGATTCTAGATCATATAGGAGGTTGTTTGTTGGGTGTGCAGGTTTGAATCTATATGCACAAGTGTGTGCCTGAGGTTCTGATGCTTGCTCTTCAGGGTGTTGTTCTTGATTGGTTTCAGTTGAGCACCTTGGTCTTTTGGTTGTGGACCTTGTGGGGGGTTTGAACCTTGTTGGTTGTAGATCTTCATCATCATTGTAGTTCATGGGTAATCAAAATTTTGTGCTAGAACCAGAGCTTTTAAAAGAATTCGTTAGTTTCATAAAAAATTACAATGATACTTTCTTTAGTCTTAGTCGACTTGTTGTACACACAATAGGCTTTATTGGTAGAGGAGTATCCAACAAAAATACCTACCTCACTTGAAGGTTTAAATTTGCTTAATTTTTTCTTACCATTTTTGTGGATGTAACACTTGCATCCTATGACCTTGAGGTGGTTGATGTTTGGTGCTTTGCCCTTGAATAGTTCATAGGGATTTTCTTCAAGAGGGTTCGAACGATGCACTAATAGAGGATATAGTTGGCAGCACTGATGGTCTCCGCTCATAGAAACAATAGGAGGTCGTTTTTACAGATGATGGTTCTTGCCATGTCCTTTAGTGTTCGATCTTTTCTTTCTTTTTTCCACACCATTTTGTCAAGGTGTTTTGGAGCAGAAAAGTTGTGTGAAATCATATCTCATTACAGAATTTTCTTAACATGTCCTTATTCTCAAATTCTCTTCCGCAATTAGTTCTTATGGAGATTACTGATGTACCCATGATGACCTTGAGTTGTTTGTAAAGCTTTAAGAACTCGTCAAATGCCTACCTTTTGGTTTTCTAGAGAGAATACCCAGATAATTCTATAAAAATTATCAATTATACCAAGAATGTACGAGTTGCCTCCAAAGCTCTTGTAAGGTATAGGTCTGCGTAAGTCCATGTGAAGAAGTTCAAGGCACTTTGTTGTGGTGACTGATTTTACAGGTTTGAATGAGGACTTGGTCTATTTGCCTTGTGTACATGGATCGCACACCTTGTCTCTATCAAACTTGTAAGATGGGAGACCTCTTACAAAGTCCAAATGATTTAGCTTATGAATTGTTCTATGTTGGCATGACCTAGCTGACGATGCCAAAGTCAAGCATCTTCAGATGCAATCTTAAGGCATGACTTAGTGAGGTCTATTACATATACATTTTCCATGCGATGGTCTTGCAAGACTACTTCATGAGACTCTGATTTTTCAACTATACAAATATATTTATCAAAGTAGACTCGACTGCCTTATCATATAATTAAAAAATGCTCAACAGATTATATTCTAGACCTTCTACGAGATATATATTATCAAGGGAGATTTTGGAGTCCTGACCAACCATTTGGATGCCAAGGATCCTGCCTTGCCTTTTGTCCCCAAACGTGACTCATCCAACTTTACTTACTCTGAGTTTGCAGTACTTGGTTGGATCTCCTGTTATATGTCTCGAACATTCGTTGTCCAAATACCATTAGTCACTATGAGTCTTGAAGCATACCTACATCAGAGGACATTACACTTTCTTTTGTTTTTGGCTCATTAATGTGGGGAGATGCTTGTTTAGTTGTCTTAGGGACCCAGATCTGTATAATTTCATTGTGAGGTGGTTGGTTTTCTCGAGGTCTGAATCAAGGACTTTGATTTCTACCTGAGGTGTTGGAGTTTTTCCTTGGTTTAGTGAGAGGGGTGGGTAGGATTAGTCCTTTGGGTTTGCAGGGATGTGTTTTGGTGGCGTGCTCATTTGTTAGTGTAGTGAGGTCCTTGTAAAAATCTTGGACCTTGACTCAAAATTAATTTTTTTTTTCTACCACTAGTTGACTATTTCTTGCATTAAGGCTGGCCAAGGTCCTACTAAGGTAATTTGACAATTTGGCCAATTGATTTACTTTGTTAATTAATGTTTCTGTATAATTCAAGAGTGGAGAAGTTTATTAGCAAGGAAAGAAGTTCGTCTATGGTTACCTCTTCCACTTTTGAAGGGTTGCCCCTCATCTCCATTGGTTTTGGCCATTAAACACACATTTGCGATCTCTTCAGATTCACTTCCACTTTCATTGTTGTCACTATTGCTCCAGGCCACAATCATTGCCTTTTGGTTAGATCTTTTAGGTCTAATGTTCCTTTTGTCATTGTTTTTCCTTGCATAGAGACAACCTCTAACAGAATGATTCGCACTACCACAGCCAAAACAATTCAAGGAATCAGAATCATCTTTGAAGGTATGTTTACATTTTTTAGTCGATCTTCTATTGGAAGGGTCCTTTAAATATAAACTAAAGGATGAATTTTTCTTGTATAGCCTCTTGAATCCTCGAGCAAGCATAATCAAGGTTTTTTCCTCTTCTTCTGATTCATCATCAATTTCCTTGTTTGCTTTTAGTGCAATGTTCTTTCTTTGAATGTCATCAAGGAGATGTATTTGATAAGCCAACAATTTTCCGACAAGTTCCTCAAGCTGCAGCATCTTGAGGTTCTAAGCTTCTTCAATCAATGTCACTTTCAGTCCCCTTTTTTTTCTTTGGCAGGTATTTAAGGACCTTTCTAACTTTCTCTTCATTGGAATATGTCTAATATTTTCTATCTTTTTTTTATCACATAATATTTTCATCTATTCATATAATAAATCTAGGTTTATAATTGTTTTTATTTTAAAATTTCAATTTTTTAAATTTCAATTTTTAAAGTAGAATTATGTATAATAATATTCTTTCCAAAATCAATGAATCAGTACTTTCAGAAGTTTATAATATTCATTTCTCCCAAAATAAAAGTAATATTCTTTTCAGTAATATTTTTCTACAATCATATAACATCATCTTCATTATTTTCTCCTCCTATTATTTCACATGTATACATATAAATCAATATTTGTGGATAAAGGTTAAGAAATACACCATGTTTAAGTTCACAGTATTCTCAATTTAAATGCTTGAAAGTTTTAGGCTATATTTCTCTACAATTATTTCTTGTGTATTACTTCACATTACATTTGGTAAGGCATGTACCTTTCTCCTTTGCTTAGGTTTTGAGTTTTGACAATAAAAGAATAAATTATATATTTTTATTTGAAATTCTTAATTTTATTTTATTATAAGTATGTAAATCATTTCCGGCTACATCTCACCATATTGTTTTTCATTATTTTAAATGTACTGCACTAAATCATTATTGCACGTAGAATATGAATCGTATTAAAATTGGAATGAATGATTTAATAGATTAGGAATCGCTTAATATATTTGATGGTTAAACATATCTTTCAAATCCTTATGATAATATACATCAGTCGGTTTTTTCCCCTTAAAAAAAATTAAATAAACCACTACTCTTTAATCTTTTTACTATGATTTCTGTACTAACAATACGGCAATAAAGGATTTTAGTTTTATTATATAAATTCCTCTAAATAAGTATGAATAAATAAATATTGATTTTGTTTGTTTGGTAGAAAGGGATCGAGGAAGATGGTACTATCTTGTTGAAGACAGGGTCAAGGTCCTACACCTACGCATCCACGAAGGACCTTAGGTTTTAATAAAAGCCAAAATCCAGAAAAGGGAAATTTCATGATATTATATATTCTGATTATATAATATATATTCTGTTATATTCTAATTGTATGATTTATTTGCAGATACAAATCATAAGGAAAGCATAAGGAAAACAAATAAGAAGGATTGTGCAATCAAACACAAGACCAAAAGGAAAGAATCCATTGGATGATTGATGATTGAGGAAGCATCAACACAAAAGGGAAGAATCAACCATGAAGGCAAGTTACCGTTGGAATAACTCAAGTTCAAACATCCAAAACCTTCTATAAAAAGGACGATTAAAGAACTGAGAACTTAGGCGATTCCACGGAAGTAATCGCGGAGTAAAAAATTCGAGGGATTTCTAAGTGTGTAACCAATGGTTCCAAGGCAAAGGTAGCCAGTAAAGGACCTCTGGTGAAGGTATAGCCGAGGACCTTGGTAAGTGCTCGTTGTATCCATATGTGATGTTGAGAGATGATGTGTAGCAGAGCCTTAACGGACTAAGGCTGTGTGAGTTTGTGCTTCAATGTAATCCATCATGTTCCAAATCGCACTACAAGATGGATCTTCAGATAAGACCATTGATTGAGACCGTTTAATGAACGGTCGCAATAAATAAACGCCCGACCGTTTATTTTTTACCGTTCAATGAACGGTCGCTCATTAGCGCTCGTTCATTGAACGGTCTCTCCCCTTTTTATATCGTCAATCGAATTCAGTTTTCTGCCCGTTGTTCATTCAAAGCAAAAGAAATTCGTCCGTCCGTATTTGGAGCTAGACTGGCGATTTCCGCCGACAAACATCTTCTTCCGCCACCTTCTGCCGGAGCCGACGACGGTAAGTCCATCTCCTATCCCTCCTTATGATTTTTTTTTAAAAATTTTTTGGTGGTTAATAACAACACAAACCCTTCCTCTTACTAGTGACTGCCGCCTTCGTTGTCGTCGTCGTTACCGGTTTCGCCGCCTCCAGTCAGTTTCTCGGTCGCCGGCACCGCCTCCATCTCCCCGGTATATTCTTTGAAAATTGTTAATTGTGTTTATTGTATGTTTATGTGTATAAATTATGAGCATGCATAAATTAGTAGAGTAAATTACATTTACCCTACCTGACATTTGATGTAATACTTTTTACAAACCCGACATTTGTGAAATAATTTTTACCTTACCTGACATTAAGTGAAAATAATTTTTACTGGCAGTATCCGATTACTTCTTATCGAAAATGTGAAAAATACCAAAATACCCCTATATGACTATATGAATGTACCATGATGCCCCTAATATTGAGAAGAAAATGACTTAAATGACCTTTTCATTTTCAGAATGGGGAGGGGTGGGGTTTTCGAAGAAATAAAGTAGAGAAAAAGTTGAGGTTTAAATGTCATATGAATTAATATTAAGGATAAAAGTATCAATTCATATATAATTGAAAGTTATATGAATTAATATCAAGGGTAAAAAAGTCAATTCATATTTATCTTTTTAATATTCGTCGGAAAATCCAACAAAAATCAATTATAGAATATCTTAGGGGGTTTAAATATATGAACACTTAATGTCAGGTAAGGTAAAAATTATTTCACAAATGTCGGGTGTGTAAAAATTATTACCACAAATGTCAGGTAGGGTAAATGTAGTTTACTCTAAATTAGTATGACTTAGGTTAATATTTGTGTAAAAATTGTTTAGTTAGTTATGTAATGAATAATTTTAGTGAATAATTAGTATTTGTTAGGTTAATTTTTGTATCATTTAGTGTTTTAGTTTTGAATAATTAGTTTAATGATATGTTAGTAATATTTAATTTTTGTAATATTTAGTGTTTTAGCTTTGGAAATTGTTAATTGTGTTAATTGTATGTTTATGTGTATAAATTATGAACATGCATAAATTAGTATGGCTTAGGTTAATATTTGTGTAAAAAATGTTTAGTTAGTTATGTTGTGAATAATTTTTGGGAAATTGGATTCTAATAATACGAACTTTTGGCCATATAAGACTTAATAATACGAACTTTTGATTTGGTGATTAATAATACGAACTTTGACCCCCTGTTGCCCCCAATAGTACGCCACCGAGTTAAGTTGAACTTAACTCGGTGGCGGTCTGACGTGGAGGCGGAGGCATACGCTTGGTTGTTTTGACTTTGTCACGTCATCCACGTTGATTTAAAACAAATAATACGAACTTTTACCTATGTTACTCTGAATAATACAAAATTTTACCTATGTTGCCCTGAATAATACGTACTTTTTTTTCCTCTCTAAAAATCCCAGATCCCATTTTTTCTTCTTCATCTTCTTCAATCCTCCCCCTCCCCAATCCTAGAAAACCCCAGAAAATTAGAAAACCCAAAAAACTCACCCCCCCTCTCTCTTCCTTGCATTCCGCCATTGTTGAGAAAACCCATAAAACCTCTCCCCATTTTGACTTCATTGCTTTCCTTGCAGAGATCTGGGTAAAAAAGGGTGATGGAAGTTGAGAGAAGAAGGAGAACAGTGAAGTGGAGAAAAGGGTGGATGGGGAAGTTGAGAAAGCATTCTGCCATTGTTGGCGAGTTTGAGCATCAAGTTGTGGCTCATAAAGAAGAAATGAAGAGGGTAGGATTGAAGAAGATGAAGATGGAAAAGGGAAATGTGGGACTTTTAGAGAGAGAAAAAAGAGGTGGGGATGATGAAGAGGAAGGAAGAAAGAGAGAGAGAGAGAGAGAGAGAGAGAGAGGGGGCGTTTCAGGTTTTCTAGGAATGAGAAGGGTGGGGATTGAAGAAGATGAAGAATAAAAAATGGGATTTGTGATTTTTAGAGAGAGAAAAAAGTTCGTATTATTCAGAGCAACATAGGTAAAAGTTCGTATTATTTTTTTTAAATCAGCATGGATGACATGGTAAAGTCAAAACAACCAGGCTTGTGCCTCCGCCGCCATGTCAGACCACCACCGAGTTAAGTTCAACTTAACTCGGTGGCGTACTATTGGGGGGCAACAGGGGGTCAAAGTTCATATTATTAATCACTAAATCAAAAGTTCGTATTATTAAGTCTTATATGGCCAAAAGTTGGTATTATTAGAATCCAATTTCCCATAATTTTTTGTGTATGGTAGGTTTGGTAAAAATTAGTTTTTAAGTATTGGTTTTGTATGTATTAGTTTATGTAAAAATTGTTAATTGTGTATTATTTGTAAAAATTTAGTTTTTATGTATTGGTTTTGCGCTAAAAGTTTAATGTTTGCATGCGTTGGGGTTGGTTAAAATTATTGAATAATATGTATGTCCATGATTATTAAAAGATTTTATTAACTTTATTGTGTTTGTTAATTTGTTTATGTTAATTTTTATTATGTTTGTTTCTAAATAGGTTTATTATTTATGGTTAGGGTTTAAAGTTTACAGTTTGGGATTTTGTGTTTATGGTTGATAAAAACCTTATGCAAGAGAAGCTACTAGGATTAGTTGATTAACAAAACATAGAAATAAATGACGTTTTATTAAAGTTTAGGAGAGCAACGACATTATAGAGAATATCATCCCAACTTGAAATCAAAGAAAACATTGCCGAGAAGTACCTTTTTCCATGAAATTCGTTGTAGTTCGTCGCTAAACAACATATTGAAAAGTTGTGTATTATCATCCTCATTCTTTGAAATGTTGTTTTAGTACGCTTCAAATTCATTTGAAACTACGACATGGAAAACGTTAATATGTTACGTGTAATGTTTAGGGTTGAGCAGTAGGTAAGTTAACATTTATAGTAGCTTAGAACTGGTTGAGTTTGCCTGATTTTGGTAGTTATTAGTAAGTGAGTTAGTAATTATGTTTGGTTAGGAACAATGGTACGCGACTGTCAACTTTGTTGGTTAACTTAAATAAAGTAACGTCTTCAAATGCAAATTTAGCCTTGTTATGGCAAACAAGCTATAAGAGTTTTATATACAGGTCATCATGTGCTTGCGACATATGAATGTTGGTCGTGACTCATTCAGTTTAGGAAAAACTTATGGAACGAACATCCATGAAATCAAATCTTGATTTCGTGGGAGTTTGTTTCATAAGTTTTTGCGAAACTAAATGCATCACGACTAGCATTCATATGTCGCAAGCGCATGATGACCTATTTATAAAACTCTGACAGATTGTTCCCCATAACAAGGCTGAATTTGCATTTGAAGATGTCCCTTTAATTAAGTTAGCCTATAAAGTTGGTAGCGTGAATTTGTTGCTAACCCAACCTAATTGCTAACTTAATTACTCATAACTCCAAAGGAAGACATAAATTGTAAATAATTATATCACGTCCATTTACGTAATCAACAACAAGTTGCTACGTATGTTGGAGTATTTCAAGAGTTGAGAGATATAAAATACAAGTTATAAGCATAGGATCGACCGGATAAGTCGAAAACAAGCTTAACAAGAAAATTGGACCCAACACGGATCGTGCTAGGCATGACACGACCCGTGTTGGCGTCCAAAGAGTAATAAAATCATGCACTGGATCAACACGGGTCGTGTTGATCCAGCACGAGTCGTGTCGGCATCAACACGGACCGTGTTGATCTAACACGACCCGTGTTGCACGCTGACGGATTTTATTTTCAAATCCCTTAATTTATGCCTCGTGTTGAAATGGATTTGGTCATGTTTTTGGATGATATTGACTGAGAAATCAGTCATGATTTCTCATTAATATCATTCAAACATAATCCCTTGGATTATGCCCATTGCTTTTGGAATGTTTTGACCACCTTATGACTCCAAAGTGTGCCTATATAAGGTGGATGAATTCACCATTCATCCACACCCTCATCTATCTTCTTCTTCCTTTCTAGAGAGCATTCAACAGATTCTTAAGGTGTTGACTGCAGCAACTCTTTCAGTTCTTTTGAGAAATCTTGTAACTTTGCTTACAAGAAGTTAGGTTTTACCCTTGAGTCTTTTCACGGTCTAGTGAATAAGTCTTAAGGGGAGACGGCTTGACCTCGACTCCTAGCCACCCAAGTGATCCCCCATCTTGTGGTTCCTTTTATTCCATCTCATCGTTCGTTATTTCCAACAATCTTAAGACTTATCCACAATGTCTCATTTCTTGAGAGATATGCCCAACAACTTTCAAAAGTTGGATAAGTTTGAGGGGATAGATTTCCGTAGATGGCAAAAGAAGATGCACTTCATGCTCACCACTCTCAAAGTGGTGTATATGCTCACCCACGACGCGTTCGGCGACGAGACGGCGGAGCAAACAAGGCGTTGGCTCAAGATGGAGAACGACAACTACATATGTGTAGGCCATATTCTCAACGGAATGACGGATGCTCTATTCGACGTTTACCAAAACGTCGTATCCGCCAAGGAGCTTTGGGAGTTGCTCGAAGCGAAATACATGTCGAAAGATTCAACAAGTACGAACTTTCTCGTTAGCCAATTTAACAATTTTAAGATGGTTGAAGGTAGAAAAGCTCTTGACCAATCGCATGAAATTCAACATATATTAAGCAATTTTGTTCAACATAAGATCCACATAGATGAGGCCTATATTGTATCTTCAATAATTGGCAAGCTTCACCCTTCATGGAAAGAAACTAAGAGAACCTTAATGCATTCTAAGGAACCGATATCACTTGAGGGTTTGGCTAACCATCTCCGTATTGAGGAGGAATTGAGAATGCAGGATATTACCAAGGAGAATCCCTCCAAGGTGCATGTGGTTCAAGAGAAAACAAGAGGAACAAAGAACAAGAATAAGTTTGAGAACAAGAGCAATAAGAAACCAACTATGGTTTTTTGGGAATGCAGCAAGCCGGGTCACCCCAAGAGGGAATGTCCGGTTTGGAGGAAAAAGCACGGGTTATCGGACAACAACACTAAGAATCATGGTGCTAAGAAGGAATCCAATGGACCCTTCGTAGCCATGATTAAGGACCAAATCAATGTCGTCTCAAGCGACGATATTTGGTGGGTTGATTCGGGTGCGGTTCGGCACGTTTGCATTGATCGTTCTCACTTCAAGACTATCCAACCCGCCGAAGAGGGGAGAAAGCTCTTTATGGCCAACTACTCTCCGGTTAAGGTAGAAGGAATAGGACAAGTTGAACTTGTTTTTACTTCCGGAAAGACATTTCTTTTAAACGATGTCTATTTAGTTTCGGATATATGTAAGAATCTTGTTTCGGGTTTTCTCTTAAGTAAGTTTGGGTTTAAGCAAGTGTATGAAGGGGACAACTATGTTTTGTCTAAGGGAGGGATCTTTGTAGGCAAAGGCTATGCATGTGGTGATATGTTTAAACTTAACGCTACAAGTAGCAATAAGAATGATGTTTCCGTTTACTTGCTTGGTTCTTATTTGAAATCTTCTCTTTGGCATTTGAGACTTGGACATGTAAATTACAATAAGATTAAGTACATGTCAAATCTTGACCTAATTCCAAGTTTGGATGATAAGTTTGAGAAGTGTAGAACATGCATGTTAACTAAAATCACCAAAAGTTCCTTTCCTAGTATTATGAGAAATTCTAAATTACTTGAATTGATTCATAGTGATTTAGGAGATTTCCATAGCACTCCTTCTATATGAGGTAAGAGATACTTTGTTACCTTCATTGATGATTATTCAAGATATTGCCAAGTATTTCTTTTACATTCAAAAGATGAAACTTTAGACAAGTTTAAAATATACAAGACTAAAAGTGAGTTACAATGTGAGGCCCAAATAAAAAGATTAAGATCCGATAGGGGTGGTGAATTTTATGATCCAATTTATTTTCAAGGTTGTGGTGTGGTGCATGAGACAACGGCACCCTATACACCTCAACAAAATGGTGTGGCCGAAAGGAAAAATAGGACATTAAAAGAAATGGTTAACTCCATGTTATGTTACTCCGGTTTAAGTGAAGGATTTTGGGGTGAAGCCATGTTAACGGCTTGTTATGTTTTAAATAGAGTTCCTCTAAAAGGGAACACTAAAACCCCATATGAACTTTGGAATAAAAGAAAGCCAACTCTAAAATATTTTAGAGTATGGGGGTGTCGGGCCATTGTAAGGGTCCTGGAACCAAAGAAAAGAAAATTGGGTGAAAGAGGGATTGAATGCATCTTTATAGGTTACGCCTTTGAAATCAAAGCCTATAGGTTTATGGTTATCGAACCAAATGACTACATAACGGTGAACACCGTAATAGAGTCAATTGATGCAATATTTGATGAGACTCGTTTCTCTTCAATCCCTAGACCCAAGGATGTCATTCACGACATGATTCCAAATGATACTATTCAAGAAACTCAACATGATGTTGAGGAAATAAGGAGTAAGAGAAGAAGGAAATCCAAGGATTATGGCTCGGATTTCGTTGTTTATTTAGTAGAGGGAGATAGGAACTCTATTGAGTATAAGACTCCCTATATCTACAATGTAGATGAAGATCCTAAAACCTTCAAAGAGGCCATGGAGTCACAAGATGATTCCTTTTGGAAGGAAGCGGTACAAGATGAGATAGACTCCATTAAGGAAAATAATGTTTGGATTTTAGTAGACTTACCACCGGGATGTAAACCTATTACATCAAAATGGATCTTTAAGCGCAAAAAGAAAGTAGATGGTACCATAGAAAGGTTTAAAGCCCGTCTAGTTGTTAGGGGCTTTACCAAAAGGTATGGTATCGATTACTTTGACACTTATGCACCCGTGGCTAGGTACTTATAGCTTTAGCCACTATCCATAAGCTAGTAATCCATCAAATGGATGTCAAAATGGCATTCCTAAATGGAGAACTAGAAGAGGAGGTGTATATGGAACAACCCGAGGGGTTTGTTGAAATGGGTCATGAGAATAAAGTATGTAAACTCATAAAATCTTTGTATGGTCTAAAGCAAGCACCTAAGCAATGGCATCATAAATTCGATGAAGTAGTGCTTGGATTTGGTTTTAAGATCAATGAGTCGGACAAGTGTGTCTATTCTAAGTTTGAGAATGGAAAGGGGGTGATTATATGCCTATATGTTGATGACATGTTGATATTTGGTACCGACATGGAACAAGTTGAGAAAACTAAGAGTTTTCTATCCGCTAAGTTCTCTATGAAGGACTTGGGAGAAGCGGATGTGATACTTGGTATCAAAATCATTAGAAATAATGACGGAATAAGTCTAACATAGTCACATTATATGGATAAGGTGTTAGGAAAGTTTCATAAGAGCTCCTATGTGGCTACTACCCCATTTGATCCAAGCATGAAACTAAGTAAAAAAGATGGTAGGCCTATTAACCAATTGGAGTACGCTAAAGTCATAGGTAGCTTAATGTATGCTATGACTTGTACAAGACCAGATATAGCCTTTGCGGTAGGGAAGCTTAGTAGGTTCACTAGCAACCCAAGCAAAGAGCATTGGCGAGCCGTTAAGAGGGTTTTGGGATATTTAAAACATACCCAAACTTATAGCTTGCGGTTTAAGGGAGAACCTTCGGTCTTAGAAGGATTCTCCGATGCAAGTTGGATAAGTGACAAGGATGACTATACCTCAACCTCCGGTTGGGTGTTTCTACTTGGTGGGTGTGCTGTTTCTTAGGGTTCTAAGAAACAAGCATGTATTTCGGACTCCACTATGGCTTCCGAGTTCGTAGCATTGGCCGCCGCTTGTAAAGAGGCGGAATGGCTACGAAACTTGTTGTTGGAAATTCCTCTATGGGAAAAACCCATGCCTCCAACAACACTTTATTGTGACAACAATGCCACAATTGCAAGTATATATAATCGTGTCTACAATGGCAAGTCAAGGCACATTGGGTTACGACATGCTTACGTCCATCAACTCATTAAGGATCGAATTGTAGCGGTAAACTACATTAAGACAAGTGAGAACTTGGCCGATCCTTTCACCAAAGGATTGAACAAAGAAATGGTGAGAATTTCATCAGATGGGAGCTCCAACTCAAGCTCGACACCTCTTGTCAAGCCTTGAGTTCAATGGTCGACAACATTGAATGATAATGGAGCATCAAATCGTCAAGCTTAAGTCATCCCAAGGACAAGGTGATGCTCAAGAACCGTAATGTTCAAGAGGTTTGGGTCTATGACTCATTAACATATTTTGAAATCGGTGAGATGGGGAGCTCTATTACGGGGCGTAAAAGTCTGACTATGCGAGGACGTGAAGTGGGCCGCTTCGGATAGCCTAGGGCTGGGCTTGATTGTTTTCGCAGAGGGTATGGGACACATGGCCGGTTGTAAAATAGTGTCCATTTTTTAAGCAAGGTTTTGGGTTGTGTGTGTGATATGTACCCAATTAGTTAAACAAGGATGTTAAGTTCAAAGCTTGTCTACTTATACATTCAAACTAATTGAATTTATGTTCACTAAGTGGAAATTCAAGTCGAAAGGCACTTTCATAACGCATAACAACTCCTCGATTTCTCGGGTGTTGAATCTTTCTAGAAGTCGCCATGTGTGGCGGGGGTAATTTTACCCAAGTGAGGGATCCCGGGCTATTTCAAGTGGTACTCTTGAAATGGCGGGGGATTGTTGGAGTATTTCAAGAGTTAAGAGGCATAAAATACAAGTTATAAGCATAGGATCGACCAGATAAGTCGAAAACAAGCTTAACAAGAAAGTTGGACCCAACACGGATCGTGCTAGGCATGACACGACCCGTGTTGGCGTCCAGAGAGTAATAAAATCGTGTACTGGATCAACACGGGTCGTGTTGATCCAGCACGAGTCGTGTCGGCATCAACACTAACCGTGTTGATCTAACACGACCCGTGTTGCACGCTGACGGATTTGATTTTCAAATCCCTTAATTTATGCCTCGTGTTGAAATGGATTTGGTCATGTTTTTGGATGATATTGACTGAGAAATCAGTCATGATTTCTCATTAATATCATTCAAACATAATCCCTTGGATTATGCCCATTGCTTTTGGAATGTTTTGACCACCTTATGACTCCAAAGTGTGCCTATATAAGGTGGATGAATTCACCATTCATCCACACCCTCATCTATCTTCTTCTTCCTTTCTAGAGAGCATTCAACAGATTCTTAAGGTGTTGACTGCAGCAACTCTTTCAGTTCTTTTGAGAAATCTTGTAACTTTGCTTACAAAAGTTAGGTTTTACCCTTGAGTCTTTTCACGGTCTAGTGAATAAGTCTTAAGGGGAGACGGCTTGACCTCGACTCCTAGCCACCCAAGTGATCCCCCATCTTGTTGTTCCTTTTATTCCATCTCATCGTTCGTTATTTCCAACAACGTAAGTACTCAACAACCATTTATATACAAAAAAATTACTTAGGGGTACCCTAACTTTTGGTGAAATGTTTTTCTGGTACCCAAACTTTTAAAAACTAATTTTGGGGTACCCTAACTTTTAGAATTAGAAATAATTAGGTGAATTTCCGGCCAATGATTTGAATTCACCAGTGAGTTTTAGGCGGGAAATTGATTAAGTGTTTTTACGGATGAAAATGTCATTTGTTTTCGTGGACGAAAATGATTTGAATCAGTCGGAGTTTCGCCGGAAATTCACCTAGTAATTTCTAATCCTAAAAGTAAGGGTACCCCAAAATTAGTTTTGAAAAGTAAGGGTACCAAAAAATTGTTTCTTCAAAAGTTAGGGTACCTCTAAGTAATTTTTTGATTTATATAGCTTAGTTGTAGATGTCATAAAAAAGTGTTGAGTTTGGATGATTTTGGTAGTTATTAGTAAATGAGTTAGTTATTATATTTGATTAGGAATGAATTTACGTGACTGCCAATTTTGTTGGATAACTTAATTAAAGGCAGGTCTCTAAATGCCAATTCAGCCTTATTGTGATCAACAAGTTACCGGAGTTATATGTATAGGTGATCCACCGCTTGTGACATACCAAATGTCGACCGTTGTGTATTTAGCATCCCAACCACTTATAAAATGAACACTCAGGAACTAAATCTTGATTTCTTAGGTGTTCGTTTTATAGGTGGTTGGGATGCTAAATGCACTACGATCGACATTTGCCACGTCACAACCGGTTGATCACCCATACATATAACTCCGACAACTTGTTGATCACAACAAGGTTGAATTGGCATTTAGAGACCTATCTTTAATTATGCTATCCAACGAAATTGATAGCGTAAATGTGTTGCTAATCCAACCTAATTGCTAACTTAATTACTCACAACTCCAAATGAAGACATAAATTAGCACATAAAAAGTTGTTGAGTTTGGATGATTTTGGTAGTTATTAGTAAGTGAGTTAGTTATTATGTTTGGTTAGGAAAAAATTTACGCGACTGCAAACTTTGTTGGTTAACTTAGTTAAAGTCGTGTCTTCAGATGTAAATCCATCCTTGTTGTGATCAACAAGTTGTCAAAGTTATATGTACATGTCATCATGCGATTGTGAGATAAGAAATTTCGATGGATGTGCATTTAGCATTCCAACCACTTATAAAATGAACACCCAGGTGCAGACACCGAATTTTGTCACAAAATTATATAGTATATCTATATAATAATCAAAATAAGATCAAATAAAGAATAAGAGGACAGAAGACACGTATGAATTTGCTTTAAAATTGCATGCAAAATCACATGCAACATGTCTATGTAAAAAGCAAGTCATGCAAGCCATGCGAATTTATTGTCAAGAGGTCACGAGTTCGATTCCTCACAAAAACACTCAGAAAACAACTCACAAAGCTCAAATACAAACACTGTCATCCAAGTGTAAAACACCACTTCCCTAGGCAAATGTATTCATCCCCCCACCGTCCATGGATGCATGGACGGGAGGAGGATTCCTCCCCCACGTGCTAGTGGCCGTTCGGCCTTGACCACCGACCACACGTGGTCAATTGACCATGAGCTGCCGTCCACTCCAAGATCATCCCCCCACTGCCTAGTGTTTTGTGCCTTGACTGCCTATAGACGAGATGAAGTGTATGTGATTGTATGCATGCATTATACACTCCTCTCTATTCCTATAAATACTACTCCTCTCAAAGCCAAACCAACTCATTCACTCACTCAATCTCCCTCTCACCATCTCATTCTTTCTCCCTCATTCACCCATCAATTCTCTTATTCTCTCTAATATCATCTTAATCTCTATTCTTATCTCCGTATTCCTATCACTATCATACCCATCTTTCTTCTAATCTTAAAATCACTTCTATCTCTCTATAATCTCTATTTTTACCATCTCCTAATCCTCTAAACCCATTCAATCCAAAACCCTACAAAAAAAAAAAAAAAAAACCCTACTCTAAACCCACAAAAAATCCACAAAAGAACCTCTTTTCTATCCTATCTTTCACCACTTTTTCTCTACTTCTTTTGGTTCACCTTTTGGAATTTGTGAGGAGTAACATCAAGGAGCATTAAGGGAAGCATCTTCAAGCAAAAAGCAAGGCAAGACCTCTTCTTCAAATTAGCATAATGTAAGCTTTAAAATTTCTTCTTTTTTTGTAAATAATATGTAAATGTTGTACTTTTATTTCATAATCCATGTTGCATGTTAAATGAAGTAATTCTATAAAGTTCTTATTTATCCTTCTTCCAAATTTTATAAAAGCATACTTTAAACTTTTAGTAGAGTCTTTCCTTTTGTGAGAGATGAACTCCTAAAGTTCCTACCTTTCGAGTTCGTAGCCTTACCCCTGGATCCATTCTCGGGTTTCGCAGGCGGAGTCTTTCTTGTTTTATTTTTTGGTTTGTCTTGACTTTTTCCCTTAAAAAGTCGGGTGGCGACTCCCGTTTCAAACTAAAAGCACATCAGGTTGCATAAACTATGGTAAAACATGGTTTTACAACGTGCCGATGCAATTTTAAGGCCTTTTCTTTATATATTTATAAATAATACTTGCCTAAATCGCTTTCTTCCAAGCCTAACATTTAAATGAGCAAATTGGATTAAATTTGGAAGAGTTTGGAACAAGTTGATGTTCACTCTTAAAGGTTTAATTTCAATGACTCATAAAATGCACAAGTAAAGGGAAAGTGATTTTACAAATATTATTCCTGAAATGTATAATTAAAATTCCTTAAAGGGTCTTTTTCAAAGGTTCAAACCCCAGCACGAATCATCAAATCACACCCTAATCCGTGTGGACGTTTGGAAGCCCGAATGGCGAGGAAAAATGTCCACATCAGGAACTCAATCAAGATTGGGATGTTAGTTTTATAAGTGATTGGGATGCTAAATGCACAGTCATAGACAGTTCTTACCTCACAAGCACATGATGACATGTACATATAATTTCGACAACTTGTTGATCACAACAAGGCTGAATTTACATTTAACGACACGACTTTAATTAAGTTAACCTCTGAAGTTGGTAGCGTAAATTTGTTGCTAATCCAACCTAGTTGCTAACTTAACTACTCATAACTCCAAATGAAGACATAAATTATAAATAATTATGTCACATCCATTTACTAACTTAAGTACTCAACAACCAGTTGCTACATAAGTAAATAGGTTATAGATGTCATAAAAATAGGTTGAGTTTGGATCCTCTTAGTTTCCAAGGAGAGTGTGTTTGTTCCTGATACTCTATGGTTGAAAATAACTTTCATGAGTTGTACCGACTCTCCAATTTATTTATCTGGTTCCCAAAAAGTTGCGCAATCTCAGCAGTAAAATTGCGCAAGGTCTATAGTGCTATGCGAGTTAGAAGCGTCTCATATTCGGTAAAATGCAGTGTTTCTATTGTGCAGCCTGATGGGCATCAAGACAAGGTGGGTCTAAAAGATAATCTTGTAGTAAAGGGTCTAATAGAAATCGTGTTGGGCTTTCTTGCATGTAAGATTCATAGGTCCATCAAAGCAGTGAATTTTAAGCATCGTGCCTATCTTTGATGGACCTATGAATCTTACATGCAAGAAAGCCCAACACGATTTCTGTTAGACCCTTTACTACAAGCTTCTCTTTCAGACCCACCTTGTCTTGCTGCCCACCAGGCTGCACAATAGAAACACTGCAGTGTACCGAATTTGAGACGCTTCTAACTTCCAGAGCACTATAGACCTCGCGCAATTTCACTGCTGAGATTGTGCTACTTTTTGGGAACCAGACAAATAAAGGAGAGCCGGTACGACTCATGAAAGTCTTTTTCAGACATAGATTAACAGGAACAAACACACTCTCCTTGGACAATAATAGGATCCTCTTGACTGGTGACATAACTTAAAGTGTTGACACAAATGTCAATGTCGAAATCTAATTCGGTTAACCTTGCAGATTGGAACAAGATGAAAAATACTAGGAAATGGATGTACGAGAGAATCGATGAGGAGGGGTATCTTAGCAAAGAGTTTGTTAGAGGGGTAAAAGAAGAATTTTTGCTAGTTGCTAAACAAACCATTAGCTTCCAATCGGATAAAGTACTTAGGTGTCCATGTTCAAAGTGTAGAAACATGTAACACCATAGTGAGGACATTGTTAAGGTGCATTTGTACAAAAATGGGTTCCTCACTTATTTTGTGTGGACGAGTCACGGTGAGTTATACATGCCTCCCGTCGCTACGATCCCCATCCAAACGTCGAACCAAACTGAAGGGTCGTCGAGGACTGATGTGTTAGACCCAATGCAAGAAATGCTCATGCATTCCATCGGAGATTTATCGTCTGATGTGTTAGACCCAATGGAGGATGAGCCGTCAGATGGAGGGCAAAAATTTCTAGAAATGTTAGAAGCGTCTAAACGAGCTTTGTATGAGGGTTGCGAGATGTCACAATTATCAGTAGTGTCGCGGCTTGTAAACATAAAGTGTGAGTATAATCTCCCTAACAAAGTCGTAATGAAATGGCAGACACGTACCACTCGGCGAAGAAGCTACTCAAAACTTTAGAACTTCCGCATGAGAGGATCGACGTGTGTCCAAAGGGGTGTATGTTGTTTTGGAAGGACAATTCCATGCTTGATAGGTTCAACTTTTGCAGTGCTGATCGATATGTGCGGAAAACGGCTAACGGTAAAAAGATCGCCCACAAAGAGCTCATATACTTTCCAATCGGTCCACGATTGCAAAGATTATACCTTACTAAGACATCAGCAGAGCAAATCAGGTGGCACTCAAAAAATGTTTGAGGGGACGGTGACATGGTTCATCCGTGGGATGGTGAAGCTTGGAAATATTTTGATGCCACTCACAAAGAGTTCGCATCAGAACCACGCAATGTGTGGTTGGGTATATGCACAGATGGTTTCGCCCCTTTCGGTAGTTTTGAGCAAACTTATTCTACATGGCCTGTTATAGCTACCCCATACTATTTGCCTCTGTGGCTTTGCATGAAGAAGCTTTACATGTTCCTCATGCTCTTGATTCCTAGTCCGAAAAGTCCAAAGGGAAACTTGGACGTATACCTACAATCGTTAATAGACGAGCTGAAACAGTTGTGGGAGGAGGGTTTAGACACGTATGATATGTCTTTGAAGGAAAAGTTTAGAATGAAAGTGTATGTGTTGTGGACAATAAGTGATTTTCCAGCATACGGTATGCTTTCTAGGTGGACCAACGCGAGTAAGTTAGCTTGTTGATATTGCATGGATAAAACAAAATCATGGTGGCTGAAACATGGGAGGAAACAGTCATGGTTTGATAGTCGTCGAGAGTTTCTCCTAATGGACCATACTTATCGTACTAACAAGAGTGTTTTTTTCGAAAAACGAGAGGAACATTCGCCTCCTCCCCCTCGCCTAAATGGGAGGCAAGTTTGGGAACAAGTGTCAAGGTTGCTAGCATCGACTCAACAACAAGGCAACGTTGACGACTATCTTCAATATCACAATTGGAATAAAAAGAGCATCTTTTGGGAGCTACCGTATTGGAAAGACCTTCTAATTCGACACAACTTAGATGCCATGCATGTTGAGAAAAATGTGTTTGAGCAAGTGTTGAACACCATCATGGACATCAAAGGAAAGACCAAAATGATGAAAACTCTAAGAATGACCTAGCCGCTCATTGTAAGCGTCGCAAGGTTGATAAAGAAAGAATGGACGGAGCTGCATATGTCATGGGTAAAGAGGAGCGCAAGGCATTATGTCAGTGGCTTAAAGATCTCAAACTTCCCGCCGGATATGTAAGCAATCTAGGTAGATGTGTAGATGTTAACACATCAAGATTACATGGTCTGAAGAGTCATGATTGTCATGTTTTCATGGAGAGGTTGCTACCAATTGCCATTAGGGAGTTGCTTCCTCAGAATGTGTGGAAAGCCCTGACGGAATTAAGCCAATTTTTTTGAGACTTGTGTGCCTACAAGGTGAGCGTCGATGATATGGTCCATTTGGAGGGGAACATACCGGAAATCATATGCAAACTGGAGATGATTTTCCCTCCCGCATTCTTCAATGTGATGGAGCATCTTCCAATACACCTTCCATATGAAGCAAGGCAAGCCAGCAATAACCATGCTTGATTTGTGAAGGTAAATTTGCATCCCGGAGGCAGCAGCAAATTTATGAAAAGCATTCAAGAGGCAATGAACAGAGCTCGGCTCCGCCTTGCAAAACAGCAACAAGTCTAAAGGTGGACCGATACAGTATAGGTGGATGTACCCTTTCAAAAGGTAATGAATATTTATATTGCATTTGCAGTGTATTTTATTAAAGTTTAGGACCAACCTCTTTATTTGCAAGGCATTCTTCAACGTGTGTTGGTTGTCAAATGTTGTATATTTCTGCATTATTTAATGAAGAAGGTTGGCAACAAGGCGTACGTTGATAGCTCCATATGTAATGCATTCCTAACGGAGGAGATTTCCAACTTTTGTGCTGCATACTTTGCACCAGAAGTGCACATAAAGTTAAGGACCTTCCAAGGAACGCGTGCCCCGATTTGGGTGATGCATCCGACGTCAATCGAGCAATTCCTGAGTTCTTTTCATCAAACATTGGGTACTCTCCAGCTGTAGGGAAGAAAAGATTCCTTGACCAACAAGAATATGAGGTTGTGCATGAATATGTCCTTTCAAACTCCGATTTAATGACTAAATATGAAAGGTATACAAGATAAATTAATTAAATCGGCAATTTAATTAACAATAACTTATCTTTTATCCAATAATCTTCACCTACGTTGACTATTTTCAGTCAATTCGAAGAAGAGATGGCCCGCATGCATCCACATACATCGCATGGTATAGGGTGTATGAGCCTTTTGTATTGGCACCTCAGGCTACACAAGTGGTGTACATCCATTACCCAACAACCAAGAAGGATAGATCATCCTAGACTGCAACACTGACAATTAAGCCAAGACAAACAATAGATGGGCTCGATGATGGAGCATTTCAGGAAGACAACAATTTTTTTTTATTTAGTGATAATGACGATGGACAAGATCGGGGTATAGTAGAGGGTGTGGAAGACGATGTATTGGAAATGCAGCATTTGTTGAGTTGCTTAGTGATGATGATGATGAGTAGGTAGCACGTGTATGATTAGTTTCTATGTTTGAACAGTCATTTGTTTTTCTTACATTAAGTGATAGTATCGAAATTATTTTTTATTTTGTTTGGTTTTAAATGAATTTGTTTTCGTGATTGTTATTTGACTACTCATTGTATGCATCAAATTAAAATGAATTTTAAATTCATTTTTTGTGCAGTCAATTATTGGTTATTATAGTGCAGCTAAACAATAAGACATGGGCCCACCTTCTCCGTTGTGGAAAATCCAGCTCGGTTTACCTCCCGACCCAGCCAACCCGAGGGTGCCCCTCATTAGGGGGGAAGACTGGTATGTCAAATTAAAATCTGGTCAGTACATAATAATTAATAAATATTGCAACGCTCTCACTTGTTGCTAGTTTCTTGTAGGTTCTCTATACCTGAGGTAACAAAGACCGTGTCGGAGAGTATACGGTCCCATTACCAAGGAGAGGCTCTTTCCGCTCAGAACATGGAAGATGGCGATAAGATGATATATTGGCAGTTTTTCTATGTAATGCAATCATTAGGACTGAATTTCCTTTATTTGGAATTCGTTAGTATATATGGCACAATAATTATGTGTTTTTTTTAATTTGTTCTTGTACAGAATCTGTTCGAGTACGAAATGGACCTGGCTGAGGCGCTCTTCTTGATGTGGCACTCAAAATTCTGCCACATCCTTAAGGGCCGAGTCCATCGGGAGAAAAAGACCCCAAGGGACAAACAGATCCCCCATTTTCCAATGAACGACCGGGCGAGGATGTGGGAGAAACGAGAGGCAGAGGACTACAAAGCTCGGTTCGATGCATACACGACGAACCGGAACAAAGCCCCGACCCAGAATTTGCACTACGGTGGCTCAATGTCCGCCGGTAAATACGTGCGTAAAATAGTGAGTCTCCAATAATCTTTTACTTTGACGATTTTCATCATTACCAATTCCAATGTTATATCTGTAATGTTTCAAATTATATTCATAGGCTAATGACGGGATCCATGTAAGCCCTGCAGATGTGATAGAGCGTTATCGTTGCAAGCAAGACGCCGAGGGCAACAAGCACTGGACTGACCCGAAATCGGCGAAAGTTTATGTAAGTTATTTCCTTCTAAAGTTTGTCGGTTGTTTGTTAGATTAGTTACTTGATTATATGTTGAAATTGTAATTGAAAATTGGAATGTTTAACTTATGTTTAAAAACGAGCGTGTGGTTCGATAGGATTAATCTGCGTGTGGTCGTATATGGTTTCTTGATTATCTGTTGGAATTGTTATTGAAAGTTGGAATGTCTAACTTATGTTTAGAAACGAGCGTGTGGCTCGATAGGATTAATCGGCGTGTGGCCGTATATAGTTACTTGATTATATGTTGGAATTGTTGTTGAAAGTTGGAATGTTTAACTTATGTTTAGAAACGAGCGTGTGGCTCGATAGGATTAATCGGCGTGTGGCCGTTTATGGTTACTTGATTATATGTTGGAATTGTTGTTGAAAGTTGGAATGTTTAACTTATGTTTAGAAACGAGCGTGTGGCTCAAAAGGATTAATCGGCGTGTGGGATTGTTGTTGGTTGTGGTAAAGTGGGTGTGTGCCCCCTTATTCTACCAGTTGATTTTAAATTGTCATTTGCAGGTTTATGTTTCGTATTATGAAGTTGGGATAGTCCATATTATAGAGGAAACTTCGCCGAAATTTCCCAGTAACTCTCCCTAGATTCCCTTTGTTGTGGCATCTATTAATGAGATAATGAGTAGGAGTTTTTAACAAATCCTTGTTTGTCTCGCAAAAATGCTTTCTTTGTTTTAATTGCTTCCAAAGAATTTCATGATATTTGATGACAATTGGAGTTAGAAATATAGTTAGGAATTTATATTGGTGATGATAACCAATGTTGAATGTTAATCATAAGTTGTAATTACTTACAACAAAGTTAATAGTATAAAGCTATTATAATGTGATTTAATGACGAACTTATATGATAATGTGCTTTGATGACGCTCCTTTGGTGGTTCCTTTAGTTATATCCATCTTGAATTGATAAGAAACAACTTGACCATTTTGCTTTACCTTTAGTTCATTATCGTAAATGAGAAACATCTTGATCATGTAGTTGTGGTTGCTCATTATCATAAATGTTGATCATTTGCAGAATGATTATCTTGAGCAAGTAGCTGCAGCGGGCGTGGAGCCCAATTCTGTGGAAGCCAACGCTATATTCTACAATGTTGTTGTTGGATTCTCTGTCAGAAATCAGTCTGTCTTCGGCCTAGGGTCCTCGATGGGCATGTTTTATGAAAGGCCTTCTCGCTATGCATGCCACGAGGCCATGGATCTTCTTCCGCTACCCCATCTGCTTATGCTTCCTTGGTGGCTGAACAACAGTCTTTGCGGAGTCAAGTCTCCCAATACCAGCAGCTGTTGAGCCGACTTGAAGGAAGATTGTCCCAAGTAGAACAAAATCAACAGCAGCAGGGGACACCGGCCCTCAAGCGGTCAATTCTCCCCCTCCAATTTCATTAATAGCTCTTCTTCTCCCCAGTACCCTTCTTCGTAGTGTTTGTGAGGACAACTATAACAACTAACTTTTTGCTTTGTTTCATAAGTGTAACTTGTTCTTTGATTGATATAAATATAATGAGCTGACTCAAGAACATTCAGTCTTTGTCAGTGACCTATCAGTAACTTCTTCGGGCTGTTACCTCTTACTTTGTTTCATAAGTGTAACTTGTTCTTTGATTGATATAAATATAATGAGGTATTTCAGTTACACTGTGTTTTGATTCTTGGTTTAAAATCAAAGAAGTTTGCTCTAACGTCCTTACCTAGTGTGTAGAGTTTATTTGTTAAATTCATCCCCCTCTTGGGTTCCTACATATCTCACCAACTAAATTAATTCATAATGCCTATCAAAAGTCTTGGTAAAATGGGTAGGGTAAGTTTTTACATAAATCCTGGAAGGAGCGTAACGATTGCGTCTTCAACAGCTCCGTCTTCAATGCCACAAGGGTCATCATTCGAGCCAAGAGAAGCTTTGCAGAATGGCGAGCTAGAAGCAGATTTTCTTACCAAGATCAACACCTTATCCAGCGTCAACTATCTCGATCTCAAGTGCGTCGTTGTAACAATAATGTACGTGAAGGGTGGAAACAACCTTGCTATGGTTGGGTGAAGTTGAACTTTGATGGTTCCCTAAACCATCACGGCTCAGCAGTAGGATTCATCATTCGTGATCATCTAGGCCGTCTTCGAAAATTTGGTGCCATGCCGGTTAATTAACATTCCATTCTGTTGACAGAAGCTTTGCCTCTTCGTTTTGGTCTTCAACAAGCTATATTGGAAGGTTTCTCAAAGATTCAGATTGAATGAAATAGTCTTATTCTCATTCAGGCTATCCAAGGGGTCGTCCACACACCTTGGCATATTGATATGATTGTTAGAGATATCAAAAACTTAATCAGACAGTTGGAAAATTATACTATTTGCCACATCTACCGAGAAACAAACTCAGTCGCAGATTGGATGGCTAATCTTGGTCATTCTTTAGACTCTGCCGGTCTTTGGATATGTATCCCTTTGGCGGCCTTTTCTTTTATTATTTGTGCAGATAACTTAGGGAGATGCCTTGATAAAAGGGTCCCTTAAGTTATTGATGTTCTAAAAAAAAATTTTTACATAAATCAACCTAAATTTACCAAAACTTACTAAAACTTATCAGAACTAAAAAAAACACAAAAAATTAATTTTTTAATATTAATGTACCGGTAAATTTGACAAAAAATTAACTTTTATCCAAGTACCTTTTACCCATAAATTTAATAGCCCAAAAATTTTAATTGATATAGATTTAAAATTTTCCATTTTGTATGGAAAATGAGATTTTCAATTTCTTTGTTGTAAGATAATTCCTTACATAATTATAAAATATTTCAATAACATTTACAAATTTTCAATTTCTTTGTTGTATTAACTTTTAAGTAACACATCGCGTGAATGCACAAGCACAAATTAGTATATAAAAAAATAAAGAGTTTTTTGTTATAAATATTTTATTCTAAAAATAAATAATGATATAAAACTTATTTTTTAAATATAATTACCATATAAATAAATTATGGTTTGAAAAAAATTGACAAACATAGCAATTTAAATATAATATATTATTTATTTTAGAAATACATTTAATATTAAATATAAATAATAAAATAAAAAATAAGATAAAATATATTATTCATAAAAGGAAAAGGAATAAAAGATGAAAAAAGGAAACTTCTACAAACAGCACTCATCCTCCACAAGTGATAATGGGTAACTATTGGGCATGAATTGGAACGACGTTTGTGGAAGCTTCCTTTTTTCAATCTTTTTATCTTTTTATTTTATGAATAATACATTTTATCATTTTTTTATTTTAGTATTTATATTTAATATTATATGTATTTCTAAAAAAAAATGTTATATTATATCTAAATTGCTATGTTTTTCTCTTTTTTTTTCAATTCACATTTTTTATATTTTACTTATATTTTTAAAATAATTTTTATATCATTATTTGTTTTTAGAATGAAATATTTTTTATAAATTTGACATATCATTTTCATGAATTTTTAAAATATTTTTTGGATTAAATAGTTACGAAAATATTCTTTTATTTTTGTATTTAGTAGTTATTTTTATAAACTAAGGTTTCTAAAAAATTTGACTTTCTCTCTTCACATAACAAGGACCCTAAAATTTTATTTATTTATTGAAAGGCCCTTATGATGTAAAAAATACATTTTTAACATTAAAATTAAAAAAGACTTATATGAATTGTGACATGTTATGTAAGATGAATATTATCCATCTTATTACTAGACGCATATCATCGCCGGTTTGTATATTATGAACTTTACCTTAGTTTAAGTGAAGTTAATCGTACATATTTGAAAGTATAGTAAATTAGGTGGACGCGTAGAGTTATATGTGTTAGGGAAAAAAAAATTGTGCAGTTAATTTATGTAATGATATGATATATATCACTTTTACCAATACAAGTTTTACTCATGCAAAAAACCAAAAGTATAAGAGACAGTTCATGGATTCATTCTCTTCTAGGGTTTTTTGCACTTTGGACCCCAAATTTTAGGGGTATTTACATTCTAAACCCTTGGTTTTCAACATTAACATTTTGGACCCTAAAGTTTGTAAGTTGAATAAAAAAGGACTTTAAAGTTTGTGGAATGAAGAAAAAGGCCCCTGTCTCATTTTTTATTTTCCTCCCATGTTTGAATTTATCTCCCGATTGACGTCAAACTTTAGGACTATGGTTAAGAATAATATTGAAGCTATAATACACCTCTCTTATTCGTGTCGAGACTACTTAGACCCCTGAGTACATGGTTTTAAGTAACTCCAACATGAATAAAAGAGGTTTATTATAACTTTAATATCGGTTTTAACCTTAGTCTTGAAGTTTGATGTCAATCGGGAGAGAAATTCAAACATGGAAAGAAAAAGAAAAACGGGAAACGAGCTTTTCACCTCACAAACTTTAGGGTCCTTTTTTTCAGCCTACAAACTTTAAGGTTCAAAATGTTAAAGTTGAAAACCAAGGGTTCAGAATGTAAATACCCCTAAAGTTCGGGGTCCAAAATGCAAAATACCCTTCTCTTCTACATACTTGTTTTTGCCAATGTTTTTGGCGTTAATAAATTAAACTCAATCAAATTAAATTTTTTTTGAATAAGTTGAATTGATTTATGATCATGATATAATTAATACTACTAGACTCTAAACTCTTGGATATGGATATTGAATAAGATTTAGGAAATGTCAGTGGCATAGGTGAGACAGACGTACGCTAGTCTATGCATGTCTACTTGGCAAACTAAACCTAAATGTTATAAGCATTTTTTTGCCCTTTTTTTAAAATTCCTAACCCATATTAATCTTTTCTGTATATAAAAAAATTATTAAATATACCTTGTTAATCAATGATGAATCTAGGTACATAAAATAAAGATGACCATTGTATATATTATTACATTTTAGGGTGCGTTTGGTTGGTCAATAATTCTGGGGAAATGGTCAATTTTCCCGGGTTGATTTATTTTCTCAATGTTTGGATGTAGGTTGACCATGGAAAAAATTTCATGACGACCCCACCATTTTTCCCTGAAAAAATTCCCTTGAGGTTCGTACCAAACACTCCCCATGTGATAAAATAAAATTCATAATCCCTTGGACATAATGGAGATTTGGCAGTACGTACGTTCTATATGGAGCACCTAGTAATATGGTGATGACTAGGATCATGAAAATGCAGAAGAGATTCGGATGTAAAATCACGTAGAAGTCACATGCAACACCGTATAGAATAATACTACAAAACGATGCCGTAGCTGGGAGGTGGCGTTGGCCTATATAACCTCAATATTTTCTGCATTTTTCCCCCTCCCTCTCCAAAACTTGTATGTTTCTCTCATCTAAACAGCCTACTCCACTTGCTTTTGCCGGGCACTTATTTGATTCCCACAAAATCAACCCAAACAAAAAACAAAAGTTCCCATAGAGAGAGATAGAGAGAGAGAGAGAGAATGGCACTTGAAGCAGCACCAGCAGGAGTGTTGTACCAGCAAGATTTATTACACCCACTGTTTTTAGAAACCCCTTTGGATAATTTCTCCAGCTTGGAAAATAATAATTATCATCATCAGTACTTGGGTTTTGATTTGCTGAGTGACTGTTGTTATGGACTAATCAACAGTCACAACAGTAACATTAATGATTGTGTTTGGGATTATTATTCCAACACTACTAATACTGACCCAGTTGTACTGGGTTGTGTTGATGATGGTGCTCTAATCACCTCCAAGATTAGCAGCTGTACGGATGATGATCACCAAATCTGGGTGGGACCCAACATCAGCACTGTGTGGTCGTCGACGTCGCCGGAGGCCCCTGCTGAGCGTTGTGATGCGGTGGTGGTGACCAGGCCAAAACGACGCCGTACCAGGGCCAGGAAGAATCAAGAGGATATTGAGAATCAGAGGATGACTCACATTGCTGTTGAAAGGAATAGGAGGAGGCAAATGAATGACTATTTGGCCCTTCTTCGTTCTCTTATGCCTCACTCCTACGTTCAACGAGTAATCTCTCTCTCTCTCTCTCTCTCTCTCTCTCTCTCTCTCTCTCTCTATCTCTCTCTCTCTCTCTCTCTAAACTTAATATGGTTTGATTGGTAGGTGAAGGTGAATTTGTTTAAAACAAATTCTACCAAACACTCCTTTCAGTTTCATGTAATTCCCAACCAGCCAATTAATTAAGCACTTGTTGGTTGGTAAGGTTAATATATCCTTCATCTAATCCCATCATGAACCCGGTCATTTTCGAGTCAGATTAGCACTTAATTAATTAACACCACGTTTGTTTTTGTGTGAATAAAAACAGGGGGATCAAGCATCAATAGTAGGAGGAGCAATAAACTTTGTGAAGGAGTTAGAGCAGAAGCTGCAATGGCTAAGCGGGAAGAAGAAGCAGACAACAGGGGGTGTGGAGGCAACTGAGGGTGGTGGGCCCGGGAGTAGTACCCTGTTTGGAGAGTTCTTTACATTCCCTCAGTACTCAACGGAGGGGAGACCCAACAACTGTGATGATGAAATGAAGAATGAAGGGGAAGCAGTGGCTGACGTGGAGGTAACCATGGTTGAGACACATGCACTTGTCAAGATCAGATCAAAGAAGCCACCTAAGCAACTGTCTAAGCTCCTCATCGGCTTCCAAACATTGAGCCTCACCATTCTTCATCTTAATATCACCAAACTTGATGGGGTTGCTCTCTACTCTTTTAGTCTCAAGGTATTACTTTGCCCATTAATACTTACCTTCACTATACATATATCTACCTTCACTATCCATATATTTTTATGAAAATTTTACCATAGTTGAATTTATTTTCAACTATGGTAGTTGAAAAAATTTTATATCATTCATTTATAAAAAATAAATTATATTTGAAAAAAAGATTTATATCCTCCTAAACAGGGTTAATTATTGTATCAAGTTAGTTTGATCAACATACATTGATTTTGAATTTTTATAGTAAAGTTAATGGTATTTTCACTTTTCAACTACGATGGTTAAAAAAAAGTCAATTATGATAAAATTTCCTAAACTTAACATATAAATTTACTTATTGTAAGTTATAACAAGTCCTATGGTAAATAACTGAATATATATATTAATTTTATTTTTTAAGGGTATTTTTTATTATCTATTAGTAATTAAAAGGAATTTAGCATTTATTAACTATCTCAGCAAATAATTTTGAGTCAAGATGTATATCATTGTCCTAAATATTGTTTATGCTTTTATTTTGCAAATTGAAAACTTACGTACAAAACTAACTTTTTATATAATTATTTATGATATAACACCCATATACTCCTATGATTTTTTTGGTTTAATTTATTAAATATAATTTTTACTATGAAACTTAATACATGTTTTGTGTCAAAACTCCTATGATTCCTTTTTATCTATACACGTAGGTGTTTTGGCGTTTTGTTAATGAAATTTTAGTGCGTAAATGAAAATAGAATGTTTGCAAATAGATATTTAAACCACTTTTTAATTAACTCCATTTATAGTTACAATCATAGAAAGACAAAAATAAAAGGTTGGAGGTGACGTTATGCTTTTGGAAAATTTGTTTTTCGCATAAGATTATTTTCACTTATAAAAGCATAATAACATACACTTATTATTGTTAGAGAATATTTTGCGAAAGGGAAGTACACTCGTTTGTTTTAATTAATAATTAAAATAAATTGTACGTTGGTTGATGCAGGTAGAAGATGAAAGCAAGCTATGTTCAGTAGATGAGATTGCAGCGGCAGTGTACCAGCTGCTTGGTAGGATTCAAGAAGAGCCTAATAATTTGCAATGTTAATACTTAATTAACTAGTTACACTACTTACTAATTAGTGTTCAATTGTTAATTACTAGGCTAATTAATTAATTACTTATTGTACGTACCTGCTAGTCTTCTCCTTCAATTTTCTTTTGTACCCCGGCCCGGCCCTTTTGATTTTTCTACGTATTTTCTCCCCCTTTAATTTTGCCAGTAATGTAGTAAAATGTGCTTGTACTCCCAAATCAAGTTTAATTGTGATCTACCTAACTAGTTTTGTAGTACTAGATTATAGCTGTTCAAATGTAAATTTAAATTTGCTCTAAAAATGTTCCTGTTTGAGCGAAATGGTTATATGGTCAACAAAATTATCTTTTCAATTAACACAAAACCAAACTTTAAAATTCATATGGGACCATGATAACCAGATGTTTATCATTTTCGATTCATATGTATAGTACGGCATTAATCTTTTCACATTAGTGCCACCTTTTCACATTAGAACCCAAATCGACCTAGGTAACTCACTATATATATCTCTTTATCATGATTTGCCACTATATCTCTCCACTCTCCAGTACCCTCTAATTTACAATATTTATTTTGTATAAACCCAACTGATAGTAGTTCCATTTTTTCAGGAGATCCAAGAGGGGAGCCCATTTCAACCAAAGCTCATGGTACACAAGTTAAGTGAGGTTACATCTTAAAATCAATTGGTGTTAATAGGAGTAGCCCACTTGACATATATACCATGTCCTTTCTCTTTACTTTTCCGATGTGGGACATTTTTACTCATGGGTGAATCTCAACACCATTTGTCTACAACTGCTACATTACAAGGTTATGTTATTCATGAGTTGACAATTAAAGTTTTGATCGAGTGAACTGCTTCATGGTACAATGGACTTTAACAAACACCAGACGAAGGTTTCCTTGATAGAACAGAGATGAAAATCAAGTAGAAAAGCAAAAGCCGTGTTTGGAAAATAGCTTATTAGATGATTTATTGAAAAAAATGTATATTAGAAGATTTAATCAAAGTAAATAGATTAAATAGGTATTTAATAAACAATTTATTCACTTATATGGCTAATTGGATTCAATAAACTTATTTTCAATAGACTAAAGGAGTACCCTATATTTGAATTGGTTTGTTTATAAAAATTACTATTTAACTCAATATTTGTCAAAAATTACATAAATGTCATTATGAAAATAATTAATATATATTATGTTAAAGTAGATGACAAATGGTAGAAATTACTATTTAACAAATATTTTATTTAGAAACAGCTAATTCACCATAAAAAAAATTTCAAATAGTTAGTTGATACAAGCAATAATTAACTATTAATATAAAGAATAATGAACAGGCAACAATTATTTTGGATGAAAAGATGGGCAGAGTACGTACGTAGAAGAACATGGTAGGGGGTGTGTGAGGGGCAGCTTTAAGCAAAAGCTAGCTTCAATACTTTCTATATATCTCCGTATGTATGTTTCCATAGAGTGGTACTACCACTACTACTACTGCATCGTACGTACTATGAAGACACTGTTGCATGGGTAACCATTAAGCAGGCATGCATGCATACTATTCATTGCTAATTTTAACCCCATCTCCAACCTTACATTTTTCTTTCATGTCAGATGCATATATTGGGCCGTGTTTTACCCATGCATGACATGACACCATCAACACCTCATATTTCTTCCCACCTTATTATTTTGTTCACCATCAAGAGCAACTCTCAATAGGGGGCTCATTTTTTATTAGACAAGTATCTTTGTTTGGGAGAAACTAATTTTTATAAGATCTAAAATTTACATACATTTTAGGGCAACCTAGTGGTAGTGGTTAGGGTGAGCAGTTTCAGATCCGAAACCCAAAACCTGATCGCAACTAGTTAAATGGTGGGTTTCGAAATATGAATCAGTCAAATGGGTAAGAGTAAAGTTCATGATATTCAGAAACCTGTCAAACGGATAATGGTAAGGTTTCTAAATTACAACCGTGAACTAGAATCTGGAACCTAACAATTAGGATTAAGTTCTGGGTAGTGTCTCTGAACTTGAAGATTTCATTGAATTTTAAGCTTGTTATGTGGCTCATGTTATTTTTCGTTAAACTGTAATTTTTATTGAGACATAATTTTTATTAAGACTATTTGTATTAATTTTGTATTATTGTTTCTTCCTGTAAAACCAACTTGTAATACTATTTTAAATATTATATACACATACATATATAAATCTATACACATATATCTGTGTATAATTTTGTTTTGGACAGGTACCCAACTTGTGCAGATAAGCATAGCAAACCAACATGAAAAAAATATATAACACAAATTCCTGTTGAAAATTAATATAAATATTGGTAAAACAGAAAAATAAAAAGGACAATGATGGGTTTATGTCTTTTTCACTAAAATTTGATATCTAGTTAGACAACAAAAACACTAAAAGAAAAATATAAATTAAAAGATGATTTCGAAATCATAACATCACTCTGATAATTGTTAATTAGCATAATTTGAAATGCAATTATTGGAGCAAATGGAATAGTTCAAGTACTGTATACATTCCATGTCTCCTAAAAAAGTGAATAAAAGTGAGAGGAGATGCCTCCTGGTGGGGTTTTGATTGTCTTTGGGAGAACATGACAATCATAACTCATATTAATTAATTAATTAATTAATTAATATATATTATGACATGATTGGGATTGAGATTGAGATTGAGAGACTGCTGCATATTTGAACAGCTTACAGTTACGATTAAACAAGCTCCTTAAGGTCTTAATTTGTTTAATCTGTAATTAAATAAAAGCATCGTCACTTTATGAGCCTTTTTCTCCTTGAATGAAGGTTTGTGTTTTAATGAGTCATCAACTCATCATATATGAGAAAAGTTGTGAATTATTATGGTATGATCGAGATATATTTGGGTAGACGAAACATGTTTCAATGTTATTTTTCAGGCATAATTGTAGAAATGAAGGCGCTGAACTAATTTACAAAATGCTTAACACTCTTTTATATGAAAATCCAGCACAACCAATTAAAAGGGCAAATTAAACTTACAAGGAATTCATTCATTTATTATAAATAAATATGTGTATATGCACATACATTCGCATGAACCTTTTATTTATTTAAAGTCTATTTTTTTCGGCTTCATCAACATTTTAACATTGATCAACATTGTTTAGTACGGATCAATATTCATTAGAACTAATCAATATTACTTAACACTAATCAACACGGTTCATTAACATTTTAAATTTTTTTAATAATCGGGTGATTGTTTATTTAATAAATATATTAGATAAACAAGTAATCATTTCAATTAAAATTTATATATTCCTTATAACAACAACAATAAACTTTTAGAATTATTTTTATATTTGTACAATTTATATTTAATACTACAGTTATATAATTCAACCATATTATTTTTCTTTTTTCAATTTGATATCTGAGTGGTGCTATATGTTTGGGCTGGGGAAAGACACGATCGACTTTTATGTCTTGCTTTTTATAAAAGTAGCACATGTTATGACTTTGGCACTAATTTCTTTTATATGTATTATCAATTACTCCCTCCGTTCCATATTAATTGTCCTGACGTGTCATCAATTTCTCAACATATACGATGTTCTAATATATGAAAGTACCATCATTAGATTCATAACGAAAAATACTATCATAAAAATATAATTTTGTAATTTTTTGATAAAAATATAATATAAGAAGTTCTTAGTCAAAGACGACATTTTGGACAATTAATATGGAACAGAGGGAGTATAAATTTCGTTGGCTATACCAACAATTACGAATAACATTTTATCGAATGAACTCTATCTGTTATGTATATTTTAGATACTTTTTTTGTAAACTTTGAAAAATTATGGATAAAAGTAATTTTTTATACAAGTTATATGTAATATTATGCTTATAGAAGTCAATCATATTATTTTTTTTTCAATTTTTATACTAAAATAAGATGCTTAAGAGATGTATTGTCTCAAGAGTCCATATATACCATTGTGCTTGATATAATATTATATAAGATCTACACTAAGGCAAGACACTTAAAAATGTCTTGTACCAAAACTCATATCTTAAAAAAAAAATTGTTTGCAAATAATTAGAATTTAGAACATACATATTAGTCTATAATATATAGCTAATTGTAGTGTTGTATGCACTATTCCCCTCGACATATATACAACAATACATGTGCCTAGCTAATGTTTCTTAATATAATCTGAACCTATCAACGCAAAAATTGGTATACATACATCTTAATTAGTTTGATAATTATATATGTAAATAGGTTTGATATGTAATTAGTTTAGGACATAACGCAAAGTTTGAAATACAACCTATAATAATGTTATACAATTAAGACAAAATATTGCAGGAAAAAATAAAATGTCAACGATAAATTTAAAAAAAAAAAGGAAGTCGACAGCATGCATACCCTATATATTGTTCCTACGTACGTACCTCATGTGTTCTCCAACAAGATCCTTGATCCCTAACAAGTTATGAAGTCTATGCAGATTTTTTCTTATTTTCTTATTTATTTAGTTTTCAATTTGCTTATTTATTTAGTTTCCTCTCATTCTTTTAAGGTAAAATATATGTTTATGAATTATTGATTGGAACCAGCACAGAGGGCTAAGGTGGATAGGTGAGGGAAGCTGCATGTGTTCCTTCTGGAAGTAGAGAGTTTTTATATGTACGTAGCATGAGTATCTAGCCAACAAGCCACCCTCCAGCTATCTCTATATCTTCATTTTCATGGATTTTAGAAAGAGAAACCTAGAGAGAGAGAGAGAGAGAGGGCCCGTGGCATTTTCTGTTTGTATGATAGTGAATAGCTCGTACCTTCATTTTTGAATGATTCCTTTCATACATGTAATGACAAAGACTTCCCTCAACTTTCTCTTCGGACAAATATTTTAATTAATTTAATCCTATTACATTTATTACACCTAAAAATAACCCTAAAGTACAAATTCAGGTACAACATTTTCCTCTATTTATTAATCATGCTGCCTCCAATTTAATCTTATCTTATTTATAGTCTTGAAATAGATTCAATATTTATCCAAAAATTGTCATATTATTCCCTTCCTTATTATTTGTCATTTACTTAATTTGTTCGATCTTTATTATCGCTATTTGATTGATAATATCTCATATAATATTTTATTAACAATTGCAATATCATCTTTTTAGGACACTATTTTTTTTACTAGTCTAATTAATAATAGTAATTTTATTTAATAAATTATTTTATTTGTTAAGAAATTAATAGTAAAAAGTGTTTGGATTCACCTATGAGTAAGATGTCTCACATTAAAAAAGCAAAGGGAAAGCATATACTATATGAGTCAAATGGGTAACTCCCGGCGAAAACTTTTTTTTTTTTTGTTTACAAAGGTAAATTAAAGAACTGCTAAGTAACCCTTCTCTCAAGGGATCTACCAAGCGCAAAAGACATTTGTTGATTAATTCTTGTTATGAAGCTCCTCCCAACTAACAACCTCCATGATGATATATGTTATACAAATCCTTGTTACAAAGCTCTTCCCTACTAACAACCTGACTAATTCCAAGACCAGCTTTGTCGATTAATTTGCAATTCTATTCCCTCTGTACAGATGTAAGTAACATGAGTAGAATTGCAAACATTGAGAAATTGGCTAATATCCATCACCAGTGTATAGACCTTCTAGGGAATGTCGTAGGATTGATCTACAAACTGCCTAAATAAGAATAATCTTGTTGTCTCCTTCTACACATATGACATAAAAACCTCGACATAGTACCTTCTTGATCTTATTACCATAGTTATAGCTTCCGTCACCGAGATGGACACACCTACATGATAAAAAGACTGCATAAATAAGAATAATGACACACCCTGTGACTTGTGGCGAAAACTCAATTGGAACCATGGTATATAGTTAATCTTGACAACTCCAGCTGAAGAACTCGTCAATTTTAATTAGTAGTATTGTGGATGGCTAGCAATAAGTTACTGATAACAATATAACATTATGAAAATACAAACCTTTCCAGTGTTACATCACAAAAGGGGTAAAAGAAAACAAAGAAAAAAGATAGAGAAAGGAAGAGCAATATGAGAAAGAGGTACACCTGGCCCCCTAGACAGATACCAATATAAATTAAGAAGAAGATGGTATTGAAAATTAGGGGAAAAGTTAGCAAGGGATTAAAAGTTAAGGTGAATGGAGAGATTTGAAGTTAGTGATGAGCTTTGTTATTCAATTTAATTTTCATGAGACAAGACAAGACAAGATGGATGGTGCTTAATTCATCTATAAAGTTTTCATCATAGCAGACAATGAAAGCAACCCCTCCAATAATTATCAAATTATCATAAGAAAACCCCTAAAGTTCATTTGAAATTTGCCTTCCGTTTTAGGCCTAACATACTTGGTTTTGTGTGTTTATAGTCAAAAAGGAAAAAGCTAATTCAATTAAATCACACCCATTCAATTACTGTAACCTTATTTATGATCCAGTCAATTTATACTGCTTCGACATGTTTAAATTGAATGCGCATTGGTGATTTCGGACGATATTATGGATGCACTTTTTTTTTTTAATAACTATTCAAAATTGTAACATGATGCTTCTGAACTCATCTTATACAATGTTTAAAAGGATATGCGAAAACGAAAATGATAGACATCCTGTTGTAATATGAATATTATCCATCATATCATCGTCAATAATTAACGAAAATGATAATCATCTTGCTGTAATATGGGTATTATCCATCTTGTATGAATGTGACACACTCCACATTACCCGTTTTAATTTTGTGTTAAAATATATTTTTGCACATCATAAGGACCTTTAAATTGATAAATAAAATTGTAGGGTCCTTGTTATAAATATGAAGAAAAATAATTAAATATTTTAAAAATAATATTTTTGTAATTATTTGATTTTAAAAAAATTGAAAATATTTTTAAAAATGATACGTCAACTTTATAAAAAAAAGACAGAGTTGTTTGTAAAAAACATTTTATTCAAAAAATAAATAATGATGTAAAAAGTTATTATGTTTTTCATTTTGTGAGTCTTCATATTTTTCTTAAAAGTATAGTTTTGCACCATCAAAGAAAAATTCATTGTTTTAACAAATTTTTAGCAAATTATATTTGAATATTTTAGACAATTTTCGCAAAATTAATTTTTAATAAACTTTTTGAATATTTTTAATTTTTAAATTTTTTTTTCGTAAAAATATTTATTTTTAAATTTACTTCAAAAATAAGTTTAAAATAGTTGTAACAGTTAAGCTTTTATTATTTTAAATTTTTTGTTAATTTTACAAATTTAGATTTTTCATAAGTTTAATTTGAAAATTTTAAAACTATTTTTCATAGGAATGATTTTTAATAAAAAAATTTGAATATTTTTAAATTTTAAACATAATAATCATTAAAAAATGTTTCCTCAAAAATAAAATTTAAATAGTTGTAAAATTAACCTCTTATTTTTTTATCATTTTTGTTAATTTTATAAATTTAAATTTATCAAAAATTAATTTTTTTTTGGTAAAGGTCCTTAAAATGTTGTTTAATTATTGAAAGGTTCCTATGGATTTTCTAAATTTTATTAATCATAATAGTGATGTGGCATATTTTTTTTACAATAATAAATTCTGGGTGATTATGTGGATTTGCCATGTCAAACAAGCTGCAAGATGTATATCATCGTCTTTTACATAATTTGGGTTGTTGGCATTTTGGACTGAAGTATAGGGTAATTAATTTTCTGAACTCTTGATTTTCAATGTTAATTTTTTGAACCCTAAAGTTTGAAAGCTAAATAAAAAAGAACTTTAAGTTTGTGGGTTGGAAAAAAATGGTCGTGTCTGTTCTTTTTTTCTTCACATGTTTGAATTTCTTTCCCGACTGGCGTCAAACTTCAAGACTAATGTAAAATTGATATTAAAGCTATAATACACCTCTTTTATTCATGTTAGAACTACTTAAACCCTTAAGTATCCTTAGGATCGGAGTACCCAAAACGAATTATAGGTCCAAGGGTCAAATACAATCAATTACAAATGGATTGATAGGTAAAATGACCATTAAAAGTGTATTATAGCTTCAACAATAGTTTTAACCTTAATCCTGAAATTTGGTGTCAATCAGTATTTAATAAGTTTAACAATTAGACCATGTTTGGTAAAATTAGCTTGTTAATTAAAGAATATAAAATATTTAATACTCCCTACGTTCTTTTTTATCTGTCGTTTACGGGTTTCAGTGCCAATTTTTAATCAATAATTTCTAATATAAATGTTTTCCAAAAAAATATAATATTATACTTTTTTAATAGTATTTTTTATTACGAATCTAATGACATCAATTTCGTATGATGAATCATTATACAAATTAAAATATTAACGGTCAAAGTTTTTGGCACAATTTCCAAGGCGGTTGATAAAAACAAAGAGATGGAGTAAGTGATAGATAAGATGGAAAAAAGTAAATGAGAGACTGAAGCTATAATATACTTTATAAAGGTCATCTTACCTATCAATTCATTTGTAATTGATCCGTATTTGACCATTGAACCTAAAGTATATTTTGGACTACTCCCAAGGGTACTTAGGGGTCTAAGTAGCTCTAACATAAATAAGAGATGTATATTATAGCTTCAATGTCACTTTAACCTTAGACTTGAAGTTTTGCACCAATCAGAAAAGAAATTCAAATATGGGAAGAAAAAAAGAAAAATGGTATACAAACATTTTTTTCAGTCCACAAACTTTAAAGTCCTTTTTTATCCAACCCATAAACATTAGGATTCAAAAAATTAACAATGGAAACCAAGGATCTAAAAGATTAATTACCCTATACTTCGTGGTCTAAAATGTAAAAAAATCGGATTTTTTATATAGTTAGTATCACACAAGGACGAAATTGATTTTCCTATTTTATTACATTTGGGTAACTTTGGTGGAAAGATTTCGTCTATCATAAAGAAACATAATAAGAAATATATAGCAATGCACCTAAGATATGACGACCAATTGTTGTCGGATGTATTACATGCAGTAGACTACCGATGTGAATTTAAAGAACAAGTTAACTGACGTATCCAACTAAATTTCGAAAACACCAGAAATTTGCTGGGTCTATGTTATATTATGTTTGTTTGATTATTTCAAGAATATGATTCCTAAAGAAGATTTGGAAATAAGTTTGAAAAAGTTCTGATGACTTGAGGGGTCTTATGTAGACGTTCGCTAAACACGGTCATCTAGAAACATAATGAGAAATACATACACATAAGTATGTAAGACAAGCTAAGAGGACCAAAAATTCAGCTTGTTGGATCTCTATTCTATATATATATATATATATATATATATATATATATATATATATATATATATATATATGTATATGTATATATTTGTTTGTTTGTTTACATACCATGTTTGGGAAAACTCGAATGCATGGGATGTTGATGTTTTTCAAGTGTATGTGTGTGTTTGTTAAACATAAAAGGCATGAAAACTAAGTTTAAGTATGTAAGAGAAACTAAAAGGACATAAAGAAACATTTTATGACTTCCCGAGAAGCCTGTCATTCCAATCAACCTTACCAAGCATATTCAACAAGATATCAACTCAAGAGCATTATCATCTCTAGTAATAAAAGAAAATATTAAAAAAAAAAACTTACTAATTTTGTCTATTCTCAAAATCTCTAAGCCTAAGCCAAGCCCTCCTTCCATGTGTTATGTTTGAAATGTTTTGTTAATAATATATATATGTTTTCTTTCTGCAACACACACATATATATATACACGCGCGCGGGAATTGACCAAATAAACATGGGATTTGATTGAGCATGTGAGCAAATTGAATCTAAACCCTTCTTTCCATCATCAATGGTTGTGATTAATGCAACATTTTCCTTTTTTTCTTATGCTTGCGTTTGATCCACTTATTTTCACTTTTTTTTTAATTGGAAACTAGAAAAACAAATTTTAAAAAAAAAACAGCTGAATTAAATTCACTCCAATTTGCAAAGGCACATTGCATTTAATTAATATATAGACATTCAATTCATTCCAAGTCTCAAACATATGGACATCAATTGATAAACATATGTATATCAAGTAATAAACATATAAACATCAATCAACATTGATAAACATATGGACAAATCGAATCCAGTTGTGTTTATCATTGTTAATTGATGTTCATATGTTTATTACTTGATATCCATCTTATTGTTCATTGATGTACATATGTTTATTACTGGATGTTCATATGTTTGTCCTTGTTGATTGATATTCATATGTTTATTAGTTGATGTCCATATGTTTATTAGTTGATGTTGATCCATGAGGATCAAGGGGTACTTAGAGCATCACAAGCCTAATGGACCAATCTCGAGATTTTCAAATGTCATGGGGAATTATGGTTTCGGATCGAAGGAGTCTCGTGGTGAACCGGCTAATTTTTAACACTCAAGCTCAGAAAATCACCCATAGCATCCGATTGTTACCCACTTATCTAAACAACCTGTAGGTCCGAATGCATAAAAAATGTTCTTAAAGTTGGATGTCACAACATTGCAACTTATATTCCTGATTGTGTCTCGAGGGAGGTCAATAATGGTGGTTGGCATTCATTTTTGGGGGGAGGGCGAAAAGTACCACAAAGCTTTTATATAGCTGCTATTCTAATGGGAAGAATGTGAGGAGGAGAAATAGCCAAGAAATGAATGATAGAAATAATAAAAACATGAATGAGGTTAGATGGTTTAATTTAGACTTGGAGTCATGTAACTGAACAACTCCAAGCCATGTAAAAAAAAGTGTCATGCATCTTTGTGGTGAGGACTATGTCTTGCCTTTGACTGTGTGTTTTTTGCATTTTTTTTTGCATGTTAGTTGGATGATCGATCCAAGGATGGCCATTGGACCTATGCACATGCTCACTGCTCACGAAAAAGTTGTGTGCATTTGATCCAACCCCATATATTAAACATGTGATTAATTATCCATTAAGATTATGGAAGTTACATCTCTTCCATTTTCCTCTACTCTTACATAAATTAGAGTGTTTAAGGTCATTGTTAGACACACTAACCACTCAAACACATCTTATCTCTTGTGTTGACACTAACATGATAGAGAAACCTTTCTAACTAAGAAACAAGTCAAATTCACTTCAAAAGGGGTTAGCCTTGTGAAAATCAAAACCCTAGTCTCCTCTTTTCTTTTTCTCTCTAGAAAACCCTAGCCTCCTTTTTCTTAGAGGGGCTGCCATCAATTCTTTTGTGGATGGTAAGCCCCAATTTGATTGATTTCTACGCCAATTATTAGTTTGGTTTTACGTTTTCACAAAGAAAGTCAATCTGTTCTTTTGTAAGAGTTTTTTGTACCCTTATTTAGGGTTTTTAGTCTCTTTCTAAAGCTTTTGTTCAGTTGGTGTGGTCTAATACGTCGGATGAAGATCGACTTTCAAGTCGCTATACCACGGGTTGTGAGGTCCTCCATCAATGGTAAAGATGCAGAGTCATCAAAGAAAGATGCAGATTCATCGAAGAAATCGGAGCCGAACGTCAGTAAGATTAGTATTAGTTGTTTGAAAGTTGAATTTCATATCTATGTTTTAGATCTACAATTGTTCAATAGTGATTTTTATTGTAAGTGCTATATAACTTGTTATTAATGAAATCGTAATGTTTGGTTTCAAAAAAAAAAAAGGGGGGTTAGCCTTATCCTTAAGTTCATTTACAATTAAGAAAATTGTAGGGAACTTGTGTAAGTCCAAGATTCTAAGTTATGTTGGGTAAATCCATTATTCATACCTATTTTTCCTAACAATCATTTAGTATGGATAGTTGTACTTGATACTTTTTTTTTGGAGGAGGAAGGGGTGTTCTAACCTTAGTTCTGTGCTACTTTTTCCATCTTGATCCTAAACTCCAGTAACATTACCTTACTTTTACCTTTGGTTACTCAATATCAACAATAGTTTTTCAAACAACAACAACAACATAACTTTAGTATAGTCCCTCTATCCCTAGATTTGAGGGGATCTAGGTAAACAATAGAAACGAGATAATACATATAAAAACATACTACAAAAATAACTATGTAGTAAAATGGCAACTTCACACATTTCAGGATTCGGCTAGCCAGCCTTCACCAGTACCTATTTCATTCAACGGATTTAAGCTAAATGGCAATATGAATAGGTTTCAAACCGAAAATTACATTGTCATCGTCTATTTGCTTTCATTTGGGTCAATTCAATTAGGTGATCATTGATAAGAAATAGAGAAACAACTAATACTTTCTAGAGCAAGTAAATCTAGCAACCAATATCAAAGGGATGGTAAAACGCCATCAATAAAAAATGGTATGGATTTGATGACTCAAACAAGGCATAATTATTAATCAATTGCTTTTTTTCATCTCACATAAATCATATGATTATATGTCGTACTCGACTAGGATGATTGAATTGATAGAACAAAGTTTCAATCTTACTACATACCAACTACCGCTTGAAGATAACTAGGTACCATACATTTTTATTGACCACCACTATTTTTCCCATATAAAATATTTCACTCTCTTGCCCTTCTTTGTGGATGAGCCACAATGTAAGTGGAATCTATGGTTTATCACTTAGCCATCCATGTTAGTGTATACAAAAGGTAATGTTTGCTTTTCTTACTGGGATCCAAAAACAGCAAATGAAAGTGTACTATAAGTAAAAAAACATAGGATGTTTAATGAAAGTGTATTATAAGTAAGAGAATTGTATAATTCTCTTATTGTAGCTCGAATACACTTCCATCATAATATTGGGAATGTCCCGACAATGTTCAATTTACTCAAGCCAATGTGACACGCTGATTAAAGTATTTGCTAGAACATCTATTAATCAGTGATTAAACAGTTCAATCACAGTCTTGTTAGTTGATCCCACAATGTCACACAAGTCAGAACCTCAAGGCAAGAGTATATGGAAAAAGGCCCGTATTGATACGGGATAGATCCGGGGATAGCGCGAAACCCCTTTAGGGTGAAAGGAGGCCACTACAAGTGGTGACAAGGGCCACCACGACTCGTGGTGGCTCTGCCACAAGAGTATATGGAAACAGGCCTGTATTGATATGGGGTTGATATGGGGGTAACATGAAAGGAGGCCACCGCAAATGATGGCTCGGGCCGCCACGGTCCGTGGTGGCTTTCTAGGCAGCAAAATTGGATTTTGCTACTCACCACGGTTCGTGGTATGGACTCCACGGTCTATGGTGAATAATAGTGTGCGTGTCCCACATCAAAAGAATTCTTTTCTTCCCCTTTCCTCTCCCATATAAAATGATGCACAAACTTGACATTCCTAGGCAAGTTCTCCAGGTATGTGTTATAGGGATCAATAAGGGAATCATAACCTCTAAAGGGACCTAGCGACTTCTAGTCTCATGCTCATGGGAAAGGAGTACAAGAAAACACACCACATGAAGGGTAGATAGCATTATCCTAAAAACACAAAATAGAGTCCTCACACTCAACCTCCACATAGTTTCCATCAAGTACAAACTCCAATTTACAAGTTTCATCCAACTCATTAATTTCATCAGTGGGTGATAAGGAAAATGTAGGGTAATATCACATGACTACACTCCCTACATTACAAGAAGGTACATCTTCATCAAAACCAATTTCAGGCTCATTAAAAAAAAAAAAAAAAACTATCAATATAAGAAGACAAATGTGCATCATTCAAAACATCGTCAAAAGTGAAAGATGAATGTTCAAGGCCATAACACATCTTGAAAAATTCATACTCACACGCAGATGCATCATGGAAATTAAGATCCTGAGTTAGAGGAGGGGGAAGGAGCAACTACAAATGAATCCTCAAATTGATCCACACATGGAGATTGAACGTGTAGATCAATAAGATGGGATAATGAACCAGCACTAGAGTCCCCATTTACAAAAGATGTGTCAGTGTGAACTTCATAACATTCAACCCTCTCATCACATAATGGCATGGATAAGGGTGTGATTAATGATTCATTAAACGCATTATGATGGAGCACAACATCATCACACACTAATTCATTACTTATGGAATCCTTCCTCACCAATGGTGTCTCATCCTCTAAGTGTAATCTAACTAGTGGTCTCACTAACATGATTAAGTAAAGTATCATCACATGATTCTTCCTTACTTTCAGCATGTGAAGGGGAAAGGGGTTGAACAAATGTAAACATTAGACCTTCATCCTCATCCTGCATTTCACACAAACGAGTATTATTCAATTCGGGTCTAGCAAGTTAAAATTCATCCACAAAAGCTTTGAAAGAAGGATACTGAGGACAAGCATCAAATGAATGACCCCAAGACTGACATACAGCGCGAAGAGGAAGAGAGTCGATACTGAGACACCGAAGGGTCACAAGAATTTTCCACATATACACCACCACTATATTGATCACCCGAATACGGGGAGTACTCACAAGATGGAACGGCTAAGGTCTCAAAGGGTGATGCACAATAAGAAATTTGAGAGTTAGGAATAACATTTTGTTGCTCCAGTTCATAAGAATCCGAGACAGCCACTTACGTATTCTCATGCATCTTCTTCACCAAAACTAGGAAACCCATGCATCATCTTTCATGATTCACATTGAGCAAGATAATTTTGTAATCTAGCAAAGTATCTCTAGAATATTTCATGCTCATATTGTCAAAAATGGACATTAGTCATAACGAATTTTTTATATTATTTATTTATATATCTTTTTAGTTGTTTCCTATTCTCAATTTTCTTTCAAATCTTTTCTATTTTTTCTAGGATGCGTTTTTATAAAATAACTTGTCCAACTTTGATCTATAGTTCAAGGAATTCAATTTCTTGTGCAACACACATTTATTCTTCCCAAGGGCAATTCCATGGTCCATGCGTTTTTCCGTTACTGCTAAAAGAGCATCCTTGTATTGTTTAATAGTCTTAGAGAAAATAAGGATATCATCAATATACACTAAACAATAATGGGCTTGGATCTTTGAAGATTTTATCCATCCTCCTCTGGAATATTTGAGGTGCAGTCTTAAGACCAAATGACATGAGTAACCACTCATAATGCCCCTGAGGAGCACTAAAGGCTATTAAAGGAATGCTATCCTCCTTCATTTTTATTTCCCAATAACTACTCTTACAATCTATTCCTTGGATTCTATTAAAGAGAACTGTCTTGTTTAGAATATGGTATCCATCGAAAATTGTGTCATCATTGAGATTTTTGTAATTGATGACCATTTTGACTTTTCCTCTATTTTCTTTAGCATAATTCTAATCATGAACGCATGACTTGTGCATCAACTTTTACTATCCCTGATAAGCTTTCTATCTAAAAGCTCTTTTATATGCTGCTTGAATTCTTGGATATCTTGGTGTGTGTACACCATCTATTTAGCCTTGATAATAGTATTGGGATTTGTTAAACTAATAGTAGCATATGTCTTATCTTTATCCCAAAATTCTAATGGGTTACCGGAGTAGAGTTTTTTTTTTTTTTTGATGCATAGCTCATCTTGTTGCTTCTCCTTTTGTGTTCTTTAACAGATAGTTACAAAAGTGAAATAGTTAACGCTACTTTTTTTCCGGTAAGTAGTTGAAGGGTTTTGGTCTTTATTGTCAAAATCGGTTCGACAGGGACTCGTTGTACTGTCCGGTTTGGTATGTATATCATCCTTTTCTACTGGTTGAATCGTTTAAAGCTGTCAGAATCGGTCGACCCAATCGGGCAGCCAGATCATGATCAGACCATTTTAGGGGTTTTTCTTTAAAATAAAAATATGATGCTTTTTTTAACCATAACTTGTGTCCCATTTTCATTGCTTGCTCTATAGTTTATTGTCGAAAAATTAAATAAGAAAAAATATCAAGTTGCAGAGTGAGAGAGGGGATTCGACGAAGAACCTTGTGAGAAAAAATATCAATTACATTATGATGATGAACATGATTGTGAGGACATGAATTAAGGGTGTGCTATTTGATGAAGAAAGATCCAGCTGTAGGTACAGCTAGAAAAATTTTGTCCAACCCAAAATATCTTAATTATCCGACTCGGAAAAATCGGGTCTGGACAATGATTTTTATTCGAATTTTGATGTTGAGCGAATATTCGGAGATAAAATTTCTCTTTTTTCTCTTTTCCGAACCTGATTTTAGCTTCGTCCGAATTGTCCGGTCCAGTCCAACTCAAAATAAAACCAGATCCGGACATAAATTTCTCGTTTGAATTTTGACAATGATCAAATATGTTCAACTCGAATTTACCTGGACCCGAATTTTGCCAATGCTAGTTGTAGGCTATAGCTTAGATGACAGAGAGAGGGGAAGAGAGGAGAGAGGGGAAGAGGAAGTGGCAATTAGGGTTAAGAATAGACTGCTTTAGTTGGTTATTAGTAATTAGGATTTTTTTCCCTTTTAAAGCTTCTTTCTGCTTATCTGTAATAATAACGTAGGTTACTTTTTTTCTTTTTTGTTTAAAGTATGAGTTTTATTTCTTTATGGCCTTATAAGGCGTATATATTCCTAAAACTGAAAAATTCAAGTTTGGGCCGCGCAAATATCAGTTCGAGTTGGCGTCGGTTCATCCTATCTCGGTTCGGTTCAAGTAAGGTTTGGCTTCAGAATCGATCTAACTTCAAGCAAGTCCTATCCAAGTTGGTTCGGGTGTAATTCTTTTAAATTGGGTTCTAGTTCTATTTGAGGTCCTTTAGATGTGGATCTTTAATTGGATAACTTTTCTAGTTGTGGTGCGAGTCGGGTTTTCTTCAGGAGCAAGGTCAAGATTGGATCATCCATCTGAGTGTTGTTTTGTTTACGAGTTCAGTTTTTTTCAGGTAGGGTTTCGACTCAGTTTTGTCAGGTCTTGAGCAATACCTGAAAGGCAAGAAGGGGGAACAGAAATATGACCAAATAAGGCGACATGGACAGTGTGCAAATTGACATGGGCCGTGTCAATGACAACACAAGCTATGTCCATTGCCAGACAGGCTGTGTAGCCTGGCTATCCAGAAACTAGATCTTGCCGACTCATGCGGTCCGTGTTTCTTTCCACATTGGCCGTGTCTTTTTCTTTTCGCTCGCAATAGGATAGCAATCATATTCACAGGTCCGTAGACCACCCTTGTCCTGTGCTATCCTGAGTCATCCCCAGCTATGTTCCATCCAGTTAAACCTCAGTACTCTTGAAATGTTAATTTCCCTAACATATTCATCCTTGACAAAAACCACACTAAAGATGTGCCACCATAATTTAACCGATTTAGTTCAACTTTTCAAATTTATTCATTGGTATTCTACGTCTTTTCGTGTACCTAGATTGATAATATTGAAACCATAACAAACATTCCAAGAGCGGCGAAATTGTCCTATGTAAAGATGCAAAATGCACAATTAAGACAGAAATAGCTACTTTCATTCATTGGCAGAAAATGTTGTACAAAGGGCTGACTACTTACAAACTGATCAGCTCTTATTCAGACAGAAACTTGAAGAACATCGCAATAATCAATACTGGACGGTGTATGTGTGGGCAGAAGAATTAATATCCAGCATCAAACCTCAGGTCCTTCCACCATCCCGTCTCTGGGTCCTCCCAACACCGAAATATGTCTTATTTATTCTCAACCTTGCCTCCATCAATCTCAAACCAGATCTCACTGCTGCTTCACAATCATGGCAATTGAAAAATTAGTCATGAAGATGATGATTTCAGGTTTACAAATGTAAGATAGACAGGGGGATAAGTGCAATGCACGATGGGCTATTACTCACGTTACCAAACCCTACCCCAAATTTACTTCTCATATTTTCGATACTCAACTTTTACCTAAACTTACCAATTCCTACTTTATCTAACCTCACCATACCGTTGTAAAGAGCAGCATAGGCAGGAATGGTTTGTGATCTAAAGTGGGTATAGTATTGTACTTGAATGGCATTACCTTCAAAGATGGAAAGTTATCCCTGAGGATTATAGGTGGGAATAGGCACCCCTGACGCTTCAGTCAGTTTTTTGTATGCCAACTGCAACTGTCGTGTCACAGGTCCTACCTGTCCATCCCCTACTTCACGCCCATCAATCATCACCACCTGCAAAAATGATAATCCTGTCAGGATATAACTATTGGATGACTGATATATGCCGGACGTTCACAATACAAAGCGTCGAAAACATACAGGGCTGAGTTCTCCCATAGTGCCTGTCGTCCAAGCCTGCAGAAGGGGAAAAAAAGAAATAAAAAAAGAGAATGTTATTGAGCTGGAAATGAGAGTCTGATTCAAGAAGAGCCAAGACTGAAAAATACAATTACAATGCACTCTTTGTCAATTGATTAATTCAAGTGAAGGTCATATATGGCCATAAAGGGGAGCCAAAGATCGGAAATGAAAGTCCACGGCTTGGAAATTTCTAGCCACAAGAAATATAATACCTCGTCTGCAGTGTGGAACTCGGAGAGACTAATGCGTCTTTCTTCTAAAACAAAGCCCTCTTTCACCACAAGATCCATGACCTGTACAGTGCATATGTTAATTGTAATGTCAGGTAACATGTGTGGCCATAATAAAACATAACAAACTTGCCAGATCAAACTGGAAAACTGCAGTACAGTTACCAATATATCATTATCAGCTGAAGCTTTTAACCATCATGACAGCACCAATCAGCCCTCAACGTGTGAGGACTCCAAAGTCAAGCAACATGTCATTATGGACCATAAATACCCATCAGATAAGAATCCCCCCCCCCCCTTCCCCAATCAAAGTTTTAAAGAGATTGAATTGAGATAGGGAAGCCTACTGTCCAAGGATTGTCCCTTAATAATAACTTCAGCAAAAACAAAAAAAAAAAAAAAAGATTCACTAAATCCCAACTTGCAAGTGGCCATTAGAAATAAGAGCAACGATCTGTGTAAGAAATTCCAAAGATATGAAAACAAGATGGTGAAATCCAGGCAAAGCATCTCATCGATTCCTTTGGTCATATTGACTTCTAGTAACCCACAGATAGGAGGAAGTGGCTTTCAGAGAAGAGCACAAAGCCTCTTGATTCAATTTCGTAAGAGGTAAATTACAACACACCCTCACACGCAATCAATTCTTGCTTATGAAATGAGCCGTTGCTGAAATCATATTATAATATAGCTTTGTGCCATTATAAATCATTAAAGGGAAATATGAGTTGTTAATCTGTGTATATTGACAACATAAAACCATTGCTTGGAGTTTCTGGAAATAAATTTTCCCCACTCAAACAGTAGAAGCGACACTATACACATTTGAGTCAGATGGGACCCTGCCATTGTAATTTTGTTTTGTTCTACCACATGTTTTAATTGCAAGAAAGAAAGAGGAAAGAACAGAACCAACACTTCTTGATTATGTTAAGATGTCACAAGTATAACAAGAGTAGCAACAAAAATGATGTGAAACTTACAGTAGCCCGAGTTATTCCTGGAAGACAATAATCAGCATGAGGTGTCAGAACTCTTCCTTTCTTCACCATAAACTACAGGAAAAAGTTTCAAACAATTTCATTTAGCGATTTACATGCGGGTTGCATGAGCCATCGTTTAAGATGCTTTTAAGGATGTGTGGGAACGGATAAGAATGAAAGGCAAAGTCGTACTATATTTGTGGCATTTGTCTCGGACACATATCCATCCTGGTCAAGCATGATAGCATCATCAGCATTTGCATTATTCCCTTCTATCTGCATCAACCAAAAAGGACACTTAACTTAAAATCCTATTGTAAGAAATGACACGTAATCACCATCCATGGCTTCCTACTACAATTTTGTTTCCAGATCTGATGCAGGAATAGAGGCACATAACTGAAAGACAGCCTGATCATGTCAAGTTACTAGCAGGTTAACAAATCCTCAGTCCTGTTATCATACATCGTTTTGACCACATGCAATGAGGAACATTCATTCTGTGGCATGCTAAGAGAAAGATCAGTACCTTTGCCAGTATGTTGTTGAGCAGGTTGTTGTGGTGGATCTTTGAATCCAAATTCTGCCAAGCACATAGAGCAGAATGGTCAAAGAAAATAATATCAGAACTTCTACACATAAGGTTTATATTTTCAAAGTTCTGAATGATACAACCAACCCCAGCTATTTATAGTTCACAAGTTACCTATACAATCTGGTCAAGGCAAGGTCCAGCCAAAGACTAAAGTTGTCAACAATCCATCCAAAATATTTCACTGCACTTCATGCAGGATGCAGCTAACACCAAATACTTTGTCAGATTTTTTAGGGCAAGGAAACTACCTATGAATTTTGGAACTTTATTGTTAATATATTCAATGGTTGGAGTCAAGGTATCAAATGCGGTCTAAAAGTTCACTTTTTTCCATTCTTGTAGATATGATTATTCGGGAGAAGTTAAGGGTGTGCCTTTTAATTGCTGTCCCTTGTTATATGAGAAACATTCCTTTGGTGACTCTTTATGAAAACAAAGTAATGTAATTCATGAGGGCATAAGGACATGATCATGTACTCCAATATATATTGTAACTTCTTTTGTTGACTTGATGTAAAATAAAAAACCAACCTCTTAACACAATAACACTGCTAGAGGAGAGGTAACATGAGCAAAGCAACTGGAATACGATTGACAAAGAAAAATGGACCAGTATTCTTACATTTGGGGAATTACGGCGGGTTGTAGCTGTCACCAAGACTATACCCTTGGTGTTATCATAGACAGGTGGTTTCCACTCTGCAAGCACTGCATTTCCACAGTCAAAAAGTTCACTGATAAATGCCTAAAGAAATAACAGGGAAACAAGCAAATTTGAAAGGACGGCACTCTGAGCATTGGGACCCAGGATTAGGGAGGGCAAGTTGAAGGCTAGATGTTTCTATACAGTGCATAAACCGTAAACCCCATATAACCACCACGGCACCACATGTTTGGCCTACTGGGATATGTCCCGCCAAACAAGTATCCTCCCCCACCCCCCCCCCCCCCCCCAAAAAAAGGAAAAAAAAAAAAGAGGAAAAACTCTGAAATCTGCCCGGGCAACGTATGGAGGGGTTAGATGTAGCAATCAGTCTTACCCCTAAATTTCGCAATTTAGAGAGACCGATTCCAATCGACCCAAGATTTTGAAATCTTTCGCTCCCTACCACTCCATGGAAAAGAAGCTGAGGAGGTTTAATGAGGCATTGTACCTTAGCCCTAACAATCTTAGATGAAAAATTTAATCTTAACTATCCAGATCCCACCCACTCCCCCCCCCCCCCCCCAAAAGTCCTCCAAAAAAAAATGAACAGCATATAATGACACACCACCTAAAACTTAAGTAAACAATAACATGCAGCCAAAAAAAAGGAAAATAATAGAGCAAAAGGTTAGTTCAAGGACATCTGAAAATTACAACAGACACTTCAAACTTGGATACCGTAAAAACTAAGTTGGTGAGAGCATGAGACAGAGCAAGTCAACTCTCCATGAAAGGCAAAAAGAATACATCAGTGGATATATATGCTCTCAATACTCTATAAATGTCAAAGTTTACACAATAATAGATTCAAAGTGAAAAATAACAGTGAGGGATTACTCAATTTATATCTCAAAGGTAGAGATTTTACTTTGAGAAAGTTAAGCTTGTATTTCCATAAATAAATAAAACTCTGGTAACACCATGCCCTATTCGTTTAAAGCTATCTATTTCCTAACATCCGAAGGGATACTTTCCTAACAAACTATGATCGCAGGCTCATTATTTCATTACTACCTTATGCCTGAGTCCATGATCTGCATCAACTTTTGGAGTAGCGTCAGTCAAGGTACTAATCTGTCAAATTCAAATTTGATAAGCTAGTGTCTGGACTAGCTTTAGCGTTTTAGTGTTCCAATAAGCAACATTTTGGAAAAGCTAATAAAATATGCTGTTCACCTTCACAAGTAGCACTTAGTATTTTTTTCCCCCCTAGAAAAATACCCATAGAAGTTTTATTTATGGGAACATCTTTTATCCTTTTTATGTCAATTTTTACATAGATTATGTCTATAATCTGGTTAGTTGAAAAAAACAAAAAAAAAAAATCAACTAAGATTGTAATGGACTAAAATAAAAAGGTTCATTAAACCTCCTCTGCTTCTTTTCCATGGAGTAGTGAGTAGTGAACGATTTTTAAATCTTGGATCAATTCGAACCAGTCTCTCTAAATTGCAAAATTAAGGGGTAAGACTACTACATGCAACCCCTCCATACCTCACCCTGGCAAGATAACGGATTATTGGTTTTGGTTTGGTCAATTTACATAGATCAACTTACCCAACATCTAAATGTACAAAATAAATATTGTTCAATTGCACATCTAAACAGTTATATGTTAATAGAAAAAAGTATTCACTACTTAAACGGTTATCCACCATCTCAATGGCTACAAATTAAGATTTAAGGTACGTATCAATTGCATCAAATGGCAAAATAAATTCTAGCGCAACCTACCAATTAAGCAGCAGCCATAAAGATTGAATGCAGGGCTCATTCCAGATGTAACCTGCATAAAGCCAATTGATATTTCTTCTCAGAAAGGGATATACCAAAAGCCAGCATATAACGCTCAAAAGCAGGAGAATATATTACATAACCATAACAACACAAATTAGAATTTTTGAAACAATGAGGTAGATGATGAACAGCATTTAAATCATCAATCCACTATCAAAAAGACTGGTGAGGTACCATGCAAACCAAAAATTAAGTTAAGAAAATTTTCAGCCAATGTAAAAGGAAACAAAAAAGAAACTATTTGAACCATAGAAACTATTTGCTATAGTCTTCATCACCCTGTGACATAAGTTGGTGTTCACTAGATTGAATCAACGTCTCAAATGTAGTTGAAGCGGAACCAAGAAATTATATTAAAGGGGAAAGTTAATATATTAGACAATTGTTTAAGAAAACAATATTGAATCGAATATCATACAAAGGAAATTTCATACTACTTTTTCAAATGAATTGTAAGAATAAATAATGATATAACCTTATTTTAGAAATTGAGTAATATTTTGATGGAAATAAAGTATTGATAATCATTGTTAAAAATATTTAGATTGGTGTAGGATTGGGAATTCAAATTAGGAAACTAAAACTAATGTCGTTGAAAGAAATATAGACAAAAAGTTTATTTCTTTCTAATTTAAACAATTTCTCATTAATGACAATAATCAGATTAAACTTGGAAATGAGCTAAAAAGGAAAGAGTTAGTAAACCCCCCTCTTTAGAGTTTAGAGAGGTAAGTAAGATGCAAGTAAAGTAGGGAAGGTAAGTAAGATTGTGTAAGTGTACGTGGGTAAGGTAGTGTAAGGTAAGTCACATCAATCACATCACTTAAATATATGAATCTTTAAATATTATATTTTACAATTTTTAATAAGGTAGTGTAGCAAGGTAAGGTATTTTAGGTAATATAAGGTAGGTAAAAATAGGTCAGGTAAGTAAAGGTAGGTAACGAAGTAACTTCTTACTTACCTTGCAAAAGAATAGGGCTATAAGAACTAAAAGTAACCCAACTTGATAAAATCTATGAGTTGCATCATTTAAACACAATCTTGTTGCACAAATCAGCATTCCCAAGCACTAAGCTACACGACCTTTGTGCTAAAATAATCTGCCATATTACAGAAGACTAAATTAATGGGGGCGATCACTTTCCCCCTCAGTTCTGCCCCAATATATCATATAACACAAGATCATCTAAGCATTTCAAAAGAAAAGAAACGTTGGAGATGAGGAAGTAGATGAAAATACCTTCTTTCCCCGAGTTAAACTTAGTCGAATATGTGAATTGTCAAACATCCCATTCCGAATGAGAGTAGTGAAAATGGCTTCTTTCACCTGCATTGCATTGCAGTCATATAAGAAATCGCAGAGGTAATTGAGAGAGAAAGAGAGAGAGAAGCTCAGACTCAGCATCAAGACCTCACCTCTTCTCGTGATGGAACATTTTTGAAGGCCAAAGCCTTTGCTGAGTCAAATAGTCTGGAAAGTGATCGTTTGCATGCAAGAAAGGGAATAAAAATTAAACGACAAACTATGAAAGCAACAAAAAGGAAAAATCATCCAAAGTCAATGTTGCATGTATAATTCGCGAAACATTTCTCTTTAGCAAAGGCAAACAGATATGCCTCAAAGGATCAACAACAATCCTAGTAACAATGAACTCAACCACAGAAGAGGATTGGCCTATGGCATCGGTTCATTCTATACGTGCAAGAACTTAACCAAAAGTACAAGTTGACGTTTGAATCCCTAGGAATGGCTTCATACTCTAACATGGTCCCCTAACCTTTGGGCTAGCTTGAAGCGAAGTTGTTACAAAGGCTCCCCTGATGCATATTCATATCATAAGCATCATGAAGAAGCTATCAAAGATCTTACAATACTCTTAAATGAGCTACAAGCTTCTAATTCACGTGACATCCATGGTAGCTTCTATGGAAGAGGTTTATTGAGCTACTTACAACAAGATCCATGAAGATTCATCTACATCAAAGTTGAAGGGCTTTGGAAGATCTACATCATGGTTTTTGAATCTTTAAGTTTGGACTAGTATTGAGCTAGTTATCATCATTTTATGTACATTTGTATCTTTGTGATGTCACTTTTGTATTGGGTGATGTAAGCCTACAAGGGCCTTATTCTTGATGTTGTTCACGCCTAAAGGGAGGTGTGATTACTATAAATACCCCCTTTATGGTACCTTGTAAACACAATCTATTGAATCATAATAAACACAAAAGTCTCTCTAAAGTCATCATGCTTTAGTTTCTCTCTAGCATTCTAGCTAGGAGTTTCGGATTCCTTGAGGGGATTTCGTTCAAATCTTCTCTTCTATTCCAGGAGGGAGCAATCTTGGATGGTGCAAAGGAGGAGTTGGATATCAAATTGATTGTGGTGCGTCTATATCAATCAAGGAGGTTTCCATTGCCAATTCTATCTTGTTCTTACGTCAATCGTGTTGTTCTTCATTGGTTGGTACGTTTTGCTTAGTCTTTTGTTTCTCTTGTTTGTCATTCTTGTCATAATCATTAGAACTCTCGTCCAAGCCTTTCGTTTCATACCTTTTTCCATTCGTTTCATTCGTTTGTTTGAGAAATCAACAATCACAAGTTCTTACTTGTGAACGATCCGTTTTCATTTCGTGTATAATGGATTAGTTTTGATTCATTATGCATCAAAAGTGGTATCAGAGCTTAGCTTGTTGATATCTCTTGTTTCTTGCATTGTTTTTGCACCTTGTTTTTCATCACATTCACGCCACCCTTGAGTTCTTCCAAGAACTCATCAAGAATTCATCAAGAATTCATCAAGAACCTTAAGCTCCACAAAGAACCATAAGACCAAACACAAACCTAGCCTAATCCGTCCCTTACCTACGTGAGTTCTAAGATTGACATCAAGATTGAATCAAAATGGACGAGTCTTAAACCAACTCACCTAAGAATGTTGACGCTATGAGAATGCAAATTGATATGTTGCAAAAACAATTAAAGACCTATATGGATTTAAACCGTGCTTTACAAAGGGAGTCTTTAAATGTTGATGAAGGTGCTTCATATGGCACGCCTAGTTCACTCTCAAGAAGGGGTGAACGTTTTGATTTTAGAGTTGAAATACCTGAATTTGATGGTAGTCTAGATCCGGAGGTATTTCTTGATTGGATTCAAACGGTTGAACGTGTATTTGATTTGAAAGAAGTTAATGATGAGCTAAAAGTGAAGTACGTAGCATTGAAGTTGAGAAAGCATGCCTCTATTTGGTGGACTAACATGCAAAAGAAGCGACAAGCAAAGGGAAAGGACAAGATTCGTTCATGGGAAAGATGAAGTCCAAATTGCAGGCAAATTTCTACCCCAAAGCTACGTCCAAGACAACTATGTCAAGCTTCAAAAGCTAGTTCAAGGATCCAAATCGGTGGAAGAGTATACTAAGGAGTTTGAACATCTCCTTTGGCGTTGTGATTTGAAGGAGAATGAGCCACAAGTTTTGGTACGTTTTCTAATTGGTTTAAATGATTGGATACGTAATGTTATTGAGTTACATTCTTATCAATCATTGGATGAATTAAGTACTTTGGCCTTGAAAATAGAAAGGCAAAGGAAAGAAAGGGGAAAAGATACCATGAGAACGTACCCTACACAATCCAAACCCTATACCACACGTCCACCAACCCAAACACAATACAAAACTCCACAAAATCAGCCCCCATCCTCCCAAAAACCCTACGGCAAAACCCCACAAAATCAGCCACAAAATCCCCCATCCAAACCCCATGTCCAAGAATCAAGGACATTGCCTCCAAGAAGATGTTTTAGGTGCCAAGGATTGGGTCATATTGCATCCGAATGTCCTAACAAACGTGTAGTTTCTCTTGTTGAATATCAAAGTGCTTTATATGTTGAACCAAGTTGCCATGAAAGTGAATATGAAGAAGAGCAACTTGAGGAGGATGACGTTTGTGAAGAGGAAAATGTAGAAGAAGCGGATGATGGAGAATTACTTGTGTTGAGGAGGGCATTAAGCGTGGCTTCTACACCAAATGAATTGGAGCAACGTGAAACTATCTTCCATACTAGGTGTACAGTTCAAGGGAAGGTATGTTCACTCATTATTGATGGTGGTAGTTGTACTAATGCGGCCTCTACTATAATGGTTGAAAAATTGAAGTTAGAAGTGAGTCCCCATCCCTCTCCTTACAATATTCAATGGTTGAGTCACGGGAAGGGCATTAAGATTGATAAACGTGTGCTTGTATCTTTATCCATTGGGAAGAGTTATAAAGATCAAATATGGTGTGATGTAATACCAATGGATGCTTGCCATATTTTGCTTGAGAGACCTTGGCTTTTTGATAGGTACGTCACACATGATGGGAGAATGAACACTTATTCCTTCACCATCAACAAGAAGAAGATCACATTGGCCCCTTCTCCACCTTCTTCTATCATTCGGCCACCCCAACAAAAGGAGCAAGAAAAGGAGTCCAATATTGTTTCTTTGCTAAAAGCGGATCAACATGAGTTCCATGAGCAAAAGGAGTTGATTTTGGCTAATTTGCAAGAGGAACAAGTGCCTAACTCACGAACATCCACGGCTCCAACCTATCCTAAGGAGGTTCGATCATTTGTTCCCTAATGAGATGCCACGGTTTGCCACCAAGAAGGAGATAGAGCACAAAATTGATCTCATTCCGGAGCCATTCTTCCAAATAAAGCGGCGTATAGAATGAATCCTAAGGAGGCACAAGAGGTACAAAACAGTTGATGAGCTACTTTGAAAAGGGTTTGATAAGGCCTAGCGTGAGTCCGTGTATGCGTTCGGTGTTACTAGTTCCAAAGAAAGATGGTTCGCAACGCATGTGTATGGATTGTAAGTCCATCAACAAGATAACTATCAAGTATAGATTCCCTATTCCACGCTTGGAGGATCTACTTGATGAGTTATATGGGAGTGTTGTCTTCTCCAAAGTGGATTTGAGAAGTGGATATCACCAAATCCGCATCCATGAAGGTGATGAGTGGAAAACGGCTTTCAAGACAAAGGAAGGACTATATGAATGGTTAGTCATGCCTTTCGGTCTTACTAATGCACCTTCTACATTTATGCGCTTAATGAATCATGTATTGAAGCCTTTGATTGGCAAATGTGTAGTAGTGTACTTTGATGATATTCTTGTATATAGTAAAATTGAGCTTGAACATGTAAAGCATTTAGAGCTAGTCATGTGTATTTTGGAGAAAGAGAAGCTCTACGCAAACATGGAGAAATGTTCCTTCTTCTCACCCAAGGTCGTCTTCCTTGGATATGTGCTTTCACAAGATGGTATTCAAGTGGATCAAGGAAAAATCAAAGCTATTCATGAGTGGCCTACGCCATCGTCCATCCATGAGGTACGATCATTTCATGGTTTAGCTTCTTTCTATAGAAGATTTATCAAGAATTTTAACACTATTATGGCTCCTATGACCGAGTTGTTGAAAAATAAGGAGTTTGAATGGAGTAGAAGTGCTCAAAAGGCATTTGAAATGATCAAAGAGAAGCTTTGTAATGCACCAATACTTGTCTTGCCATGCTTTGACAAAATCTTTGAAGTTGAAGTAGATGCAAGTGGTGTTGGTATTGGAGCGGTTTTGTCTCAAGAAGGAAGGCCAATTGCTTATTTTAGTGAGAAGTTGAATGAGGCAAAGAGGAAGTATAGTACGTATGACAAAGAGTTCTATGCCATTATAAGAGCTCTTGAGCATTGGAGACATTATCTACTAAGTGGAGAGTTTATTCTTCATAGTGATCACGAAGCTCTCTCAAATACATCGAGGCAACATAAACTCAATCCAAGACATGCCAAATGGGTTGAATTTATGCAATCTTTCCAATTCGTGATCAAGCGTAGGCGCCATTTGAATAAAGGTGCCGATGCTCTTTCAAGAAGGTACTTGCTTACACATATTCTTGATTCAAAAGTTGCTGGATTTGATCATATTAAGGAATTGTATGAGAATGATCATGATTTCAAAGAGGTATTCGAGCTCTCAAAGAAGCATCCCCACGAGATGTTTCATATTGAAGAGGGGTTTCTTTTCAAAGGAAATCAACTTTGTGTCCCAAGGAGTAGCTTGCGTGAATTATTGATCATGGAGGTTCATGGAGGAGCCCTAGCTGGTCACTTTGGTATTGAAAAGACTTATTTGCTGATGAGAGATCATTATTTTTGGCCAAGCATGATCAAAGATGTTGAACATATTGTAAAAAGATGTGGGACTTGTAATCTTGCTAAGTCTCATGTTTTACCACAAGGGTTATACACGCCTCTACCTATTCCCTACCATCCATGGGAAGATGTGAGTCTTGACTTCGTTGTGGGTCTACCAAGGACTCAAAGAGGGAAAGATTCTATTATGGTTGTTGTTGATAGATTCTCGAAAATGGCACACTTCATTCCTTGCTATACTACCTATGATGCTACTAAGGTTGCAAATCTCTACTTTGAAGAAGTTGTGAAGCTACATGGTATCCCAAAGACCATGGTGAGTGATAGAGATTCAAAATTCCTTGGTCATTTTTGGATTACCTTATGGAAGAAGTTGGGTACAAAGCTCAAGTTTAGCACGGCATGTCATCCCCAAACGGATGGACAAACTGAAGTTGTCAACCGTACATTGGGAGCCTTATTACGAGCTTTGGTGAGCAAGGATAAGAAAAGCTGGGATACTTTGCTAAGTCATGCTGAATTTGCTTATAATCGGAGTCCAAATCGAGCTACAAAGTTATCTCCATTTGATGTTGTGTATGGTAAGAACCGTCTCAAGCCTATGGATTTATCTCCTATGTCTACATCAACTAAATTCAGTTTTGAAGCTAGTAAGAGAGTGGAGGAGATTAAGAAGTTACATGAGGAGGTTCGTGAAAAGATCATGAGGTATACTCAAAGGGTTGAAGAGAAGGTCAATCAAAAGAGGAAGAAAGTTCTTTTCAAACCTGGAGACTTGGTATGGATACACCTCAAGAAAGAAAGGTTCCCGAGTAGAAGAAAAGGGAAATTGAAACCAAGAAGTGATGGTCCTTTTGAGGTCATTGAGAAGATCGGAGATAATGCTTATAAGTTGAAGCTAGATGATGGTTATGAGGGAAGTTGTACTTTCAATGTAAGTGATCTCAAACCTTATTATCAAGAAGGTGAAGAGATTCCAAGTTTGAGGGCAAACGTTTCTCAAGAAGGGGTGAATGATGCATATTCATATCATAAGCATCATGAAGAAGCTATCAAAGATCTTACAATACTCTTAAATGAGCTACAAGCTTCTAATTCACGTGACATCCATGGTAGCTTCTATGGAAGAGGTTTATTGAGCTACTTACAACAAGATCCATGAAGATTCATCTACATCAAAGTTGAAGGGCTTTGGAAGATCTACATCATGGTTTTTGAATCTTTAAGTTTGGACTAGTATTGAGCTAGTTATCATCATTTTATGTACATTTGTATCTTTGTGATGTCACTTTTGTATTGGGTGATGTAAGCCTCTGAGGCCTTATTCTTGATGTTGTTCACGCCTAAAGGGAGGTGTGATTACTATAAATACCCCCTTTATGGTACCTTGTAAACACAATCTATTGAATCATAATAAACACAAAAGTCTCTCTAAAGTCATCATGCTTTAGTTTCTCTCTAGCATTCTAGCTAGGAGTTTCGGATTCCTTGAGGGGATTTCGTTCAAATCTTCTCTTCTATTCCAGGAGGGAGCAATCTTGGATGGTGCAAAGGAGGAGTTGGATATCAAATTGATTGTGGTGCGTCTATATCAATCAAGGAGGTTTCCATTGCCAATTCTATCTTGTTCTTACGTCAATCGTGTTGTTCTTCATTGGTTGGTACGTTTTGCTTAGTCTTTTGTTTCTCTTGTTTGTCATTCTTGTCATAATCATTAGAACTCTCGTCCAAGCCTTTCGTTTCATACCTTTTTCCATTCGTTTCATTCGTTTGTTTGAGAAATCAACAATCACAAGTTCTTACTTGTGAACGATCCGTTTTCATTTCGTGTATAATGGATTAGTTTTGATTCATTATGCATCATCCCCTAACCTTGCAGAAATAAACATGGGACCTCGAAAAGGCTCTAATACCATGTGCAAGAATCATGACACCCCAAAAGCTTAAGCCGAAGGCCTAGGAATGGTTTTATACTCTAACACTATAAATAACACCAGAATATAACATCAATGATGACTGGTTATACACAGAAGGTCTCACAGAATGGACTAACATGGTTTACTTACAGTGGAACAAAAATCAGATATATTACACTACGAAGTCTCTAGAAGTCGAGGAATGTAAATTTAATCAATGATTAATCCAAAAAAAAAAAAAAAAGAATCACACCAAAGTAGAGAATAAATCAAGTCTACAATAATCCAATTCAGACCCTTGCCTTCTATAGGCAAGTGCCACTCATTACAAAGTTCCCATTGTAGCAATCAGAAGGAGCATAGGAAGACACCAATCATTATTTGTAACACAAGGAAAGGATATTTTTACAAAAATTGTAATGCAGATCATGAGGATAGACAAAGGATATCCAGTCAACTTAGAAGCTCAATATTGACAGGCACAGAGAAAATAGCAAACAGCAGACCCATCATCAAAATTTACACCGTGCAATACCTGGTAAAAGAGGTGAATATTTTCTGTGACAGATGCATTCAACTAGTGATTAATTTATAGAGAACTGAAATCCAAGAAGCTCGATCTTTGCAGTCTAAGCAATGGTCATCCCGACAAAGATGAGATATGACAGACATAAAGCCAACCAACTTTTTAAGTCATATGGAAAGTATCAGTAAATATGATTCTGCAAGTTCAGTTTCTCACATTAATAACTGTATTTTATTCCGGCAATTATAATGGCCTAGCTCATCTCACAACATAACCTATAATTTGAGATACACTAAACAATGATGATCACTGGACATGGATTAACATGTTGATGGTTCACTACACCAGCACTTAGTACAGAACAATTCGGAGTCCAAGAATAAAATGGCGCAAGTTATAGACTGACCTATCCAAATGCTCCTCCAGCTTAAATACCTTTCCTTTATAAATCCGGAGTCCTTCCCAAACTGAATCACCTCCTTGAACTACCGAGTCAAAAACTGAAACCTTAAATCCGACATAATACAAGAAAAAGTGAACACCTGAGTTGTCAGCATATAAACAGAAATAAATAGATACATAAATAGAAGATTATAACATGTAAATATTAGGAACATTCACCAAATATCACGGCTTTACAAGGAAAACATTCAAGTACCTTTGCATTTTCACGAGGCAGGAGCTCATCACCAACCCAAGCAAGCAGTTTCTCATTTTCTGGAACAGGAAGACTGGGCTGCGGCAAGGGTGAACTTAGAAGGGAAGATGATCGCTTACATTGGCGCTTGAGTAAGTTGTAGAAGGGTAGACATTGTTCCAACAACCCATACAGAGAAGGTGGAAAGGTCTGAGGAGAAAAATATGCCATTTTTAGTAAGGAAAAACCCAAGAAAAATGGTTTAGCAATAAATATTGAAATTGTAAATCAAATACAGAGAATAAACAGCACCACATACTCAACCAGACAGGAACCGAGTGAAGTTTTGCTGTTAAAATGCTTATAATCTCATCTTTTTTTCAACAGGAGAAGAAAATTTCAAAATAGAACAGTACAGAAGTCAAACAAATCTAGATTTCTTTTGTCATTTATCAGATCAATCTGACTACACAAGGTTTTTATAAGACACTTCCTGAGCAAGGAAACAGAAAAGAAGATTGTTGAGTTGTCCCACATCGGCCTTTGACACCCATATTGTGGTGTTTATAATGACTTGGGTGCCTCAACCTCCTAAGCTAGCTTTTGGGGTCGAATTGGGCTCAAGTCCATTATTTCACATGGTATCAGAGCCAGGGTCATTGATGTTGGGGCCGCGCCCGCAGTTGTCTGCGCCTCGTGGTGAGGGGGGCGTGTTGAGTTGTCCCACAATCAGCCTTTGACACCCATATTGTGGTGTTTATAATGGCTAGGGTGCCTCAACTTCCTAAGCTAGCTTTTGGGGTTGAATTGGGCTCAAGTCCATTATTTCACATGGTATCAGAGCCAGGGTCATTAATGTTGGGGCCGCGCCCGAAGTTGTCTGCGCCTCGTGGTGAGGGGGACGTGTTGAGTTGTCCCACATCGGCCTTTAACACCCATATTGTGGTGTTTATAATGACTTGGGTGCCTCAACCTCCTAAACTAGCTTTTGGGGTTGAATTGGGCTCAAGTCCATTATTTCACAAAGATCTATGGATAGGAACTGGTAAAAAGACTCACTGAACTTTCTTCTTGGCACTATATCCCAGCTTAGAGGGCAGTAGGTAGAAATTTATACACATGAATCTTCACAGATAGATGTAAGAAAAGGCAGGTTAGGTAGACAATGGATGCAGACAAGATGACTATAACTATCATGTTATTGCTGTCAAAAACATTTCGAAATCCTGTCCCTTTCATTTTCTACCTAGCAGAAGGGATATCATATGACTTCATTAGTTCCTGATTCAAGAAACATTGATTTCCTATGAATAAGAATTTGTAATAATAATAGCAAGGAAACTCCACAAACTCATCTTCAATAAGGATAAAGGTAGAGGAAACCAAACCGTGGGATTTTTGCCCTCTGTTCTGAACCCTGTTGACTTATGTACACTGCTATACCACCAAGGAGCCCAGACACCATCCACAGGTTTAGGACCAGCCTCCCATCTGAAGAAAAGCGAGGGAGGAGTTTTAAACAAATTAAGATTGACTTCAAATCATGTATTCTCTCACCCATAGAGAACTCAGAGAATTTTGAAATATTTGTGCATGAATTAAGAACTTACCAAGTAACTTATGTAACAATACAGACAAAATGACAAGGAGTTTTCATGCATTCCTTGTATGGTAAGTATACATACATAAGGCTTTGGAAGATGTTTTTTAAAATCCTAATCATTACTTTAGCAAGGTATGTGCTGAATAATTCAGGCGAAAGCCAGATGGTTACTGTATTAGAAAATGTATACTTATTTTTCAACAGCAATAAAATAAAGGTACATGCAGAATGAAGCACATCTTTCATGAAAGTTCCTTACTTGAGCATTGCCGGCTGATAGGGAATATTGAGGCCCTCACAAAGACTGCGCAAAGCCCCCTACACACCAAAAGAAAGCAGCATAACAATTTTATTTTATTTTTTTAATCATTAACATCCAAGGGTTCACGAACAATAACCAAGTTATAACAAAAAGACACAGGATGTATATGAAGACTGGAGTAAATGCTTACTTATTAATAAAGCAAAGAACCATTAACAATTGTTTGGTAAATAATTAGACAAGAAACCAAGAGAAGTATATTGTCAGAATTCAAGTGATGAAGCAAGTTTGCATCTCCCATGATCCATTATTCATTTAACCAAAGCCAAACAGTGGCAGGCTAAAGATCTTGCATGCATGCAATATATTCAATGTAAACAATCATATCATAAGAAACAAGGTAGTTTTGCAGTTTAAGAACCTCTGGATCTCGCCCAAACTCGGTTGCATCTATGACTACAGGTGGATTTCCCAAGTCACACAGCTCGCTGTAGATGGTTACAAGAGCAGCTAAACCCACCTCCAGAAAAGTCGGGGGCAGAACCTTGTCAAATGATGGCTTGCAATCAGAAACATAAAATAGTCAGAACAAATGGAGAACAAAAGAACAACCTTTAGTAGAAAACTACAATGAATCTCGTTCTAGTCAATTAACCCCCGTGCTTCACATGAGGCCCATTAATGTATCCAATTATTTCACAGAAAGCATTCCAACTCTCCAAATATACACATGACTGTCCAAGGAGCACTGATAAGACAATCCAATTTATCACACAGAAGAAAAGAAACTCACCAGAATATCAAGTGGATTACGTATTAATATGATGTGTTTTCCCTTCTTCATTAAATCATCCGGCAAGCTAGGTAGCTTTTGTTTAGCCATGTGCTGAGATATCAAAATTAGGTTAATACCACAGATTGCATCAACTTCCCTCAAACTAACCAACTATGGCAATGATTATGAAGGGACCAAAACAAAAGGTTTAAACTAAAGGGTTGTAACACCCCATAGATATGGTTAAATTGTGACTTAAAATGTTTGAAATGACTACTTATATCACCAAGGTGCACCTTCCTTGTAGAAGCTCATCCGTTGAAACTCTCCAATTAAGCGTGTTTGGTTGGAGTTTGGGTGACCTCATGGGAAGATTCCCTAAGCATTGTGTGAGCGAGGACGAAGCTATGTTACTTGGACTCGGATACGGGTGTCCAATATGGATACGGATACGAGTGTCGGACTCGGCCAATTTTGGGAAAATTTGCGTATTTTCATTGTAATTAGAGGTGTCGAGTGTCGTACCCTTGTTTGGGTATGGAGGGTCCAACACGGGTACGTTAAGGAAAATGAAGAGTCGGAGTGATTTGTGGGGCCAGTTGTTGATCTATAAAGGCTAAAGCAGCTACTGGTAATGTTCACGGCCCACGTGAGCCGGGGCGTTGCAAATAGTATCAGAGCCCACCCACGACCGCGATCGGCACCAGTGGATAGGTGACCCATGGGCAGTCAACTAGTGGGACAAAGATCATAGATTGGATTTTGGCACAACAAGGACATTGTGCGTTTAAATAAAGGTGGCTATAACACCCCAGATATGGTTAAAGTGTGGTTTAAAATTATTAAACTGACTAGGTACACTTTATATCACCAAGGTGCACCTTCCTTTTAGGAAGCTAGTGTGCTCGGTTGGGAGTATTCTCAGGATGGGTGACTCCGGTGAAGTTAATGCCTGCGGCCCAGGTGGGGCCGGGGCATTACGAGGGTTGTAACTTACAGCTCAATCAAATCAAAGCTTTGCTTTTATAGAGCTTCATGAGAAGATAGATGAGATACCTTACAATAGCGGTACTTCTTACTTCCAGGACCATATATAATGTCTTTCATGACCTTTTCTCCATCAGTTTCCTGGTAGCAAATACAAATAACATTGTAATGAAGCAGAGAAAGACATGACTACGATCTGTCTTTCAACATGAAGCTGGCAATCGCATACCATTTTGGATAGAACTTGTTGACGGTAGGGTCGATCAAGCCCAGTTTCTTTAAGAAAAACTCCATACAGGGGTTCATCAAGCACTTCAGTATCATCCCGCTACACATAAATCACCAATTATACACATGTCATTAATCTACTAGTATATATAAGTGAGCAATCCTAAGATTTACCCAAGACAAGATTACAAGATATAAACAAGTTTGACCTCATATAATCACAAACTGGCCAATTTACTCATGATTGGTCCACCATCCACAATTACCTTTACCCTCACATTTTACTCCCACTTCACAAACCAATCATGTTTGCACTCAAACACCTAAACGAAATTGTGACATGATGTTGCAAACTTTCAATCAGTGGTACCAACGATACAAATAACGAAATTGGACCAATTCAAGCAATTAATACAGGGTTACTAAGATTCCAGCATGAGAAGGATTCTGGTATCCTAAACTCCGTTCGAGTCAAAGAAGCAATTCAACAGAAAAGTTAAGGGCCCGTAATTGAAGAGCCGTGACTAAGAATTGGCCATTTACAGTCTGGGATTGACCATGAAAAGTGCAGAAATGGGAGAGAGATGGAAATACCTGAGCAAAGGAGTACAACAGACTGGTGCTGAGAGATCGAGGGGCAGACCATGAGTGAATCACTTCAACTTCCGCCATTGATATTTGCTCTGATTCTTCGACAATTCCGCAGGAAGTCAACTTTTTGTCTTAGGACATATCATATATTCATATGTACATGCATTCTTCTCACTGGCTTTTATTTGGTAGGAAATTAGTTTGTTTTCTTTTTTATTTTGGGGGTGGGGGTTTAAGACAGTGGAACCGAGGAAAATTGGATTATAATAATTCTCGTTTTCACCAATTGTATAGCAATAATTTCTATTACTTTCGTCCCATTTTGTTTGTCATTCTACTTAAATTTGGAAATCCAATGCGTATTGGAAATGAGGTGAAAAGTATGTAACTTACCCATATTGACCTACATTAATTGAGAACGATAGTTGTTGGAATTGTAAAAAGTTATAGATAGCTTTATTAATTAGGAGTAAAAATGGAATGTCAGTCATTGGAATTGTAAATGTAACAAACAAATTGGGACAAAGGAGTTGGTTAAATTGACAGACATTTTGGGACAGAGGTAGTACTTTAATTTTGGATTCTGGTGGTCCAAAAAAAATTAAATTGGATTGTAGTAGGACATTATCGAGATTTTGTACTGCGTTTGATTCAAAACTTAGTATAACACTTTACCATGATTTTTAATGAATTTACAACGTTTCTCCCAATTTTTTTTGAATTTTTTTACGATTTTTTATAATTTTTTCACTTTTATTCCTTTTAAAAATCATAATAATTTCTCAGAGTCTCAAAAAAATAATTTAAAATTTTTTTTAGTAACTACACTTCAATACCTTTGTGGGGGCATGAACGAAAAAAACAAAAACAATGTTAAATAGGAATGAAAAAAATAAATAGAATTTGAGGGTGGATTTGGTACCACTAGAATCCAACTTTTTTTTTTGGACCACCAGAATTCAAAATGAAAGTAGGGATTATTGTTATACAATTGGTGAAAGTAGGAATTATTAGAATCCAATTTTCCATCGAACTAATTAGTCAGCAGCTTTTTAATTTCCACTTTCGTGCCCTTTCACGGTTTCACATTGCAATTAAGGCCCGTGTTTTTATACAGTAGATTGCAGTGCAATACCACATCGCAGTATGTCACCGCATATTTTAACTTTTCACCACATTTCATGACACTATAATCATTACTAATATATAGTTTTATTTTTCTCTATCCTCACATTTCTCCTCTATTTTTCACATTCTCTCTCTTAAGATACCAAAACTTTTATCACAACTCGCCACACTTTTTCAAAATCCACCACACTGCACTATTACACACCGCAACCAACCGTGTAAAAGAACGGGGCCTAATTAGATTAGATTCGTGCCCTAAAATTACACATTGTTGATTTTGAATAGTACAATTATTTATTCATATTTATTCGTTATTCACTGTAATGACATAATTGTTCATTTATTTCTATCTGAATCATATACTCTAGGCATGGGCGGATCCCCATACACCTAGGGAGTTAGGGGCGTCCATGGACACCCCTTATTTCAAATTGAAACAATTAAATTTGGTACTAGTAGTATAATAGTCCAATGAGCCGTAAACACCTCTCTAATTCGGAAGTTAAAGTTTAAAAAAAAAATAATCGTTTGGTTAAATAGCTTAAGGCCCATTTATAAAAATAAAAAAAAGTTTAAAGTCCCGATTTTTTTTGGCAACTTCATTGTTTAAACAATGCGCTTTTTAAATTTGTGCGTACGGTAAGTTAATATAAAGTTAAATTTTTGTAAACTTTTGTAAGTTTGGGTGTGTTGTAAATTTAGATAAATTTAAGTAGGTATACATTAATTTAGATAAATTTGGATAACTTTAGATAAATATATGTAATTTTTATATACTTACAACTTATTAACCTAATTGACAGACTCAAAAGTCTCATTTCTTAAAATGTTAGACATTATTCAAAGAAAAAACTTTGAATAAAGTTGATATTATTGACAAACGGTAATTCAAGAGGCCAAACTAATAAGGTAAAAAAAAATCATTTTTATACAGAGAGCTAAAATTCTTGTTAATTATGAGTTTCATACTAACTTTTAAAAGTTAATTTGTTTATGTAAAATTGTGTACATTTATAATATATGTTTGATGTTTCAGTAGGGGTGAGAATTGATACCCACATATTGGGTACGCACCCTTACCCATCCATAATGGTAATGGATAGGTAAAACCCATTAGAGATAGGTAATGGGTAGGGTGGGTATGAGTTATCCACAATTTGGTGTGGGTATCCATTATCTATGGGTATCCATATACCCATTGATGTGTTAACTATAGGAGAATTTTATATTGAGTTGTATTGTGTTTATGTACTGAAACTTAAGGAAAAATTTAAATTTAACGAATTGACATGAAACTTTGTAATACGGTAGTATTGATTAAAAAAAGATCAAATATGAATTTTGAGCTCCTATTTTTCTTTATCTGATAACATTTATCGCGACATATATAGACATACATTTTTTGCCGCCAACACTAATTAAAGCTTTAAATTAAAATTTAATTTCAACGGTTTGAACCAAAATTTTTTGATATAATAGAATGAAGTAAAAAAAAGTTCAAATATGTTATAAAATAATATATTCATTTGTGAATGTCTATATATAGCAATATGATATCTATTGGGTATCTTTTCTGTTAGGATATATAATAGGAGGATTATGTTCACTCTTGTTATATAACTAGTATAAATACCCCTCGTGTGTTATGAATAAATGACTTCATTCTCCTCTCTCAATCTTTCTTGTCTTTAGTGTTCTTCTCTATTATTCTCTATATTGTGTTTATATATTTATTGCTTCATAACACGTTATCAACACCATAATCTCTTCATCGATTTAAGGAAACTCGGGCATCTCAAAAATAGTCTATTGCTTTCAAATTATCCCATTGGGCATCACAAATTAAAATCAAAGTCTTTCGGTATTGCTCCCTTGAATTCGTGTTGGAAGGACACTCCAATTATATCTGGTGCACAATTGGGCAAAACCACATGATTAATTATCTACTTGAATGATTAAGGTGGGTGATTGATATAGCATTTTACTAAAGTTGTATTTAATAATAGCATCATGTTTTGTTATCAGCTTTGGTATCATAATTGGATATCTTTGTATTTAGCGTGCAATTTTATTTTATTTTATTAGAGAACCAAAAGTTCACTCATATATCGAATTTTATCTTATCGGTGACCAGAAGTTCGCCTTACACTTGATAATATTACTTGATTTCATTAGTGAACCAAAAGTTCACCCTAGTTAAGAATATTTCATTTAATTTTATCAGTGAACTGGAAGTTCACCAGAATGGTAAGAATTTTACCTTACTTCAGTAAGTGAACCAAAAGTTCATGTTAGGATTCTCAGGTCGTGGTTAGCAGACAAACAATAATAAGGGCGAAAAATAAATAAAGATTCGACACAAAGGAATTAACGTGGAAAAACCCAAACCGGGAAAAAACCACGAACGATGCACTAACAGAGAATTACAACGGTGTTTCAGATATTCCCAGACCTCAACAATCTCTCACAGCCTTCCTACAGTTACAACCTGAGAACTCAACACTCACAGTTGAGCCTCACACAACTCCCTCAGGAACACAGAAATTACAGGTCAATCTCTTGTGGTATAAGATGAAACACTCTCAATTGCTAGGTTGTATAAAACAAGGAGAACAAGACCCCTATATATACTAGAAGGTACAAAAGGAAACCCTAGGGTACAACCTAGAACATAGCCGTTGCAAGGAAATAACAAACATGGGCCATCACACGCGGCCCATCAAAATAACCGCCGCAGCCGCAATAATGCTAGCTACGTTTTATAAGCGCAGGCTGCGTTTTATAGGCGCAGGCTGCGCGCTGGCTGCGTTTTGCTATAAACGCCTACTGGACATGGCGCTGGCAGCGGGCAGAAAAACGCTGGTTGCGTTTTCTTCTTTCCTTCGATCTTCCTTCTTCCGTTCCTTCTTCATATTAGGTCTTTTATCCCAACAAATTGGTCTTCACACCCAACAATCTCCCACTTGAAGACCAATTGTAGACACAGTCTTCTACCACTTCAACACCTTCTCAAATCCTCTAGTGCACCCATCTCGATCTTATTCAGCAAAGATCAACAGAGGTCCTAGTTGACCTCCCATCAACTCATCTTTTTGCAACAGGCTCTCACTTGAACTGATCACGCCCCTGCAACTTCGACATACGCATCATCGTCAACAACTTAGGGGAATTTTGGATTGGGATTTTACCTCGTGTTCAACTTGTCGAAATCCCGTGCAGGTTAGATGCGTTTCTCGGCTGACCATCCGTTCCCGTAGCCTCGACCTGACACCTCCTCGTTTCTGGTACCCTTCTCTCATCAGAGAAGCTAACACGCCTTTGACGAGCATGAACCGGCATGTTAGAGTTATCAATGATAGAATATAGCTTCCCCTCTTTCCTACCATTAGCAATTATCAAAGATCCTTTCGTTACCCTCCAATGACCATCTTCAAATCTCGTCGTGAACCCCTCCTCATCCAGTTGACTCACTGATACAAGGTTCTTGGTCAGACCCGGGACATACCGAACATTCTTCAACCTCCAAGTTCCACCCTTAGAAGTTTTAATGTTCACATCACCTTTTCCTAGCACCTTTAGGTTGTGACCGTTTGCAAGCCTAACCCTGCCAAACCTCCCACTCACAAAATTGCTAAAGGCCTCCCTGCTAGACGAAGAGTGAAACGAAGCACCCGAATCTATCACCCAACTCCCTTCTGACTTGTCAACACTAACAGTTAGGGCATCACTAATATCCTCAGCAGAATATACAAAATCATGGTCATTATGATTGCTCTTCCTGGGTTTGGGACAATCCCTACGAAAATGACCTCTATCACCACAGTTCCAACACAACACTTGCTCCATGTTTCGACCTCTAGATTTTGATCGACCCCGACCCGAGATCCCACTATTCCTCCTACCCCTGACAGTCAAAGCATTCCCCGAAGACTCGAACACATTGGAATCTTTCCTACGAATACATTCATTCAGGACAAAGTCTCTAATTTCCCCAAACTTCAGTTTCTCACCCTTCTTAGTAGAAGAAGTTACAGAAGTCACAAAATTTTTCCAAGACTTAGGTAGGGTAGCCAATAGTATATTAGCATTCATCTCATCGTCGAAATTAAATCCCACAGAGGTTAACTTTGATAGTATTATAACTCGTTCATACTATCATGCATATCACCAGACTCTTACATCTTAAATTCAAACAAACGACGTAACACATATACCTTGTTCACCGCCAAAGGTTTCTCATATGTGTTTTGCAAGGCCTCGAGCAGGTCTTTCGTCGTTTTCTGATCTTTGACGTTGAAAGTCACGTTCCGAGCTAGCGTCAGCCTGACCGTACTGAATGCCTGACCATCAAGCTCTTCCCAATCCTTCTGTTCCATCTTTTCTGGCTTATCGCCCATCGCAAGATGCAACCTTTGCTGGAAGAGCACATCCTCAACGCGCATCCTCCACCATGCGTAGTCTTTCCGATCAAATTCCGGAATCTTCACAGTTGCGTCCGCCATTGCTTCTCAGTCTGCAGATCAACCACGCTCCAACCTGGCTCTGATACCAGTTGTTAGAATTCTCAGGGCGTGGTTAGCAGACAAACAATAATAAGGGCAAAAAATAAATAAAGATTTGACACAAAGGAATTAACGTGGAAAAACCCAAATCGGGAAAAAACCACGAACGATGCACTAACAGAGAATTACAACGGTGTTTCAGAGATTCCCAGACCTCCACAATCTCTCACAGCCTTCCTAGAGTTACAACCTGAGAACTCAACACTCACAGTTGAGCCTCACACAACTCCCTCAGGAACACAGAAATTACAGGTCAATCTCTTGTGGTATAAGATGAAACACTCTCAATTGCTAGGTTGTATAAAATAAGGAGAACAAGACCCCTATATATACTAGAAGGTACAAAAGGAAACCCTAGGGTACAACCAAGAACATAGCCGTCGCAAGGAAATAACAAACATGGGCCATCACACGCGGCCCATCAAAATAACCGCCACAGCCGCAAAAACGCTGGCTGCGTTTTATAAGCACAGGCTGCGTTTTATAGGCGCAGGCTGCGCGCTGGCTGCGTTTTGCCATAAACGCCATCGACATGGCGGCATGGGGCGTAAAAAGCTGGTTGCGTTTTCTTCTTTCCTTCGATCTTCCTTCTTCCGTTCCTTCTTCATATTAGGTCTTTTATCCCAACAAATTGGTCTTCACACCTAACAGTTCACTCATATGTCGAAAGTTTTATCTTATGAGTGAACCAAAGGTTCTATCCAATAATAAGAATTTTGTTACTTAATGTTACTTAATTTTATTAGTTAACGAGAAGTTCTATCCAATAATAAAAATTTTGTCTTATTTTCATTAGTGAACCTGAAGTTCACTCTAATGTAAAGAATTTTATCTAGTTTTATTAGTGACTAGAAGTTCACTCTAATATTGAAAAAAAAAGGATTACTTATCTCATTGGTGAACCAGATGTTCATTCTACCACTAATATCATGAACAAAACTACTTGTTTCATAATGACTAATCACAAAGTGCATTTTGTTATTGATTGACCAAACATGCATGAACTTTGTTTCATAAGCATAATGCAAAATGTGTATTTGATATATGATAGTGATACTATATGAGTATATGGAGGGAATTTGTCTTTACGAGAATTAATGATGTTTATGTAATCAGTCATTATGCCCATAGACATGCCTTAAAGTAACCAACGATCTCGATATCTATGATTAATTCATGTTCATTATGGAGTATTTAATGCTCAAGTCATGTATGTGTTTTTGAGGTGCAGTTGTGATTTAGTTTAAAGCACTCCCACTATATGCTTTATAATATCATGCCATATTTGTTAATTAATGTGTATGTCATATATACTTGATTGAGGTTATGAAGAATTGAGGAGATATGTGTCCCGAAGGCACCAGAATAACACACACTATTCTCACTTATAAGAAATAATTTCTTGTACAATGATGTGAGAAACAAATATTAATATTATATCTCATAGTACAACTTCAATTAAAGGCTCCAACAGAGCTTATATAATACTATCTGGTGGAATTAACTCTCGTATTGACAATGCACTTTATTCCATCTAGCTAATGTCAAAAGAACTTATCAATTAAGTTCAAAGCATATTCACATAAATGAATATCATATTGAGATAACTAGTGAATATAATATTGAATCGCATATCATTGAAATTGAATTGAGCAAAAGATGTACGTTGAATAAGCAAAAAGTTATCCCCCTTATTTTCCTTGTTAATCTCCATAGCTAACCCAATCGATACACATACTCTAGTAAATCAGCTTTACTAATGATAAAGACTTTGTCATATGAAATGATCAATAGGAGCATCTTGGATCAATTCTCACAAGAAGAACACATATGGATATATTTTGAAGGACCGGAAGATCCTTACTCAAATGTGTTCTGATTAAGTGTTTGCTCTCATGTAAAGACAATTAATTATAACACCATCGAGTAAAGATAGAGATTGAATCTCTTAAATTTATGAGTTGTGAACAAGTGATGTTTGTGTTGGTCCTGTAGACCCATATGTAAACTATCTGTGTATTTTATGGGTTTAGTTGACGTATCAATGTGAAGTCACTTGTATGTTTGCTGTAAATATGCAACTTGGCGTTTGCAAGATTGTTTGCTCAATTGTTTTCGAACACAATTCAAATTATCAATAAAAAAAGATTCAGCTTGATAATGATGGTGAAAGCTTTTGATAGCCTTTATTTGTATGTCAAAGGACATAGAGGTTGAACATCTTATCTCAAATGTTTATATGTAAAATAATCCTACAGAATCATTGATATATGAGATGTTGAGTTTATAACTAATGACAAACCTATTATTTTTTAGAGCAAAACTAACTACAACGGTTTGGGGACATGTCATATTACATGCACCAATATTGGTCCAAATAAGGCCAAGAGGTTTTCATGAATATTTATCCCCCCGCACAAATGGTTTTTGGCCATGAACCAAATATTCCCCATCTATGAACTTTTGCATGTGCGATGTATGCTCCATGATAACACACTAACATGGGACTCCGAAGGAATCGGGAATATATATTGGTTATGAATATCCATCCATACTTAAAAAAATACTAGAATCATTCATTGGATATATACTTATGGCACAATTTGCCGATTATGACGACACAAGTTTCTCAACATTGGGGGAAGAAATCAAGTTGTTGGACAAGAAAATAAGTTGGAACGAATTATTATGATCCTCGTACAATGTAATGTGAACAGGAAGTTCAAAATATAATTCGTCTACAAACTTGAGCGAATTTACTGCTAGATATTCTAGTGACCTACAAAGAGTTATTAAATCCTTCGTCCCAGCTACTAATGCTCCTGTAAGAACTAATGTCCAAATAGGACAAATTGAATTGCTAATGAATCTAGACCACATATGAAGTGTGGTAGACCAGTCGGTTCCAAAAACCAAAGTCCTCGAAAAAGGAAAAGGAGCAAATGATTAATGATAACCGAAATGAGGAAATTTTCACTCCAGAAGAGTCCTTAATCATGACAAATGTGAAAGTTACACCACAAGCTCAAGCACCTGAAATTCGCGAAAATGATGAGATCTCAATTAATTGTGTCATGAATTGGATAAGGTGGAACCGAAATAAAGTCAACGTTGATATCATATTTGGTTATATAATATAGCGCTCACTATTGTGAGTAATCATGAGGATCATGAGTTTAGGCTTGTTAATGAATACAGACAAAGATGAGGTTGGTCTAGTAGAAAGATGCATTTAAGAATTAGATTCGCTTGTAAAATTGGAAATATCATGACATGTTGTCCATACACCAAACTGGTGTGAAACTTGTCGGATACAGTTACGTCTTTGTGTGAAAATAGAATGAGAAAAGGAGATTATGAGATATAATGCACAATGAGCGACTTGTTGCATAAGTGCTTTCGCTAAGACATGGTATCGAATATGATGGAATGTACCTCTATGTGGTTTATGTAACTGCACCATGATACCTTAAATTTGGCAGTACATGAAAAGCTAAGAATGCATCTTATAAATATCGCTATAGCTTTAAGAAATTTGATAATGATATTTATATAAAACTCCCAAAGGGTTCAAAGTGCCGGAAGCACACAATAAAATTCTCGAGAATATTAGTTACTTATAGATAGATATTTATGTGATTAAAGCAATATGGACGCATATTACATAATTAAAGGAAATGATTAAATGGTCCGGATCCTAATTGTTTGTAAATGTTATTGATGGTTTGGGCTCCCGACCTCAAAAGTTGTGGATTGCTTTACAAAAGCATTTGGAATAAAAGATTTTGGTAAAATATGTTATTGCCTTAGTTTACAAATTGCACACTTTGGGAATGAACTTTCGTGTGTAAATCAATTGTAACACCCCAACACCCTTAACCACAAGATTATCCTTAATCATACCATAACCCTGTGATTAGAAGACACGTATTGAGGCACTACCGTCGTCCCCACTCGGGACAAGGCACATAAACCACCAAAAGAATGCTACACTTAAACCTATACATAAACATTCACCGAAACCATAGATATTACACTTTATACACTCCAAAATATATATATATATATATATATATATATATATATATATATATATATATATATATATATATATATATGTTAAACTTTCTCCAATGCAAAATAATCTTAGAAACCATGAAGTCCACCGAGGTCGGCCAAATCCATCCTTTAAGACTACCTTGCACGCGGAAGTTCTACCTCTGCTTATCCTTGTCTTTACTTTGGGAGCTCGGACCGCCTAAAAACAAAACATTGAAAACATACGCAAAGTGAGTGGGGAAACACTCAGTACACAAACCTCCAACACGTCAAACCGTTCGAAAACGGTTTTAGTGCCGGCATTTAAATTCATTTTGAAAACGGGGACGGGGCTAAACATGTCATAAATGGATTTGGCATAGACATAAACATATAAAAGTAGACATGCTATAGATATATATATACATAGAAAATAGAGTTGTATCCCTTACGATCTGGTGCAAAGCACCTAACACGCGCACACCCCAAACCGATCTGGAGTTTGGGTTGGGTGACTGCTAAGCAGTCGGACACTGGCCAGGGCTGGTCACTCTAATCAGGAGCACCCTATAGATGAATAAAAGCTAGCACTTCACGTGACTAGCTAGAATTATAATAAAATGGCGGGACCACTTTTGAAAATAGATATAGTATACATGTTAATGATATTCATAAAGATGATAAACATGATAATGATATGAATGACATTGAAATACATTATTGTATTGCATGACGATTAAACCACAAGGGTTGGACAATTTGCGTACCTTGACTTGAAACGAACATAGGTGGCGCGTCTCGGCCTCGGGATGGCTTGGGCGGCTTGGAAACTAAGATAAGAGAAGTATAAAGTAGAGAACCGAATAAGGTTCTTAGTGAGTTTCAAACGTTAAATAAAATAGAGACTACGAACGTAATAACTTAGAAAATTTCAGGTTTTTAAGATATAGGATTTTTAGCATAACTCGGGCTAGAAAACTCGGAATTAAACAAACGAGTACTTCCTGGAATAGGGAAAATTAAGTTCTACAACTTTGTCAACAGGACCGAGGCCCAAAAATGAAGGGAAGGGCTTGAAAAACAGCCCGGACAGAAATAGAAGCTGTAATTTGGAAACTAAAACTTTCGGTTTGATCTTTTGATACGAAACTCATAAAGGCTTGGAAGTAAACGATGAATAGCTTAACTTATAGAATGATTTGAAGAGATCATATTGATGGAATATGAAGAATTAAGGAATGAAAAGCTAGAATGGAAACTAGAGAGTTCTTGATTTTTCGGATATATCGTCAAGCGACGAAGAAGAATTTATAACGATAGATTATTGGATTTTGGAAGTGTTTGAAAGGTGAATTGGAATTATGCATTAGAGAAGGAATATATCCTATGATTATTGAGGTTCAAAGAACTCTTCGACTAATGGAACACTCCAAATTTCCAACTTAGAGCCGATTTCTATTATAAAACTTAAACTTCTCAACTTAGCTAAGAAGACATAACTCGATAAATAATATTAACTCCAAAAGATAGTATTTTCAACTTAGAAGACACTTCTTGAACATCCTAATATTGACCCAAGAGTCTCCAAACTAAAAGGATCCCTTGATGATTGAAATTGGTTCACAAAAATCCAAATTTACTAAAGAATTTTCTGGGCAGAAACTCAAATGATAACCTTCAGTCTCGACCCTATAACATCCACTCCCGATATCGGATGAACGCAAACCATACATTTCCGGAAAGCTTAACGTCACCTAAAACTTTTATGTTTACCACTGGAACCAACTACTGACTCAGATTCGTATACAATTCGCACCCATTCACGGTTTCGCTCATAACTCGAGCTACACATACCGGATTCTCGAAATTCCAAAGCCCATAGTTAGATAATGATTTAAGGTATCTTTTTAAGTAAAAAAATGGGCTAAACTCATACTTTTAGTCCTCTGTATTATTCTGATTCCAGACAGCAACTTATATGGCCATCAAAAACAACATGAATGTGTCTTCTTACCACTAATTTGCAATAAATCTCAATTAAACTTCAAATTAGCTATCATCCATCAATTTTCCAGAAGTTAAACACTTCATCTTGCTCAATCAAAACCTTAAAACTCACATGCAAAAACCATTTCAAACATTCAACAACACTACAACACTTAAATACTTAAAATCAACCCCAAATTTACATGTAACAAACCCAAATTCAAACCCTAATTTAACCACAATATAAATTCATACTAAAAGGGATATAAAAGAGATGTAACAAGCAAGAATAATCAATTTAGAAAAGAAAATTCAGATTGGAACAATAAAACTTGAGTTAGGGTTTGGAGTATATACCACATGGGGGAGAATTTGAAGGAGAAAAACAAGAGAAGAGGGGTGGAGGTGGTGCTCGGCCGAGCTGGTGGTCGCCGGCGAGGTCGCCGGTCGCCGGAATCTGGCCGGAAACAGGGGGCACGGCTGGGCAGAGGAGGGAGGAAGATGAGAGTGAAGAATGACTTGGTAATTGTCTGAAAAATGAAGTGCCAAAAAAATAAACCCCCCCTAGTATGTATATAAATAAAACTCCCCTTAACTAGTTAACTCTCTAGATTAGGAAATAACTTGGACATTTAGTAATATAAACTAGCTAGATAAAATAATTGGTATCGACTAAATATAATTAGTGAACATAAACTTGGTAATATAATTTAGTATATGATTAAATAAAATTACTTGGGAAATAAATTGGGTAAAATTAACTAGTATTACACCACATAAAATAAATTGGTAGGACATATTAATAAAATGAATTGAGCAATAAAATGTACTTAGGAAGGTTGGGTAATATAAATCGTAAAAGAAACGGAATTGAAATTAATATAACCTTCTTCGGTTTAAAAGCGAAAAAATTGGGAACCATAAAATAAATTATATAACTCATCGTAAAAATATTCCTAAACTCATAATAATATTTATAATTTTAAATCCAAGGTAACACAAATTCAACCCATTTAGCCATCGCCTTGCTCGAGACCTGTCACGCATAAATAAATAAATAATAGAAGTAACAACCCCAATAACCACAAAAATAATATTCATGTCGTGGAAATAGAAAAATTTTATTAGCGTATTTTGGGCTAATTACTGTGATTAAGGTTTTAATTAATACGGGTTTAGGGCGGGTCGTTACATCAATTCATGTAATAAAGTGCTAAGATAATACTGTATGACCAATGCACTCCCTTTTAAGTACCCCCGGCAGTGGTACGATCATTTGATATGAAACAACCCCCCCCCTTTCGATCTTGAATAGATGGTGAGAAATTCATCGGTCCTGAACAACCATAATTAAGTCTTGAAGTATTGTATTTGGGTCCTGAAGTACCAATTTAAATGCTATAGAAGAGTTGACATATATTTGCGTGTAAAGAAATGTGTACTCTTTTTCCTTCACTGAGTTTTTCTCCCAATTTTTATGAGGATGTCCCAACAATATCTAAAGAGAATGCAACATGTATAACTTAAGTGAAAACCAGATACATCAAAGGTGATAGAACTAAACATATCTCACTAAAGTTCTTTTTCTCCCATAATCTCCAAATGAAAAACGAAATTAATGTTCAACAGATCTGCTTTAGTGAGAATTGAGCGGATTTATTTACTAAGTCATTTTTGAAAAGTTAGTTGATAAAATTGGATTGCGTCGGCTCAGAGATCTTAACTGATGTTCTCATCAGGGGAAGTTAATGCGCGTTGTACTCTTTTTCCCTTATCTAAGGTTTTATCTCATTAGGTTTTCCTTAGAAAGGTTTTTAATGAGACAACATATAATGGGCGCATTAAAGAATTATGTACTCTTTTTCCTTAACTAGGTTTTGTCCCATCGGGTTTTCCTAGTAAGGTTTTAACGGGGCATAATCTTTAGAATAATGGACATTCAAGGGGGAGTATTATAAAATAATATATTTATTTGTGAATGTCCATATATAGCAATAAGATATCTATTGGGTGTCTTTTCGGTTAGGATATATAATAGGAGGATTCTGTTCACTCTTGCTATATAATTAGTATAAATACCGCTTTTGAGTTATGAATAAACGATCACATTCTCCTCTTTCAATCTCTCTTGTCTCTATTGTTCTTCTCTATTATTCTCTCTATATTGTGTTCATATATTTATTGTTTCATAACAAAATATAAATTATAAGCACTAAATATTATCATTTGTAACATATATCACTACATATGTAGACATTTTTCACTGCTAAAACTGACTAAAATTGGAACTTAAAAGCAGAATTCAATTTCAACGGTTTGAATTGAAACTTCATAATACGATAGAATAGATTAAAGAAAATTCAAATGTAAATTTTGAGCTCCAAATATTTTTATTTGATAACATATATCGTAACCTACATAAACATTTTTAGCCGCTAAAATTCAATTTTAATAGTTTTAATCAAAACTTTCTGATATGATAGGATGGAATTAAAAAAACTCAAATATAAATTTTGAGTTCCAAATATTTTCATTTAATAACATATACAGTCTTTATGTCGATGTTTCTACCGTTAAATCTGACTGAAACATAAGAGAAAAATTCAATTTCAACTGTTTGGATCAAAATTTTATAATATGATAGGATATATTATAAAAAAAACTTCAAATATAAATTTTGAGCTCTAAATATTTTAATCTGATAACATATATCGCAATATATATAAAAATTTGTTGCCGCTAAAATTAATTGAACCTTTAAATTTAATTTAATTTAAATGATTTAAATTGAAACTTTATAATATGATAGGATAAATTTAAAAAAACTTCAAATATTAATTTTGAGCTTCAAATACAAATTTATTATCTGAAACATTAGAATACAAATAAAAATAGTTAGTTGAATACTTGGATATCCATGAATACCCAAGTATTTGAATACTTGAACTAACTATTTTTATTTTGTATTCTAACATTTTAGATAATAAATTTGTATTTGAAGCTCAAAATTAATATTTGAACTTTTTTGAATTTATCCTATCGTATTATAAAGTTTCAATATTAATCATTAAAATTGAATTTTAATTTAAAGTTTTAGTTAGTTTTAGCGGCAACAAATTTTTATATATGTTGCGATTTATGTTATCAGATTAAAATATTTAATGCTCAAAATTTATATTTGAACTTTTTTAATATATCCTATCATATTATAAAATTTTGATCCAAATCGATGAAATTGAATTTTTCTCTTAAGTTTCAATCAGATTTAACGGTCGAAACATTGACATAAATGACTGTATATGTTATAAATGAAAATATTTGGAGCTCAAAATTTATATTTGAGTTTTTTTTTATTCCATCCTATCATATCAGAAAGTTTTGATCAAAACTATTAAAATTGAATTTTATTTTAAAGTTTCAGTTAGTTTAGCGGCTAAAAATGTTTATATATGTTACGATATATGTTATCAAATAAAAATATTTGGAGCTCACAATTTACGTTTGAACTTTCTTTAATCTATCCTATTGTATTATGAAGTTTCGATTCAAACCGTTGCAATTCAATTCTGCTTTAAAGTTCTAGTTTCAGTCAGTTTTAACAGTGAAAAATGTCTACATACCTAGTGATATCTGTTACAAATGATAATATTTAATGCTTATAATTTATATTTGAGCTTTTTTTACTTCATTCTATTATATAAAAAAATTTCGGCTCAAACCGTGGAAATTGAATTTTAATTTAAAGCTTCAGTTAGTTTTAGCGGCAAAAAATGTCAATGTTATTAGGAGCTCACATATTTGATCTTTTTTTTAATCAATACTACCGTATTGTAAAGTTTCATGTCAAACCGTTAAAGTTGAATTTTGCCTTAAATTTCGGTATATAAACACAATACAACTCAATATGAAATTCTCACATAGTTAGCACATCAATGGGTATATAGATACCCATGAATAATGAATACCCACACCAAATTATGGGTAGCACATACCCATTACACATCTCTAATAGGTTTTACCCATCCATTATGGGTGGGTGTGGACACCCAATATATGGGTATCAATTCTCACCTCGAATGGACTCTACTAAATCGATTCATTAAAGAAAGGAGTAGAAACGAAGAATTTAATTAAATTACTTAAAATTGTTTAGATGAAATGCGAGAATTGAAATGCAGAAATAAATAAATAAAATTAAAATAAATTAAAATAAAGAGCATAATTAAAGTTGTATTAATAAGTTAATCAAGTTCAAAGAAGTCAAAGTTTATTTTTTTTTTATAATATATGATTATAATAAGAGAATTAAAGAAATAAAATGACAAAATAACGAAAATACTAAGAATATTAATATATGCAAAGTGATGAAAGAGGAAGATGAAGATAAATCACCTAGTGTCAATACTCTTGGGTGATTTCGGTATAAAGAAAAATGGTGGAATACGATGAAATAGGGAATGAAAGGTGGTAATTAGGGTGAAAAAAATGAAGATGGGGCAGTAGGGCATTCAGACCAGTACGAGGCTCAAATAGGACGTCATAGTGTAAATCCCTAGGTGGGCGCATTTCCCAACGCATTCAGTTAAAATGCGAATCCGGGAAAAAACTCGTTGTGCTAACCCGCACGACTACCTTTCTAGGTCAAATGGGCTAGATCTCGGAAACAGTGTAGTATGCTGGTTTGCACGAGGTCCAACAGGATATCTGCGACACGCTTTTCTAGGTCAACACGTTCCCCAAGGAATCAGGTCCAACGCGGGTCGGGTGAAACCCGCACCATGCGGGTTGGCAAGGTTGGGTTTTACTCGGATTTGCATTTCCCCGTTTCTTGGGCAGCGTGTTGGGCCTCGAGAAGTGCAATTAATTAGGTGCTCCCGGAGCATGTGCTCCAGATTCTACAATTGTTCATCCATATATATTAGGTTGTTCACTCTGATTATTTTGATTGTTCGCTTTGATTATCATGCTTGTTCACTCGTAAATATCTGGAGCACATACTCCGGGTGCTTCTAATATATATTGCTTGAGAAGTGGGTCGAAACTTGGAAAAAATGAGCATTCAGACCAACATGATTGCCATTTCAGGCACTTAGGGATGGAAATGAGCCAGGTTTGGGGCGGGTCCAGCTGGACTCGGACTCACCATATTTTTTTGGACCCACACCCGCCCCGAGACCCAATGGGTCCCAAATTTAGACCCAAACCTAGACCCAGACTCAGCGGGTCCACGGGTCCTTAGCGGGTCTTTAATGGGTCCAACCCTATTATGCATTTTTTACTAGATTTATCAATTTTTTGGGTTAATTTTATACTTGTACACATGTATAATAATAACTATTCTGTTTAAATAGAACTATTTTTAACACAATTTGGACTGGTAATGGACGTGGTGGTAGTGGAGGGTAGACGTGCTGGTGCTACGGTACTGCCTAGTGAAGTCGTGGTCCTCGCGGAGATGGACTGTGAAACTAGAGATCGAGGAAAGTGGAGAGTGGAGATTGGGATGGGTGGGCAATGACGTAGTGTGGCTGTGTGGACTATGGTCCGTGGAGGTTAGGAGGAACATAGGAATATAGTAGGGTTTTAGAAAATAGAAGTCAATAGGTTTACAAGCCCAACACTACCAGCAGGAGCCAGGTAGTAGCGATGAAATAATAATACTTCGGTTTTTATTTTTTTAAAGGAAATTATATATGTTTATATTTTAACAGGTCCACGGATCGGGTCCATGGGTCTGTGCTTGGACCCAGGTCCGCTATATTTTTTTTCCAACCCCGAACCCGCTTTAAACCCACCGGGTCCAAAATTTTTGGACCCAGGTCTTAATGGGTCGAGTCCGGCTGGGTCCAGGACCCACTGTCATCCCTACAGGCAGCCCAACTTCAAACGACCATAACTTTCTCATCCAACCTTCAATTGACTTGATTTAAGTGTTGTTGAAAAACTTGTATTGAGTACTTTTAGCTCCCAAAGTGAGGAAAACCACAGAGGTCAGTGGAAAACCCAATAATCTAAAGAAAAGGCTCGGATACAGGAGAATGGCTCCAAATTGTAGGGTTTTTTTTTAATATTTAAATGTGGAAAAGGCCAGAAATAGAATAGGATTAATGTGAAGGTTTTTTTGTGGAGTGATTTTGATTTGAGTTTTTCATCATTTGCACATTTCAAGAATTCATAGAATTTAAGCATAATTAAAATAAAAAGAAATAAAAATACTCAAAATAAAGTACATAATTATAAAGCTGAATTAAATGACGAAATTCAACATATACACTACTACATAAGTTTTCTAACATGTCTTGCTATTGCGGACCACTTGACTCAATGGTTGATGAATGGTATCTATATGACCACTTGAGTCAATGGTTGATGAAAAGAAAATAGATGATACCCTCAAAGTTGGAATTACTGTCATCAGATTCTTAAATGGGGATACCCTCAAAACTTGGGAATGACACATGCTTTTACTCCCTCCATTCTATATTAATAACTACTTATTTAACTGTCACGATCTCCAATGTCACTCTATGATTGATAATTTCTTATAACATTTATTAGCGATTGCAATATTATGCTTTATGATGATATTTTTCGTTTCGAATCTAATAGTAGTAATTTTATATAACATCTCATTTGATCAAAATTTCACACGATTTCCAAATATGACAATTAATATGGAACGAAGGCAGTAGTTCCACCACAGTTGACCATATTACAATTCACAACACGAGAATATTATCACCCTAAGCACTCTACAATCAACTTAAAACAAAATTTCGGGAACAAGCAATCTGAAGTCTAAATTAAACTTGTTGTCAATGCATGTTACAAAAAATTTACCAAGTAGGCAAAACATTAGGCAACTTAAACATCAAAATGAGCTCAGAATCACAACTAATAAACAAGCAATATCCTGTATACAATTCCAAACTTCACTCCTTCAAGGTAAGTACAAACAAGTGGACATCTGCTCTACTGTATGATTGCAGGTAAGTTAGCAAGCTAAATGGCCTAACTGTTTGTGTCAAATTCCTGACAAGAATATTGGCTTCATGAGCCAGCTTCAAAAAGCATCTGAAAGTATCGACGTTTCGTATCACTGAAGCAATAAGAGCAACAGGACGACACCGTAGTTCCTGACGCAAGGATTCCATGGTTGCAGTTTCCAGTTGTTCCAGTCCAGCAACAATGTCATTGTCATTGGATTTGGGTACATGGCTGGGGAACTTCCTCCGGCTTAGAAGGATGGAGAGTACTCGAATCAGATGTGGGAGGCATGATGGATTATAGATTACATCGGCTCCCAAACTGCAAGGCCATTACATTCGGAGAATTCAAACGTTGCTTCTTTTCTATGGTTAATCTGTGCTAGGACAAAGATAATTACATGCAAGCTTATCTTTCAGGAAAATGCATATTTGATTTTATATCATAGTTTCCAAAGAGCCAGAAATACTTTATAGCTTCTCTTGGCAGACAGTCGTAGTGTTTATTCGTTTGGAAACTTAGGTAGCTTCGTCGCTGAAAATGACAAATCACATAAAAAAAAAGAAAATTGGATTCTAATAATCCCTACTTTTATTTCGGATTATGGCAGTCCAAAAAATATATATAATTGGATTCTTGTGGGACACCAATGAGAGTATACCCTAAATATCATGGATTTTGAGTTGGATTTGATTCAAAACTTAGTATAACACTATACCATGATTTTTAATGAATTTCCGGAGTTTCTCCCAAATTTTCTCATTTTTCTACAATCTTTTAAAAAAAAATCATCTTTGTTGCGAGTGCTCGGATAAAACTGCCACTAAACTTTGCAAAAATAGCAAATTTGCCACAAAAAAAAACATGTAATGAAAATGCCATTAATCTTTGTTAACAGTTACAAAAATGTCACTTTACCTATATTCTACCTGCTACAGCCGGTAAACTGCTGGTGAGGGTGTTTAATTTGATAACCTACCATAATTAAAAATTTCACCCACCCAAATTAATTAACCCCCCTTCCCCCTGAATGTTCATCTTCTTCTCCATCTTTCTTCGTCCTCCCACCCCCAACCTCCATTGAAGTACTTCAAGCTCCAGTGCCCACCACCACCACCATGTTGCCCCACCACCGCCACCACCACCATGTCGCCCCTCCCTCTTTCACATCTTCTTCTCCTTATCCCTGTTCTTCCACCCATCATCTTCTTCATCACCATCACCATCACCATCACCATCACCATCACCCTAATTTGAAACCAGTTTTCGAAGTCAATTCCGCCATGAATCTCGCGGAAGCTTCAAACCCAGATGTGGAATTAGGGTTTTTGGATGTAGGTTCTGCTTCTCTGTCCAGTGAATCGGAGGTTGACGACGCATCTCTGAATTCACCAACGGCTGATTCGTCGTCTTCCATTGCCAGGCGGAAGGTTTGCGCTTCTTTTCTTTTTCTTGTTTTCCCCCGATTTTTTGGAGTGAATTTAGGGTTTATCTGGTGATTAAGAGTTCGAGTTCTTGGTTTCTTTTGGTGCATTGATGAGATGATTGAATTAGGGTTTGGTATGGTTCAACTGTTGAATATACTATTGTTCTTCATTCTGCATTTTCTGACCTTGGTGGGACTATTTGCGGATTGATTTAGAGTTTTTTTTTTTTTGTGGAGTTGATGTAAATCGGTATTAATGGAGAATAAGATCTTTCAAATTCGGTGACCTAGTATGAAAATGAGTTGGTGAAAATGGTTTGATTCAGTCATTTGGGGTTTGAGAATGCTTAAAGACTCATATCAATGTATGTATTATGTAGAGAGGGGCAGAGGAGATTGAAGAGGAGAGTTGAGGGAGGAAGAAGAAGATGAGCATCCTAAACCTAATTTGACTGAAAACCCTAATTTTATTTTGCCCAGAAAATGAAGAAGAAGAGATGAGGAAGAGGTGGGTTATGGTGGATAAAGTAGAGAAAATTGAAGAGGAGAGTTGAGGAAGAAGATGAACTGGGTTGGGGAGGAGGGGGCAGTAAAAAAATTTGGGAGATAATTAATTTGAAGATATTAAACCCTAAACCTGCATATAACCGGCTGTTGTAGGTAAAAAACAAGTGGCATTTTTGTAACTGTTAAAATAAATTAATGGCATTTTCATTACCTGTTTTTTTTGGGTGACAAAATTGCAATTTTTGCAAAGTTTAGTGGCATTTTTATCCAAGAACTCCCTTTGTTGCTATTAAAAAAATCATAATAATTACACATCATTAACTTTCTAGGGGTAAGAATGAAAAAACAAAAACAATATGTAGTAGGAATGAAAAAAAATAAAAAAAATTGCGGGGTGGATTTGGTACCAGTACAATCCAATTTCTTTTTTTTTTAACCACTAAAATCCAAAATGGAAGTAGAGATTATTGATATACAATTGGCGAAAGTAGGGATTATTAGAATCCAATTTTCCCACAGAAAAGACCATAAACACACATTTGGCAGACAGGCACAGAAATCAATAATCATTTATTTTCTATTACTCCCTCTATTCCATATTAATTGTAGTTTCTGGAAATTACTGCCATTAGATTCGTAACAAATTATATTATCCTCAAACAATAATATTGTAATTGTTAATAAAATATTATATAAGAAAAAATTATCAACCAAAGAGTGATATTGGAGGTCGTGACAGTCAAGTAAGTGACAACTAATATGGAACAGAAGGAGTATCCAGATTAAAGAAAGATGATTTCTAGAGGAAATGGTCACTCACATAATATCTGGCCTGATTAGCTGGAGTTCAGTGTCTTTTGCGGATTCCCATTGCATATGAATGCATTTCACCTACATGAAAAGAGGAGACAAACATAAACTTACCATTTTTATTTATTTTCTATCACTACTAATGAGTTTTGGCATACCTCCAAAAGAGGAGGAAATGAGCGTTCGAGCATAAAACAGACAGCCCAGACTTACTGATACACCTTATAAGATGATCTAAACTCCTAAATACACTTAAATGAAGTATCTCAACATGAACATAGATACGCATACACCCTAAATTTGTCACCTCAGTAATAATAGGAGCGCTCATACTAAAGCTCTAGACCCACGCCAACCCACATATCAACATGGAAGGACATCCACCATAAAGCCCACATGCATCAGCGTGTGAAATGCCACTCCAACCTGTAATACATGCCCACACCTTCGAAGAACCTATCTAGAATCTTTGCAATACACAGTAGAATGCTCATGTGATCGTATATAGGAAGGATATTGCAATGGACATTCGCTTATATTGGAAAATGGCTTTAGTAAGAGAACTATGGAACCTTGACTGCTCGTGCAAATACTCAGCAGAGAGCACAGACTCAAATTAATATGACATGGTCTCACCCTGAGACTAGTCTCTGTTTGTTGGGCCGTGTAAATGGTTCAACATTCGGCTCACTACAATCACAGTTGAGATGATATCACCCAAGACGATGGAGCATCCAATAAATATGTAAGGTCCAATACTTCATCAATGTTGTTTCAGCCTTACCACAAGGATAACAACATGGCGACCAGAGTAACTTTCTCAAGCGAGAAGTGGAAAAAACGAGTAGATGAAGGGGAAAGGAGCAAATATTTATTTATGCATGCGGCATTGTTGCTGACCATGCATACGATCATTACAACCAAACCAACCAAAGCTTCCAGGTAAACAATCACCACAACTTACCCTGTCTGAGACACTGGAAGAATTGTCTGATGAAGCATCTGTGTAGCCAATACCACTCATTTCCAAATTAAGCTTCAAATTCTCCAAACTCAATGCATCGCCATCAGTCAACATTACCTATATCAAGAAAACATAGAATATTCAAGAAGTGAAAAACAAGTTTCAGACTTTCAGATTAAGATATTATAATGAGAATCAGGTCATCCAAAACAATTTGACAGATGGCAAAGGGAAAGCTTGGATTCAAGACCAACAATTTAACCACAAAATCCAGTCAAGTTTGGAAATTTTGAAATATTGGATCACAAATCTGAAAACAGAAAGCACTTGGGATTTGAAATTTGAGGAAATAAAAAACATTAGTTGTACAAAATAATGAAAAGGATGTGAGAGGAAACTATACAGACAATAAAGGGAGGGGAAATTTTGTTAAATGGGGAAAAAAAAAACCCCCGCATGAAGATATACAAGGATTATGAACTCTGCATAAGCTATAAAGGTTTATAAGACGTCCAGCTGCATCATTTGTTTGACATATGTAGTGACTCTCCCTTTGCCACAGACTTGGGAAAACTTTTATCACAAATTCATGCACAGCATCAAATCTATTGGTAAGAAAAATAGTCAGAATCCCTTGGGCATGGTTCTTCCAAAAATTAGCCAGATCAATGCAAAAATTTGATTCTAAAAGCCAATATATATAAGGAGTCATTTATTGAAGTACACAATGAAGCATAACATCTGGACTGACTAACCAAATGTCTCATTCAGTTGTCCCTAAAGCAGGCCGTAAAAAAAACAAAACAAAAAAAAAAAAGAACCCCTAAGTTAGGTTACCACATGGAAAGCTATAATACAACAGACCTTTGAGGCCTTAACATGCTGGAGACAAATGCCAAGCAGACCTACTCCAGAACCAACCTGTTTCACAGCCCACAAAGAATATAACAAAATCATTATTACCGATTCAATATCAGCATGATTGCATTAAACAATCAGACAGCAACCTAGCCAAATGCTACACCATTTACATTCAAATAGGGAATTCCTAGTTAACAGGCCATGTAATCGTCGTAATGAGGATGAACAAACAGAGGCAAGGAGGGAGGAATTAGATAAACTTCACCTCAAAACATGATTTTCCTGTAAATATTTCAGGGAATGAAAGAACGAACTCTGACAAGAAAAGGCAAGAAGGCCAAAGAGCACACCTATGTATAATATTTACAGAGTTAGCTTCACTGGATAAAGCTAGTAAATACTGACAGAATACTAGCATACTACAAATTTGTCTGTGAAAAGCATAATTATCAAGGAAGATCACACAAAATCAGGATCCTAATCAAGGAACAAATGGGCAAAGTTTCACAATCAGGATCCTACAAATTCATCAGTCAAAAGCAACATTATCAAGGAAGATCACACAAAATCAGATCCTAATCAAGGACCAAATGGGCAAAGTTTCACAATCAGATCCTATATATATATATATATATATGTATATATATATGCACACACACAGACACACACGTGTGTGTGTGTGTTTTTGGCACAAAGCAATTTTTGCTTTTTATCAGCCCAACCTTCCCCCATATATATGTATGTGTATATATATATATATATATATATATATATATATATATATATATATATATATATATATATATATATATATATATATATATATATATATATATATATATATATATATATATATATCTGGACCAATACACAACATCATAACTGGGGAGAGCTAAACCCAACAATGCAATAGTCATAAACAGCAGAACGCTAACTATTTGGACCAACGCTTGACACAAGAAAAATTATAACACCACTGCAGAATGAAAATATCCAGCACGATCAAAAAATTTCATGTCTTCCATAATTTTCTCAAAACCAAATTTCAAAGACAAATAGTTTTCGTAATTATTGAGTATGACATAATCATTTAACTCTGCACAAGGCTTTTTCAACCCGAGAATCCACTGACATATAGCCTACCAACACCAAAGATGAGGTTAAGTTAGATTTTGAAGGTGCAGTCCTTGAGTTGATTGATGGGAACTTCTAATATTACCAATAATGTTCCCTAAATGAAAAAGAAGAACTTGTCGAATGGAATACACGCGGTAAGAAAAATAAATTGATGGATGACAGCAAAGCTTACCCAGTATCACCTTCAAGCATGTTAAGAGAGCATTGTAATGGTACAACCAGCGGCATCTGGCCTGAATAACAAGGAACTGACAGAAGGGGGCAATTCACAGAAGAAACTTTAATGAATTGGCTGAACCAAAATAACCAAGGCCTTGAGACATACACTGAGGGCTAGAAGGTCTTACCATTGTCAAAAAGAAATGAAATGCATTTCACGATCCGTGAATTGCCTTTCCCTGCTGCACCTTCCTACACATTTGAATATGTAAATTAGTGTTCAAATCCATAGAAGAAAACTAAAGAAAACCAAAAAAAATACATATCTGAACAAGATGCCTCCCTTGTTACGAAGACTGACCTTTAATGAAGCCATGTAGCAAGCATAACGTTCATAAAATTCATCCAGCAAACTACCTCCACTTGACTCAACCTCTTGAATGAGTTTCTTCAGAAAACTTTTCAAGTAAGGTTCATGGCATTTCCCATCCTACAACCATGATAACCAACCATGCATTTAGATAACCAAAATTCCAAAATCTTGCCCCTGGGGAAAGTATGGAGGGGTCGGATGTAGTAGACTTACCCCTAAATTTTGCAATTTAGAGAGACTAGAAAAATTGTTCCAATTACCCCAAGATTAAAAAATTGTTTGCTACCTACTGGCTACTACTCCATGGAAAAGAAGCAGAGTGGGTTTAATGACACATTTTAGTATTTTACTATAGTCCATTACAACAATGCATTTAGATGAATCACAATTTGTTGTCCATTCCTTCAACTCCAACAAGGCTTTCAAAGAGGAAGAAGAAACCGATTCCCAACCTTCAGGCACGAGTATTGGACATACACTACCACCCCCACCCACCCACCCACCACCACCACCACCCAGACGCTCATGCATATGGAAGTGTATTTGAAATTGGGAATGCACCATTACATGCTCGGCAAACTACAGTGTGGACTTCTCCGAGAAGAACCAAATTTCAAACGAATAGGGCCTGCCATGTAACTACCAATGAACCAATTAAATCTTAACTATCTTTGCTTTCATTCCTTCTACAATGATTTCAAACCCAACAAAATGTACTAAAGACGAACATCTACAACATATAGAATTCCAGGACATTGCACCAGAGGAACCAAGACACTGAAACCTCCAAATTAGAACTACCCAGATGACTCACACTGACACACATCCCTCTAAAAATAGCATTCCACTGTTCATAATATATCCTTCTTCAGTCACAAGTCAACACCAATCAAAAGACAAACTGAAACGGGTCATAAACAAAGAAAACAAATGGCAGGAATAGAATAGGGATCACTTACGGCTCTGTCAATGCAATGTGCCCAAATGAAGCCTTGCACATCCTCAGTAATTGATCCACCCCCACATTTTCTGTAAGGCAACTACGCTTCAGTTTATCTGGTTGGAGCTAATAAAAATAGTCTACTCTGAAACCCTCCAACACCAAGTGATCAAAACTCAATACTCTTCTTACCTCCTACCTATTTCAAAACAAATGGTCCATCCCAATCAAACCTATTCATACCTTGAACAGTCCATACCTTAATACAGCAAGATCGCTGTGAAATTCATAGTATTTTAAATGATTGCTTCTTAAGTATATGAAATTGAAACTAAACATGAACAAATTGGGGTTACCTGGCTATCGAGATTAAGCAATCAGGTGGCTCCATTGCGAGAAAAGCTGCGAGCAAATGGCGCCTGAGAAGGTCCAGGTCCGCCATTTCCCGGTCCGTGTAGCAACACGGAGGAGGGAAACTGTGTGTGGGGTTTTAGATGGGTTTTCCGTTCTTGCAAGTAGGTTGAGCTGAGTACCGGCAAAATTGGACTCCATGGTATTAGTAAAACGATTTTCGGGGCATATAAGGGACACGGTATAAAACCAATTATAAAAGTAAAAAGAAAGCATGGACAGCTATTTCCAATTTTTGGGAATTTCGATAATTAGGTTAATTTTCATTATATCTATTGTACATGTGTGAAGATTAAATTTTATTTGTTAGAATTTATTTATTTTTTAAGGGAAATTGGATTCTAATAATACGAACTTTTGGCCATATAATACTTAATAATATGAACTTTCGATTCAATGATAAATAATACGAACTTTGATCCCCTGGTGCCCCCAATAACATCCACCAAGTTAAGATTAACTTGACTCGGCGGCGGTCTGACGTGGCGGCGGAGGCACGTGCCTGATTGTTTTGACTTTTCCACGTCATCCACGTTGAGTTAAAAAAATAATACGAACTTTACCTTATGTTACTCTGAATAATACGAACTTTTTTCTCTCTCTAAAAATCTCAGATTCCATTTTTACTTCTTCATCTTCTTCAATCATTCTCCCCATTCCCAGAAAACCCAGAAAACTCTTCTCTCTCTCATCCTTCCTCTTCTTCAATCGAGAAAACCAAGAAAACATTACCCACATTCACGCTCAATCAAAACCCTAACAAATGGTGCTTAAATCTGCAAATACAAAAGGACCCATTTACAATCTTATGTTGTCTCAAACCCAGCTTGTAGTTGTTCATCAAGTCAGAGAGAGAAAGCTAGAGAGAGAAAGTATGAAGTAGAGATGGAGACGAAGGCGGTAACCTAGATGCAATTTCGAAGATTATGGCGAACTCTTCTCCAAAATCGTCCATCGATGTTCTCGAAATTGTTGTCTAGATTCATGTCAGTTTCTCTGTCTATTCGCTTTTTTAGGGCTAGGGTTTGTGGGTTTTGTTAGTTAAGATTGCAAATGGGAATGTTTTCTGGATTTTCTGGATTGAAGAAGAGGAAGGAAAAGAGAGAAGGGGTTTTTCTGGGTTTAATTTCAATGGAGGAGGAGAGAGGGGGGTTGGATTGAAGAAGATGAAGAAGTAAAAATGGGATCTGAGAATTTTAGAGAGAGAAAAAAGTTCGTATTATTCAGAGCAACATAAGGTAAAATTCATATTATTTTTTTAAACTCAATGTGGATGTCGTGGTAATGTCAAAACAACCCGACACGTGCTTCCGCCGCCATGTCAGACCGCCGCGGTGGCGTATTATTGGGGGTAATAGGGGGTCAAAGTTCGTATTATTCATCACTGAATCGAAAGTTCGTATTATTAAGTCTTATATGACTAATAGTTCATATTATTATAATCAAATTTGCCATTTTTTAAACTATTAAGTTTCTATTTTTTTAAAGGATTATTGGATGATAATACACTGAACTTTAGGGGTATTGGACAATAATGCACTGAATTTTTTTTTCTTGGACTTTAATACACTGAACTTTGAGGGTATTGGACAATAACGCACTCAGACCAATTCAGCTGGTGGTTGATGCGGTGGTTGTCCTACTTTGAGGTGTCGTTTTCTATTTTTTTCAAAAAAAACTTTTGCCGTGTAAGAAAGTACAAATAAACAGGATGACTAATATATTTTTCTGAAAAAAAAATAGAAAAACGATATCTCAAAATAGGACAACCACCGCGTCAACCACCAGCTGAATTGGTCTGAGTGCATTATTATCCAATACCCTCAAAGTTCAGTGTATTAGAGTCCAAGAAAAAAGTTCAGTGCATTATTGTCCAATACCCCTAAAGTTCAGTGTATTATCATCCAATAACCCTTTTTTAAATTAAGAAAATTATATAAAATTAATTAAAAAATATTTTTAAGGGAGTGTTTGTTTTACTCAATTTGAAAATTTGAGCAAATATTCCCGAGCCAAAGACACACATCGGTCTCCATGGTTTTCCCGTGACCCACTGGCCTCCGTGGTTGCCCAAGAGATGTTGCGCACGACACCATCATTGTCATTAGTTTGCCACTCTGTCAACACTGTCACCGTTCACATATGGTCGGTGACTCGTCGTATGAAAATGCACTATATCATCGCGATTATGTATAGAGACAAAGACAATAATCTTACAACTATTCTTAAATAAAGCAGGTGGATTAGCGGAATTATATTTGCATCACAAACGAAAGGCTGGAGGTTTGAGTCCCATATTGTGATAAGCAAATCCAACACCATTCTACAGTGGCGAATCCAGGATTCAGGGTTAGTAGTGTCAAAAATAATTTGTTCAAAAAAATTGAGCCGCATAAATGTTAAAAAAAAAGGTAAAATATCAACATTATCCATAAAAAATGATATTAAATAACTAATACATACCTATACTTTACAAGAAAATTTTGGGATGAGGTGCTCCAACAGGGGCTAGAATGAGATGTCTATTTCCTAGCTACATTCTTAAAATATCTCTCCATCTTAAATTGAATTTTGAATTTTTACTATTTTAACATTTATTTTTTAAAATTATTTTAAAATTTTCTTTTCAAAAAATTTTCAATCTTTTAATTATTAATTTTTAATTTCGATTCTTATTTTTTAATAGTTGAATTTTTTTTTCAATTTTTTTTTATTCTTCATAATTTTTTATAATTTAAAATTTAATTTTTAAAATTTTTATTTTAAATTTTAAATTTTTTTATTTTTAATTGTTCATTTTTGAAAATTTGAATTTTTCAATCTTTTTATGTTTGATTTTGTAATTTTTAATTTATTAGAATTTTTCATTTTTCATTTTTCATTTTTCATTTTTAAATTTTTAATTTTTAATTTTTAATTTTTTAGTAATTAAAATTTTTAATTTTTAAATATTTTAATTTTAAATAATTTAATATTTATCTTTAAAATTTTAAGTTTTTTAAAAAGTTTAAAATTTTACTTTTTTTGGTTTATAAATTTTTTGTGTTTTAATTTTTTAGGGAACTGATCATATGAGCATGACTTTTTGGTGAGCATGTGAGCATGGCTGAATATTTAGCGGACATCAAGTAGTATTTTTGTGGAAATCAAATATGAGAGGTGGACATCAAGTATTGTTATTGTAGACATCAAGTATGCAAAGGGAAATAAAGATTTTGCTTGGCGGGGATCAAATGTTGAAATCTAACCTTCATACTTAATGTCCACGAAAATAATGCGTGAGTCCACCTTTCGTAATTGATGTCCACGACAATAATACTTGATGTCCACCCAGAACCAGAAATTCAATCATGCTCACATGCTCACAAAAGATCCATCCTCATATGATCAATTCCTAATTTTTTAATTATTAAAATTTTTAGTTATTTATATATTTGAAAATTTAAAATTTTTAAACTTAATTTGTTTATTTTGTATATTTAATATAAAATATTTTCAAAAACATATTTAAACTTATATAAACTTACCAAAAGTTACCAAAACTAATTTTTTTTTGAAGCCACCAAAACTAATATTTACTGTACCTATCATTTACCACGATAATTTACAGACCCTAAATGGTAGGGTCTTTCTTTAAATTTATATTCTCATGATTTGTATTTCATTCCCCTTCTATAGATAGACACCTCTGCTTGGGAGAATGGTAAAGGGGGGTTAGGAGAGGTAAAGGAGGGTCCTTACTCCTCCTTATCCTCGCTTGGGAAGAGAGTGAGAGAGGGTAAGCGAGGGTAAGAGGGAGTGAGGTTTATACCCCTTTACCCCTCTTGACCCTTATTTTTTAACACCCCAATTTGGGGTGTAAGCAACTGTTCAATTAAATTATAATATATCTACAATGGGAAATGACCATAATATCCTTAAGCCTAATTGAATTACATATAATGTGAAAGGGTAAATATGTCAATTAACATTGTACTCTTATGAACTCTCCAAATTGTTCTCCTAAGAAGGGGTAAATAGTTTACCTTATGAATCCTCCCATACGTTCACCCTGCTTTACTCTTATGAACTTCTACTCTCCATTTTTAACTCTCATCCTAAGCGGAGCCTATGAAAGGTCTCTTGAATTATTATTTAATTATTCCAAGGTCTCTTAAATTATTAGTTTTTCTTATCTTCAAATTTATTATTTTTATTGGTTTTTTTTTTTTTTTAAAAATAACCCAATAATTTTTTGTGGTCACATTCCAGTATCCTCAATAGAAACTCCCACTATAAAGCCTCCCGCCAATTTTGTTAGAGGTTTCTGCTCTCTACCATTTGAATATCCAACTTCAATTTCTCTCCCTGCAAATTCTTCAAGATTTTGGAGGTAAGTAACAGCCATCGACTGAGTTCCATTCAATCTTCCTCATGCCATTGCTTGTTTAATCTGCACAAAATAACCTAAAATACAATCGTTAGATTTCTGTTTTGACCGGAAGTTTTAATCTACAGAGTTTCGGAAATTTGCATATATATGATGAATTGACGATCGAATTTTCGCACTACCTCTGTTTGATTTGCTGTTATTTTCGATTCTGGAAACAGTGACAATTGAAATGTCGAAGGTCGTAGTTTGTGCTCGATTTAGGCCGTTAAGCTCCAACGAGGTCAGAGATCATGGCAACAGCGTCAGCATTCAGAGAATCGACTATGAATCTTTCAATTTCAAGGTTTTTTTCTCTCAATTTTTTGATGATAATTGCTGAGAAAATTGCAAGTTTCTTAAATTGAGCGTTAAAATTGATTTCTGGATGGACTGAATTTCAAGGATGAGAAAGACGGAGATCTGTTATTCAACTTTGATAGGGTTTTCTATGAGGATTCTGCTCAAGTCAATGTATATGAATTCTTAGCCTCGCCGATTGTTCGAGGTAAATATTTTCAGATTAATCAGCTTATGAAAAATAAAACACAAGTCAAAATTGTTGCAAAGACAGTAAGAGCTGTATTTACCAAATATAGAAAGCTATCAGCTGTAAGTTGAGTTGCTCTTTGAGAAAGAGCTCTTTAACAGTTGCATCTATTATAGATTTTTGTTCTTTGTGATGAGAGAAAATTTATTGGTTCAGTTTGATGAATTGCTTGTCAATCGTTTCTTCTTATGGTTGTGTAATTCATTGGTTCAGTTTGATGATTTGCTTTTCAATCGTTTCTTCTTTTGGCTGTGTAATTTTTAACACAAATATTCTGATAAGCATGTTGTTTCTGAATGTTCAATGTGGCAGATGCAGTGAATGCAACCAATGGGACGATCATCACCTATGGTCAGGTAACGTACATTCGATCAATGCTTTCCGAATGGCTTCTGTGTGATCTGTAATCTTGCAGAGTGATCGGTGAACCCCACCCCAAATTATAGTTTAAAAAACACGCAGACTATAAACAAGTAAGCATTTGGTCTTATAGATTTTGTCTTGGTTCTTGAACTTCAGTTTTATTGCTGCTGTTTTTTTATGTTTGAAGTCGGTTCTGGTTCTGCAAAGTTTGAGTATGTAATACGCATAAGATGATCAAGATCAGCTGAAAACGTGCCCATTTTACGTGCACTCTGATTGCATGACTAGCATTTTTTATTGTTTGAAAGAGCATATTGTCTAGTGGTGTTTCTAATCTGGAAGTAGCTTGTAGCCATATTGGTTGTTATCGACCAAAAATGGGCTAGCATTTTTCTGAACAATGTGATAATGAATGAAAGCTCTGAACAATCTTGCATTGTTTCAAGACACTTTGAGCTAAACTTGTCCAGTAGTAGTCCACTATCAACTTGCAGAATAAGATGTTTTGAAGTGCTGCATCATTTACATTAGCCTTTTGAGAAGCTTGTTCAAGCTGATCTTAATACTTGACCACAGACTGGAGCAGGGAAGACCTACAGCATGGAGGTGATACGATGTCTTTCAAGTTGCTGTACATGGCAGTAACGTTTGTACAGATTTCACTGATGTACCTTCTAATCAGGGACCTAGCATCAATGAGTGCAATGACCAAAAGAAAGGTCTTATTCCAAGGGTGATAGGGGGACTTTTTGGGATGATCAGTTCTTCAAGTGAAGCAACCACATATTCTGTCAAATTGTCAATGGTATTAAGTTGTGCATATTTATTGCACTTAGCCTTATTCCTGACTCTGGACATACCAGGTTCACAAGCTCTCTAAATCCTGCAGGTTGAGATTTACATGGAGAAAGTTAGGTTGGTGCAGTGTAGAGTAATGTTCTATGGTGTGGGAATGACCTCTCTTTCTAGTGGAAAATAAGAATTGTTTTATGATTTGTGTGGTTGACAGGGACCTGTTTGATTTATCCAAAGATAACATACAGATTAAGGAAAGTAAATCACAGGGGATTATGCTCCCTGGAGTGACTGAGGTAACCTTATTATTCATGAATGAACTCTGTTGCAGATTACTTACCAATTATTGAGCATCTTATAAATAAATGCATTGTAGCAATTCAGACTGATGATTAGTTACTTGACAATTGACTTGATTGATCATATACAAAGCTACTCATATTGACTCATCCCTTCTGGAGGGCAGCGCTGTATTGTTGCGCAATGTCTTCCATGTATTTTGAGTATATTATTTTTCTTTTTGGTGCTCCAGAGGCCCAAAGGCCAAAAAATATTTGCACCAGACGGGAAATTAACCCATCATGTATTTGAATATGAAGACTAGCTGACATGAAACAAAATCCAATTATCTGTCCTTGTTGAAGCAGCATCTTTATGATTCAAAGCACATTCCTCCTACCGAGCAGTGAAACTTGTGCCATGCTTCCCATCTTATCTTTATTTGGTTATGAAGCTTATTATTCATGAATGAACTCTGTTGCAGATTACTTATCAATTATGGAGCATCTTATAACTAAATGCATGTAGCAATTTGGACTGATGATTAGTTACTTGACAATTGACTTGATTGATCATATACAAAGCTACTCATATTGACTCATCCCCTCGGGAGGGAAGCACTGTATAGTTGCGCCCTATCTTCCATCCATGTATTTTGAATATATTATTTTCTTTTTGGTGCTCCAGAGGCCCAAAGGCCAAAAAATATTTGCACCAGATGGGAAATTAACCCATCATGTATTTGAATATGAAGACTAGCTGACATGAAACAAAATCCAATTAGTTATCCTTGTTGAAGCAGCATCTTTATGATTCAAAGCACATTCCTCCTACTGAGCAGTGAAACTTGTGCCATCTTCCCATCTTATCCTGTCTTAGCTTATTTGGTTATGAAGCTTAGCTTCTACTTCTTAGTCTTCAGAATTTTTATTTCTTCTGTATTTGACTCTTTACACATCAGATCCCTGTGCTTGAACCTGCTGAAGCATTGGAAGTCCTATCCGTGAGTTTCAAGTGATAAACATATGTCCTTATCTTAGTACTACCACAATTCATTCTTGGATTTTCTTATTTGGAGTCTTGAAAATGCAGAAAGGAATTGCTAATCGAGCAGTTGGAGAAACACGTTAGTTTCTACCTTCTTCTCTTTGTCAGTGTAGTTTTTGATGTTAGGACAAAATTACAGACCTCAGATGGCACATTGTAATGCATTTCATTCCAACTGTGGTCCCAAAAGAGATGAATATGGCAAGTAGCAGAAGTCATTGTGTTTACATATTCACAGTGCAGCAGGAGTTGCATGTCCAGAAGAGGTACTTGGTTTTCCTTCACTACAGTGCAAACTATCTACTAAGGAAAAGCTCTCAAAAGGTATTTGAAGTGTGCAATCTAATTACAGGACTGAAACGGGGAAATTATTTCTTGTGGATTTAGCGGGTTCTGAGAAAGTGGGAAAAACAGGAGCCGAAGGGAAACTTCTTGAAGAGGCAAAGACCATTAACAAATCCTTAACAGCGTTGGGGAAAGTTGTATATGCATTGACATCTAGTCCACATAGCAAATCAAACCATATCCCATATCGCGATTCAAAGCTTACGCGAATGCTACAAGATGCTCTGGTTATAGTTTCCTTCTCTGTCTTTCTGCTGAATATCATCATCCTATATGTGTACATCTATACATATATCTATTTAGAGAGACAAACTACTATTATCTTTTCAGGGAGGTAGCTGCCGAATGGCTTTGCTTTGTTGCTGTTCACCTAGCCCATCAAATGCTTCAGAGACTCTATCTACCCTTCGCTTTGGTGCAAGGTTATTCCCAGAGCTATTATTTAGTTTGAAAACTTAACAAAACGATGAAGGGTTTCTTCTTAAGCTTGAATACAAAGTTTTTGTGGATGTTTTTCAAACTTCGAATAAGGTTGGCTACCATTTTGTGTCCCAAATGATACAGAGCACAACATATAAAAGCTATACCATTTGTTGCCCCTCCCGAAGATAAAACCAGCAAGACACAAGAGGCTAATCCTCCACACAAAGATGAAGCATGTGAGAGAATCTTGAACAAGGTCTGCATTTAGCACAAATGATTTATGTTTATACACTTTTATGAATCAAGTCTAAGCTATGGTTTTGGTCATCCAAAAATACCCCTTTCAGCTGAGGGACAGAATGGGTGCCGAGGAAGTGGAATTGCTTCAAGAATTGCTAATACTAGAGGGCATCATGTTTGATCCAAATTCAACTGAAGACTTAGAATCAGATTATGATGACATCTCTTCAAAGATTATTTCGTCCTTGCAACAAGCGGTAGAAGAACTTGTCATCACTGTCAAGGAGGTAATTAAGAAGGGTCTTATGTGCATTGGGGCATATTTATCTCCCAGCAATTTTTCTTGCAATCCATAAGTTGTAGGCTTTCACCCAAAAGAAGCTCAGTGTTAGTTACATTTATCTGTTTGGTGCTTCTGTTTTGGACTTGTATTCAGCTAAAGAAGCAGAATAAGACTCTGAAAGCCAAGGTTGCCACTGCTGAGAAGACAAGTTTGTGGGATATGATATCAGGTGTCTTCAGCTCCCTTGCTCTTTGGCAACATGCTACCTAGTTCAACAATTTCCGACAAGGCACTGCACTGATATCGTATGCTTGACAGTCTTAGAAACTGGAGGTTCTCTGTACTTATCTGTTCGTAAACCAATATATGAAATCTGGGTTTAATATGGCAATTTCTCCAGAAGAATTCTCCTTTGCTTGCTTATCTAAAATGTTAACTATATTTTTAGTGAAAGCATTCTTTAACATGTAAGTCACAATTTTTTCTCATGTAAATGGGAAAAAAGATGTTGAATGTGGCCTTGAAAAGTCCTTAATTTAGCAGGGTTTTATTCAGGATTAAATGGCATATCTAATTTAAGGCCTAAATTAAATTCTAATACAGGAACTTAATTAATAAATTACAATTTGTTTTATCTTTATTTTAGTTATTAGTGTCTTGGGGAAGGGGTCTTCTTTCCTATTTAAGTATCCTATGAATCACACGTAGAGGCAAGCAATCAATGAAATATATCTTTGTTTATCTCTCTAAATTCTCTATTCTCCCTCCTAAACCCATTATCCTTCAATTTCTAGTCTATATCAAATTCTTTGTGTAGGTTTCTCGAGAGGTATTTTTCATTTCTCTCATCCCTCTCCTGATTCCTGCATCAATGGTATCAGAGCTCCCAATCCACTAGGGTGGTATGGCGCTACATACCTGGAACTCCACACAACTGCCACCTCAAGACCCGTCCACCATGGAAGAGATCTTGCGTTCGATCCACGAGCAACAAAAAATCATGTCAAAACTATTAATGGAGTAGCAACAACATATTTCTCACCAAAATCGAAGGCTCGAGCAGCAACAACAGATGCTCTCTCAAATGTTATCTCATATCAAAGCAATCGAGACTAAACATGAAAATGCAAATTTAGCTATGGCCAAGGAAGAATTGATGAGTTTCCAGGCACAACAAAGCTACAATCCAAGGGAAGAAGACAAGGGAAAAGAAGACCCCTTCCCCAAGACACTAATAACTAAAATAAAGATAAAACAAATTGTAATTTCTTAATTAATTTCCTGTATCAAATTCTGTCCAAAAAAAAGGGCCAACTTCTAGACTTGTAGTGCCGAACAGTTGATGACCACACAATATAAACTTGGTATTGCTACCCGTAGAAGACAACAAAACAGATACTGGCAAGATAGCTTGCTTTCAAGTTTTTTAAATTCCTGATTATTTGTCACACTACAGATTTTGTACATGAAAATTGAAATGCCCTTGTCGCAGAATTAACAATGTCATTTTGCCCCGCTTCATTCACAAGATTTGGGCATGTTATTTTCACATTAATCTTTATCGAATTTTTTAATTTGATGATGGAGTAGATGGCTTTATTTCTCCGCAGAGACCGTGAAAAGTAAAACATGATAAATATTTTAGGGAATGGAGTGAGTACTGAATTTCTATAGTTTTGTATTTTCCAACCTGAATAAGGACTTGGATTTTTGCAATTTCTCATTCAACAGTTTTTTTTTTTTTATAAAAAAATTCTTAGCTTAATTAATACCCGTTTGAAATCCATGATATTCATGAAATGAGCAAGCTACTGAATTTATAAATATAGTTTTTAAACTAAGAAATTTTTTATGAATAATATCCAAGTCCTTATTCATGAAAAATTTTCTTAGTTTAATACCTTACTTCTCGTAATTATAGAAGTCCTTTTTATATAAGGACTTGTAAGTTGTATCTTTGTATTAGTTTCAAATTGAACTTTGACAATGAATCCAATGAAACTTACTGCACAGAGAACATCGTCTGAGTTGTAAACAACATATCGGTTACTCAAACAATCCCTTAAACAAATTTTACCCTCGAAATATCGCGTAGTAAAATATAGTGTGAAGGTGTCATATGGAGAAAAAGTAAGTGTCATATGGAGAAAAAGTTAGTGGCACTAAACTAGCTTAGCGATAACTCATGACTAATGGCCTTAATCTCAATATAAAAAAAAAATTATATAAGAAAAACACAAGAACTACTACATCCGTCCCTAATTGTATGTCAGAACAACTAACTCATTTAAATCAAAACCATGGGAAATTGGGTGAAAAGTTTTAAAATTGTCAAAAATACCCTTAAAAATACCATTGGAATGAGGAGTGCTTGAATAAAAATGCTACTAAAATTTCCAAAATAATCAAAAATGCCACTAATTTTTACAAACTATCATTATTGCCACTCAACTTTATAAAATAATTAAAATTGCCACTGAAACCTGCTATAGCAGGTTATGAACCGGTTAAAAGATTCTTTGATCAAAAATATCACTCAACATTCCAAAAATGTCAAAAATGTCACTCAACTTTCCCAAAAAATTAAAAATGTCACTACCATAAATTATAATATAAAAAAATACTATTTGCTTTCATTTATTTAAATTAATAAACAAAAATATTTAAGTTTCAACTGCATATTCGCTTGAAAATAAATTTTTTATTGTAAATCATGTAATTCTAAATTTTTTATGATTAAGATTTTATATAATATTGTTGATTTTTTTTATGTTTTCTCTATAAAATTTTATTTTATATTTTATTATTAAAATATTAATAATAAATATTTTCTATATCACTTGTTATCTGTCACCTTTTCTGTATGTAACACATCACTTTAACATTAACTTATATACACATGCGTGTATATATATATATATATATATATATATATATATATATATATATAATTTGTATGTATGTATATTTATAGTAAATTAACTACTTGTAATTTATATATATATCAACGTTCAAGTGATATGCTAGAGACTATAGTAACGCAAAGGTGACAGAGGGAAGTCATAGAAAAAATATTATTAATAAATATTTTAAGAATAAACTAAGAAATAAAATAAAATAAAATAAAATTTTATAAAGAAAACATAAAAAAAGTCAACATTACTATATGAAATTCTAACCGTAAAAAAAATAAATTTACAATTACATGATTTCTAAACAAAATTTTAATTTTTTAGCGAATCTCCAGTTGAAACTTAAATATTTTTATTTATTAATTTAAATAAATGAAAGTAAATAATATTTTTTTCTATTATAATTGATGGTAGTGACATTTTTTATTTTTTGGGAAAGTTGAGTGACATTTTGACATTTTTGGAATGTTGAGTGGCATTTTTTATCAAAGAATTTTTTAACTGGTTCATAACCTGCTATAGCACTCTTGGAATGAGATAAATAGTTTAGGGTTTCAGTGTCAATTTTGATTATTTTAGAAAATTGAGTGGCAATAATAACAGTTTGTAAAAATTAGTGACATTTTTTATTATTTTGGAAAGTTTAGTGACATTTTTATCCAAGCACTCTTGGAATGAGATAAATAGTTTATTTATTAGGGATAGAATTAGTATTATGATTGTTGAAATTGTAAAAGTTAGATAATTCGACAAATAAAAAGGGACAAGATAATTAGAAAAATTGACAAATAATTAGGGACGGAGGTAGTACTAATCATCCATCTTATATGATAATCAAGGACAGGGGCATATTTGTGATTGAGCAAAAAAGAGGGAAGCCTTTTGTGTTGGATTGGCAAGTTTGAAAGTAAGATCTTCCTGGTGTTTGATTGTCACTCACCAGTCACCAACCATTTTGTTTATAGTATTCCTTTACTCCTTAGACTTGCTCTTCCATCCCAATAACAAATACTATATAAGGTTTGTTATGCAGTTGTTGAAATGGAAAGTCACATCCCATCTTCCACCTTCTTCCATGGCTGCCACCACCAAGCTCTCCCTCCATCTTTCCATCTTCATATTATGCATCCCTTTTGCCAAATCCATCGATTTTAACTACCCGGCTGTGTTCAACTTCGGGGACTCCAATTCAGACACCGGTGATCTCGCTGCTTCTGGCTTGGAAGCCATTGCCGATACCCCTCCTTATGGCCAGACTTACTTTCAGAAACCTAATGGACGATACTGTGATGGTCGCTTGATCGTGGATTTTCTCTGTAAGTACCATTTCTCTGTTGAAATCTTTTATGTTCTTAAATATCCCAAGTTTCTTCTGTTTTCCCCTGTTTCTGATGGTGTCTTAGCACAAGTTTCGAACTGAGAATAGTTCTGATTGTGTCTGCAGTGGATGCAATGGACCTGCCATTTCTGAGACCCTACTTGGATTCGGTTGGGGCACCCGTTTTTCGAAGGGGTTGTAATTTTGCTGTGGCTGGCTCAACTATTCTTCAAGCCACTGCAGCATCAGTTAGTCCTTTCTCATTTGGGGTTCAGGTGGCTCAGTTTCATCGCTTCAAAAACCGAGTCCTCGATTTATCCAAAAGTATGTGTTTTTACCATCTGAAGAGTAAAAAGACAGTATGAAATGCTTTCAAACTCAGAATTGAATTAATTCTGATTGGTATTATTGGTTTCCACAGGTAGAAAGTTTGATAAGTACATCCCATCAGATGATTTCTTCGGGAAAGCTCTTTATATGTTTGACATCGGCCAGAATGATTTAGCGGGGGCGTTTTACTCCAAGTCTTTGGATCAGGTTCTTGCTTCAATTCCATACATTTTGCAAGAATTTGAATCTGGGATTAAGGTAAAGCTCATATATTTGATTCGATTTGATGCATTTTTTTTACTAATCACCGAGTTGTTCTTATACTGATTTGTTTTGTATTTCAGAAATTGTATGATGAGGGGGCAAGGTTCTTTTGGATTCACAATACAGGGCCACTAGGATGCTTGTCTCAAAATGTAGCGAAATTCGGAACAGATCCTTCAAAACTAGATGCACAAGGGTGTGTAAGTGCACACAACCAGGCAGCTCAGGTTTTCAATCTGCAACTTCATGCTCTCTGCCAAAAACTGCAGGGGCAATTTGCTGATGCAAATGTAACTTATGTCGACATCTACAAAATCAAGTCAAATCTCATTTCTAATTATTCTCGATATGGTAAGCAACTAGGCATCAAACTACACATAATTCTAGCTCATTTTCGTCTTGTTTTATAACTTGCTACTAAAAGGAACAAACCCCAAATATTTGGCAGGTTTTGAACAGCCGATCATGACTTGCTGTGGTTATGGGGGTCCTCCTCTGAACTATGATAGTCGGGTTCCTTGTGGGCAAACAAGAGTTATAAATGGAACCTCGGTTACAGCTAACGGATGCAGTGACAGCACCGAATATATAAGCTGGGACGGCATTCATTACACAGAAGCAGCAAACCAGTATGTCGCTTCACAAATTCTTACGGGAAAATATTCTGATCCACCTTTCTCAGACAAAATGCCTTTTCTATTGAAGCTCAAATTCTAAAACCATTATGTAGACATGTAATCTAGTTTGTATTGATTGATCAATGAAGAATAATTCATACCAAAGACATTATACTCGATGAATTCATCGATCTTGAGCACAAAGGCCACATACCGGAATCACACAGGGGAAAATTTCTTCATTCTTCTCGATAGAAAGTTCCTCAATGATGAATATCTTACAAAGGTCAAAGATATCCAGATACAATTGTGTTTGTACATGTAGTTACAGGAAAGATACATAAGTTACCTTTGAATCTGAATTAAAAGAGACCACCTATTTCCGGGAGACATAAGCATAGTACTGTGCCATAGGGACAACAAAAGCAATGACCAACAAGCCTCCAACCACAAGACTGAATTGACCTCGTTTTTCTTCTGTTTCTTCCCTTGTTTTAAAGTTTGACTCCCGCTTGTTGTCGTTGAACTTTGGACCACCAGGATCTGGAAGCCCATCAATAGCAGCAACCAAACGCTTTGCACTTGTATAGATTGCTTCGTTGTATTTTTCTTCTGTCGCCAATACTGCAAGTACAGTTTTCAGAATTAACAATACTTCATCTTCATACCTAGATCATAAAACCAAATCTGAAATGTCTTCTTTTATGTTGGTTAGGACAATATGGATTTCTTTTTAACCAAACTTTTTAGCATCATTTCCAATAGAATTTGCAGTGTTAGTACACTCAACATCCAACCAAAGATCGCACTTTACTCATTTGATTGGAACCAAAGGGTTTTTTTTCATGTTTTTGTGTAGGTAGCATAGGTGGCCCAAGCGGCAATATAGGCGGATTTGAACTCTGGGTCTTTGTCAAAACCCAAAGGCTTTACCAGCTAGCATTAAGTCATTAACACACACACAGTCTGCAATACCAGAATCCTGAAGGTTTACATGATCAACATCAAAAGCTAAGCAGGTCCAAGCAAGGACAGCAGTGAAAGAAGAGAACATTCATCCATGTATGATACAAAAGATAGCATTGCATTATGATGTGTTACCAGGGAGATTCTCTGAGACAGTAGCATCAAGGATTTCATCTCCAACAGCCTTGACAAATGAAGGTCCACCGGTGATTGCCCCTTCCTTTTGGCTTGTGACAAGCACAACAATCCCTTTGTTGTCACCCTCCTCCAGGGTTGGGTACCATTTCTCCAAAACTTGGTCAGCAAACTCAAATGCATCAGCTTTGCTCTGTGCATCAAACACCAAGATTTAGCATTTGAGGCTGTTTCTTTACTATTCAGGACTCAAAATCAATGGTTCATTAAATTATCAGCATTTCTTAATAAACATCAAGGAAATCTCTGCAGTATACAATGAAAGAATTCAACCTAACCCAATCCCACTCGAAGCAGTGCATTACATAGATTCAATGTCGTCCAACAAACCTAATATAGGATTCCTAATTTCCCACACAAGATACAAATTCATAATTCAAACAAAAGGGAGTTTCCATAGAGGCAGCAATGCATGTTTATCATTCATACATCCTATTCATTCACCTTGAAACCAATGGTTTAAACTTTTGATTGAATGGGGTACTTGCCATTAAGATAAACACAGATATGATATGTCAGTAATGTAGTCTAGATACCATTTTCCACCTGGACAAATTTCACTATGAGGCAGAAAATGAAGTAAGAAGATGTATAGCAAAAAAAACTCACAGTTAGCTTACGAAGAGTGATGAAATTGATGCGGAAGTTCTTCCTAGACTCCAAATCAGACAACAAGCGTTTAAGATCAGATTTTGTAACACGACTAAGAACCCCAGCATCATCAACAACATAGGTATCTTTGGGGGGTCCATCATTGATGACATCAAACTCAGATGCCCCAGCAAGGGAAGTTGGCAAAATGGGTGAAAAATTAAGAGCCAGAGACAGAGCAAGAGCAGCTAACCCATGATGAATTGGGGACAACCAGCTTGTGGGTAATGCAAAAGATGGTTGTTTTTGTGGTGAAGATGAGAGGGTTTTGAGAGAACAAGTGATGGGTTTTGGTGAAGAGAGGGAATGTGATCTGGGTTGGAGAGAGGGGGAGAGAAGAAGCCTTGATGAAGATGATGAAGATGATGAATTCAGGAGGGGAGAGAAGGTGGAAGCAGAGAGAATGGTCTCCATTCTAGAGATAGATAGAGAGAGGGAGAGACAGAGATCAGAGATTTTGAGGAGAGGAATTCATGGTCATGGAGGGTTTATGATGTTGTTCTACAGTCTGTAGACTGATACACAAGTGAAAGATCCTTTGTGTGTATTGCATTGCCTGGCATGTGGCATCACATTTGGGTGGTTTCTATTGCTTGATTTTGGATAGTGGCTGCTTTCTACAACCAAACAACAGATAACGTCTTTACACCATCGAATGCAAGGAGGCCATTTTGGTCCATCCAATTATTTCACACCTTTTTCTTTTAGTTACTATTATTATTTTGTAGGATCAACCCAAAATCAGAAGACAAATCTAAAGGTAAATTTATTTTGGTTAGTATTATTTTGATTGTATTCATTTGTATTTTAAATTTATATCATAATCCATAAAAAATTCAAAATGTAAAAAATGTTTGATTTTAGTGCACCACCACCGAGTTGGGCGAAATCAACTCGGTGTATTGTCAGCATTTGTTATTGGATTTTATTATACCAAACTTAATGGTAGTTGGGCTACAATAACTCTAAAATTTGTTGTTGGATTTCAGTACACTAAAATTTCTGATAATTGTTGTAAAAGAAGAGCAAAGAAGAATCTGGGAGAATTTGCTCTGTATTGTGTGTATAATCCAGAGAATACAAAAGAATATATATACAAGACCTCAACAAACTTACTGCCTAACAAACTTGCCTAACCTCCTAACTATAACAACCTGGAGCAAGCCTGGCAACCAGCATATGGAGAAGGAAAATATCTTCACATCCCCCCCCTCAAGGTGGATTTGGAGGAGTATCCAACAAACCCAACCTTGAAGAGAGGAGATTGTGAGGTAATTCACCAAGGGGTTTGGTAAGGATATCCGCGAGCTGAGCGTGAGAGGGAACATGAGCAAGCTGAAGAAGCCCTTCTGTGAGCTTGGCGCGAGTATAATGGCAATCGATGTTGAGGTGCTTAGTGCGTTCATGGAAGACCAGATTGTTGGCAATGTGAATGGCAGTCTTATTATCACAAAAAAGGCTCACCGGCAATTGGAAAGGCACACAAAAATCGCGAAGAAGATGTGAAAGCCATTCCAACTCCGACGTGGCAGCAGACATTGCGCGATATTCAGCCTCCGCAGATGACTTAGAGACGGTCTTCTGCTTTTTAGTCTTCCAAGACACGAGATTTCCTCCCAAAAAAACGCAATATCCTGTGAGAGAGCGAACTCTCATTGGGCAACCACCCCAATCAACATCACAATAGCCTGTGATAATAAGGGTTTAATCAGTAGCATAATGCAACCCTTTGTTCACAGAACCTTTAAGGTAGCGAAGGGCATGAGTGGTAGCCTGAAGATGCGGAAGCCGAGGGGCCTGTAGGAATTGGCTGAGATGGTGAGTGGCATACGATATGTCAGGGCGAGTAATGTTCAGGTATAAGAGCTTCCCAATCATTCGCCTGAAAACTTCAGGATCCTCCAGGAGATCCCCTGTTTCATTGTTCAATCGCAGCCCCTTGGGTAGGGGAAAACGAGCAGCCTTCGCACCCGTGAGGCTCACATCTTGAAGCAAATCAATGATGTACTTCCGTTGATGGAGAAATGTCCCATCAGCAGACCTGGATATCTCAAAACCCAGGAAATACCTTGCTAAACCAAGGTCCATAATGGTGAAAGCCTTATGTAGTTGTTGCTTGACCATGGAGATGCCAACCTCATCGTCGCTGGTAATGAGAAGGTCATCGACATATACCAGTATGTAAGTGAACAGTCCTGCACTCTCTCTTGTAAAGAGTGAATAGTCCGCCATAGATTGTGCGAAGCCCAAGTGCTTGAGAAACTTGGTGAGTTCCAAGTTCCATTGACGCGAAGCCTGTTTTAGGCCGTAAAGAGAGTGCTCCAACTTGCAAACTTGGCCTTCCTTAGCTGTGGTATACTCTTCGGGAGGGTGCATGTAGACTTCCTCATCCAAGTACCCATGTAAAAATGCGTTGTTGATGTCCAATTGATGCAAAGGCCACCTTTTGATGGTAGCTAAGCTGATAAAAACTCGAACGGTATTAATCTTCGCCACCGGAGAGAATGTATGCTTATAATCTTTGTCTTTAACTTGTTGAAAACCCCGAATCACCAGGCGAGCCTTGTACCGTTCCACCGAACCATCTGGTTTAAATTTCACCTTATAGACCCACTTGGATGTTAAGGCTTTCTTCCCCGGTGGCAAGGAAGTAAGAACCCAAGTGCGGTTGTCCTCGAGGGCTCGGAGCTCTTGATTCACGGCGTGATCCACCTGCACTGACGGCTTGGTTATATGTACTGGGCTCAGGAACATGAATGGTGCTGACGAGGGAAGTAACAAACTCACCAGAGAGATGAGAAACATCAGAAGCCCAAAGAAGAGGGTGTGTAGTGCGACTAGTAAAACCATGAGAAAGAGGTAATGGAGAAGTCGAAGCACCTGGAGAAGCTTTACCCCTGGCAGTAGGCTGCACAAAAGCCTTAAGCCACTTAAGAGGCTCTCTTGCCCAGCTGGATCTACGGGGATGTAACGACCCGCCCTAAACCCGTACTAATTAAGACCTTAATTACGGTAATTAGCTAAAATACGCTAATAAAATTTTTTCTATTTTCACGACATGAATATTATTATTGTGGTTATTGCGATTGTTACTTCTATTATTTATTTATTTATTTATTTATGCGTGACAGGTCTCGAGCAAGGCGATGGCTAAATGGGTTGAATTTATGTTACCTCGGATTTAAAGTTATAAATATTATTATGAGTTTATGAATATTTTTACGATGCGTTATATAATTTATTTTATGGTTCTCAATTTTACGTTTTTAAACCGAAGAAGGTTATATTAATTTCAATTCCGTTTCTTTTACGATTTATATTACCCAACCTTCCTAAGTACATTTTATTGCTAAATTCATTTTATTAATATGTCCTACCAATTTATTTTATGTGGTTTAGTACTAGTTAATTTTACCCAATTTATTCCCAAGTAATTTTATTTAATTTATGCTAAACTATTTTATCAAGTTCTATGTTAATTAATTTTATCTAGTTTATTACCAATTATTTTACCTAGCTAATTTTTAAGTACATAATTGATTTAGTTTAATTACTAATTAGATGATAAGTTAATTAAGGGAATGTTTTTTTTTATATATACAGGGGGGGTCATAAGGCCTTTTGTTTTCATTTCTCAAATCAGATTTTACTCCAACACTTCCCTCTCCTCCCTCCTCCTCTCTTCTCCAGCCAGCCACGCCCCCCTGTCCGAGCGTTTTCCGGCGACCGGCCGGCGGCCAGCCGGTGGCTCAGAGGTGGCCGAGCCACCCTCCTTCCCTCCTCTCTTGTTTTCTTCTCCAATTTCTCCTCCAAGTGGTATAATATCCAAACCCTAACTCAAACTTTCATATTCCTAATCTGATTTTCATGTTTAAATTGTGTATCTTTGATGTTTTTCATCTCTTTAAGGTTCTTAAGCATGAATTTGTATTGTGGTTAGATTAGGGTTTGATTTTGAGTTGTAACATGTGAGTTTGGGGTTGATTTTAAGTGTTTAAGTGTTGTATTGTTGTTGAATGTTTGAAATAGTTTTTGCATGTGAGTTTTAAGGTCTTGATTGAGCAAGATTAAGTGTTTAACTTCTGGAAAATTGATGGATGATAGCTAATTTGATGTTTAATTGAGTTTTATTGCAAATTAGTGGTAAGAAGACACATGCATGTTGTTTTTGATGGCCATATAAGTTTCTGTCTGGAATCAGAATAATACAGAGGACTAAAAGTATGAGTTTAGCCCAGATTTTTACTTAAAAAGATAGCTTTAATCATTGTCTAACTATGGGCTTTGGAATTTCGAGAATCCGGTATGTGTAGCTCGAGTTATGAGCGAAACCGTGAAGGGGTGTGAATTGTATACGAATCTGAGTCAGTAGCTTGAGGACAATTTTTCGTCCATTTAGAGACTTTATTGGTTCCAGTAGTAGACATAAAAGTTTTAGGTGACATTTTAAGCTTTCCGGAAATGTATGGTTTGCGTTCATCCGATATCGGGAGTGGATGTTATAGAGTCGAGACTGAAGGTTATCATTTGAGTTTCTGCCCAGAAAATTCTTTAGTAAATTTGGAATTTTGTGAACCAATTTCAATCATTAAGGGATCCTTTTAGTTTGGAGACTCAAGGGTCAATATTAGGATGTTCAAGAAGTGTTTTCTAAGTTGAAAATACTATCTTTTGGAGTTTAATGTTATTTATCAAGTTATGTCTTTTTAGCTAAGTTGAGAAGTTTAAGTTATATAATAGAAATCGACTCTAAGTTGGAAGTTTGGAATGTTCCATTAGTCAAAGAGTTCTTTGAACCTCAATAATCATAGGATATATTCCTTCTCTAATGCATAATTCCAATTTACCTTTCAAACACTTCCAAAATCCATTAATCCATCGTTATAAATTCTTCTTCGTCGCTTGACGATATATCCGAAAAATCAAGAACTCTCTAATTTCCATTCTAGCCTTTCATTCCTTAATTCTCCAAATTCCATCAATATGATCTCTTCAAATCATTCTATAAGTTAAGCTATTCATCGTTTACTTCCAAGCCTTTATGAGTTTCGTATCAAAAGATCAAACCGGGAGTTTTAGTTTCCAAATTACAGCTTCTGTTTCTGTCCGGGCTGTTTTTCAAGTCCTTCCCTTCATTTTTGGGCATCAGTCTTGCTGACAAAGTTGTAGAACTTAATTTTCCCTATTTCGAGAAGTACTCGTTTGTTTAATTCCGAGTTTCCTAGCTAGAGTTATGTTAAAAACTTTATTTCTAAAAACCTAAAATTTTCCTTCTAATCTATTTCATTCTTAAATTCTTATTTTACTTAACATTTGTAACTCACTAAGAACCCTCTTTGGTTCTCAATTTCTACACTTCCTATTATAGTTCCCAAGTCACCCAAGCCGTCCCGAGCCCGAGGCACGCCATCCAGTTTTCCTACTTTCCAAGGTACGCAAATTGTCCAACCTTTATATATTCTTCAATGCTTATTATTTATACTTCAAGTCATAATCTAATGCTTTCCATTTTCATTAAGTGGTCCCGCCATTATACTTGTAGCTAGTTTAAAGGTACTGGCATCATCTTTTAGTTGCTCCTGATCAGAGCGTTATAGACCTGACCAGTGTCGACTGCCTAGCAGTCACCCAATCCAAACTCCAGATCGGTTTGGGCATGCGCGTGTGTGAGATGCTGTGCATCGATCGTAGGGATACCACTCATTTTCAATCATTACAAGTTTATCTCTTTTATTTACACATATTTATCTATGCGGCAATCCAGTTTATTGATGTTTAAGATCCCCTTTCCCGTTTTCAAAATGAATTTAAATGCCGGCACTAAAACCGTTTTCGAACGGTTTGACGCGTCCGAGGTTTGTGTAATCTTGAGTGTTTCTCCCACTCATTTGCGAATGTTTTAATGTTTTGTTTTTAGGCGGTCCGAGCTCCCAAGTCAAAGGCAAAGACAAAGACAAGCAGAAGTAGTTCCTTTCATCCTTGCAAGGTAGTTTTATATGGCGGAGTTGGTCGAACCTCGATGATCTTCGTGGGTTTAAAGACCAAATCATGTTTTGGAAGGTTTAATGTGTGTTTTGATGGTTGTATTAAAGTATTATTTCAATGTTTGGGTGAGTGTCATGTATGGGGTTTAAGTGTAAGTTTATTTGATGGTTGTGTTGGTTGTGTGTTGGTGATGAGTCTGTGCCTTGTCCTTAGTGGGACGGCGGTAATACCTCAACCCGTGTTTTTCCACTGCACTATTCACAGGTCTTACAAGTAATCAATGGTAATCTTGTGTTTATGGGTGTTGGGGTGTTACAGGGGAGGGGAGCAATGAGGCACACAGGATGTCCTAGGAACCTCAACTGTAGTAGACTCCTCAGTACAAGGATCATCAACAAGGTATGATGATACAGAGGTGTCTTGCTGTGTATGTTTGCTATGTACATATGGCGAACTGGATTGATGAACATCCACGGTGAAAGGCTCAAAATCAGCCGGTGAGAAAACAGTGGATGGCCATAAACCAACATCATTGAGAACCTGAGGTGCATCAGTGAGGTGATTCTTGAAATTGAAAAACATTTTACTTAAAGACAACATCCCGACTACAAAAGATTTTCTTCTTTTCCAAGTCATATAACTTATATCCTTTCACCCCAAAAGGATATCCCAGTAGGACACACTTGGATACCCTGGCGTCAAACTTGTCACCAATCTTCGGAGTCACCGTGTAACAAAGACACCCCCACAACCCTCAAATCGTCCAGCTGGGGCTTCTTGCCATATAAAACTTCAAAAGGACTTTTCCACTGGAGAATCTCCATGGGAACCCTGTTGATGATATGCGTGGCCGCAAGGACACACTCACCCCAAAAATACTTGGGTAGATTGGCTTGGAACCGAAGTGCTCGTGCCACATCCAAAAGGTGTCGGTGCTTGCGCTCTACAACCCCGTTTTGCTGGGGTGTGTAGACGATTGTCTTCTGATGTATGACTCCCTTGGAAGCTAGAAGAGAATCACATGCATGCTGAACAAACTCAGTCCCATTATCGGACCTGAGAATCTTGACAGTAGTGTTGAATTGATTCTCAATGAGATGGAGAAAATTTGCAATGGCCTGGGACACCTGCGCCTTAGACTTCAATAGTCGGGTCCATATACATCTATTATAGTCATCCACAATAGTGAGAAATTAATAGGCACCATCATGATTGGCCACTCTATAGGGGCCCCGCAAATCAACATGTATCAACTGAAAAATAGATTGAGATTTAATTGTGCTTCTATGAAAAGGAAGCCTATGAGCTTTCGCCAAAATACAAGTCTCACAATCAAAATTTTTGTCAACGAAGTGACTATTCTGAGACATGCCTCAGTTTTGACAACGAAATATGCCCTAGTCTAGCATACAAAATGGCTGGGTTTATTTTTGCACCTATAGCTTCAGCTACTGTAATCACCCTTTTATTATGGTCAGAGTCATCCAACTCACCATGTCCTCTGCGTTGCTTGTGCCTCCAATCAGATCGTAACACCGATTGCAGCCTATATAGGCCTGTCACAACATGAGCTTCAGCTACACCGCTTTCACTTATAAAGTCCTGAAAAATACATCTCTCGGGGTAAATCTGCAGACAAAGCTTCTGATCATTTAGGAGCCGAACCACGGACAACAGATTATATTTGAACTCAGGAATATATAGGACCCTATGCAAAGTGATATTAGGAGTGATTTGGACTGTGCCTTTAGTAGTGACAGTTTTAATCGTCCCGTCAGGTAGTGATACATAAACAAGATGAGGCAATGCAATAGAAGAGGTAAACAAATTCACATCATATGTCATGTGGTCACTTGCTCCGGTATCCACAATCCAAATAGCAGCATCACTTTACGCCGAACAACAAATACTAAAGGCACCAAAAGTGACATGATTACCTGCGAAATTAACAAAATGGTCTGAATTGTCTGTGTTGTAGTCCATCATCTGCTTGCCCTTGTTCAGCGTGTGAACCTCTTGAGCAGTTGCCTGAATCAACCTGGAATCAAGGGTCGATACACCTGAAAATTGTTGTAGCTTGTCATGGTCCCCAAAAGGAGTATCCGGATTCACAACATTAGTTTCAGTGTTTGCAGCCACTCGTGTGTTCTTCCTTCTTTCTTCATACCAGTCCAGATAGCCAATCAATTGAAAACAATGCTCCCTATCATGTTCTGGCTTGTGGCAGTTGTCACAAAATTTGTTGTTCTTGGACTTATTGCTTTCCTTTTTGCCTCGATTCATGCCTTTAGCAACAAGAGCACTGCCAGGTTGTTAGGATGTTGCTACTGTTTTATTTTGTTGCTATTTTTTATGGGCCTGCTTTTAATTTTTTGTTTGGGTTTTTGGGCCGGTTCAAGGTCTTGTTAGGTGCCGTGCCTTGACATTATTTATTTCCTTTGGGGTTTGTTTTTGTTTTTCATTGAGATTCATTTTCAATAAGATATATCTTCTTTCGTGTCTCTTCTTCCTCTCGTTTCTTCTTCTTTCCTCTACTTTCTTTCTTGTTCATTTCATGGTATTAGAGCAGAGCTGATACACGCTTCTGCGTTTCTTCCTCTTTCTGTTCCGTTTTTTTTTCCCGTTTCTTTCTTTCTTTCTTCTTCAGCAATGGGAGAATCTAAGGCTCCTGTGGTTTTGGATCCATCCGATCCGTTGTTCATCCACCCCTCCGACCATCTCGGCCAATCCCTTGTCTCCGAGCTTTTCAGTGGGGAAGAGTTCGAGAATTGGAAAAGGTCTGTGACCATTGCCCTTTCCACTAAAAACAAATTGGTCTTTGTCGACGGATCTTACCCGCAACCGAAGAAGGACTCGCCATTGTTGCCCCACTGGAAGAGATGTCAAGATATGGTGATATCTTGGCTTCTCAATTCTCTCGACAAAAACATCAGGGAAAGTGTCCTGTATCCTGAGACTCCCAGCTCGATGTGGAAGGAACTGATTGAGCGATATGGTCAATCTGACAAAGCAAAGTTGTTCCAGCTTCAACAATCTGTTAGTGGCATTGCACAAGATAATCTTGACATCGCTGGGTATTTCAACAAATGTAAGAAAATTTGGGATGAAGTGGCGTTGGTTGGAGCCCTTCCTCGGTGTGGATGTGGAAAGTGTACCTGTGATCCCGTAAAGATCAATGATGCCTTGCAAAGTTACGCCGAAGACCAAAAGGTCATTCAATTCCTAATGGGTCTCAATGAAAGTTACACCACCTTGAGAGGAAACATTCTTATTATGAGACCTTTTCCCAAAATCAGTCAAGTATATGCCATTCTGTTGCAAGAGGAATGACAAAGATAGGTCAGGCAAACTGCCAATTTCCTGTCAGAGAGTGCTTCTTTTCAAGCTTCTTCCTCTTAGAATAACGGTTTTCAGAGAAAACAAGAACCCAAGAAGGAGATCGTGGTTTGTAGTCATTGCAAGAGGCTGGGCATCCGAAAGAGAGGTGCTACAAGATCATTGGGTACCCCAACAAAATGACAAAGGAGGTCAGCCTAATCGCAGTAAAAACAAGGGTGGTCAGAATCCCGCCGCTAATCTTTGCGCGGCAGGTGAGGAGGCTCCAATGGTCACAATCTGGGTCTGGAATCTCCTGGGTTTACTTTACCGGGTTTGGATCATAATCAGACCAAACAGATGATTAATTTCCTTGCTGAGCTTCAGGCTGGTTCGAAGAAGGAAAGATCCCTCCAAGAATCTGAGATTAATTCTGCTTTCATGGCAGGTATGATCACTGTCCCGGACAAAAAACCGGGTTCGGACAATTCGGACATTTTTTGGTGTCCGAACCCGAATTGTCCGAATTTGTCTGAACCCGGATTTGTCCGAATATAACCAAACCTGAATTTACACTAAATATATACATAATTCCAATATTTTGTCCGAATTCAAGTATTCGGACACTGTCCAAATTTGTCCAAACCCGAATTCGACACAAAATTCGGACGTCCGAATTTCTTCCCTCAAACCCGACTCGATATTTGAATCGGACATGACCGAATTGTCCGAATTTTAAATTCGGACAAAAAATTGATGACCAAACCCGATTTAATTTGGGTATTCGGGTCGGACGCATTTTTGTCAGCGCTACGCCAATATATCAAAATTATTATATTTATTTTTTTAAGTTTGATATTTTTTTATAAGTTTTGATAAATTTAGACAATAATTAATAAATCTTGATAAATTAAACTATTAAAGTTACCCATAAATTTGACATGCCCTAAAAAAAATAATAAAATATATTTTTCTATAATAAGCAAGAGCAATTCCTGTTGTGAGGTATAACCGTTATCCAAACACAAGGCAACATTATCTATGTGTCATATGGCAATGGCTGTAATCTCAAGACTGCCATGGAAGTTCTCCTGCCTTCCCCTTGGTACCCACGACCAAAACCCCATCAAAACCCCACACCCAATTCCTATTCTCAGCTTTCTGTTTGTTGCTTAAACCAAAACCCTGTAAACCCATCTCCTACTTTGAATTTCAGGAGAGATTTTCTATTCCAATCACTCTCTCTGTGCGCTGCTTCACTGACCCTTCAACCCCCTGTTGCCCTCTCCGCTGGTGCATCTTCTCCTCCATCCAAATCAATCCTTTCGGGCATTGCCAACACTAAATCATGGTTCCAGTTTTATGGAGATGGATTTTCCATTCGTGTTCCTCCCCAATTTGAGGACTTGACTGAGCCCGAGGTAATTCCTTGTAGTAACCCTCCAATTTCCCTTTCTTTTTTTGTTGATTTGGGTTTCAATTCTAGTATAATGTAGTTTGTCTAATTTATATTACATGGGTACTCAAAGCAGAACCATGTAATGTTGTTAAAAGAATTTTCCAATTGGGCTGTATATGTATTTGATGCACTTAGTCATGGAGTTAATTACATTTACCCTACCTGACATATGTGGTAATAATTTTTGCACACCCCACATTTGAGAAATAATTTTCACCCTTAGTCATGCTTCGAATGTATCAAACTTGGAGCTTTATCTGCTCTGACTCTGATGTAGGTGTTTTGTGGAAATCCCTTATTCAACATACTAGATTGTCTTCACCACTGAATTTGCAATGATGTAGAGTCCATCCCTGTGAGTGATCATTGGCTTCTGATGAAAAATGTTGAAATTTATGATCAAGTTGCTGATGGATAGACAGCTTCAAGTTGATTTCTTTCTTTGAGATAGAACATTTTATGATCAAGTAGCTTGACCCTTGTTGGTGCAAAGTAATATTTATTTTCTTTCAGAAATGTTTTGCGCGTCTTGGTCATCATTCTATCAGGATACGGGCTATGAGAGGGAGGTGGAAATTCAATAGAGTCAAACTCATAGTCAGCTTTGAGCCACTTTCTTGCTTTTATTTATGAAGTAATTGTATGATGAATAATAGATACACTTCAGGCATGACTGAAGTGTTTTGAAAGATGATGTAGCAAACATAAGTAATCCATTTTTTGTATGCCGGTCTTTGGAAATTTAGTTGTGGTTAAGTAGCACATGAAGTAGCCAACAAGTTCTTGCCTGGTTGGCAAGGACTCCACCGTCCACCTTCTCCACCCGGTTTTGATTCTTGGGTGGAGCATTCCTGAGGGTTGGACTTGGATTACTAACCATTGCATACAAAAAAAATAAAAATAACTAGAAAGAGTAGCACATGAAGTAGCTCAATTGTTGTGGGTCAATCCTAGAAATTTGATGGTGTGCTTTTTGGTCATTCGTTTTTGGCTTGCAACAGCTTATGTGTCTTGGTGATTCATCCTAATGGTATTGTATTTGATAGTTGAGGCATTGCACCTAGTTGAAGTGGATTTCTTTGCTTTTTTCTATTTATATCCACCCTAGGTAAGTTTATTTATTACATCTACTCATATGTGCATTTACACGTCTTAATGCCTTCAGGATTTTAATGCTGGACTTTCTCTTTATGGAGACAAGGCTAAGCCCAAGACATTTGCTGCACGTTTTGCATCTTCTGATGGGTATTACTCTTTTGATCTCCTTCCTCTTACCTTGTTGAGTTACTCTACATTGTACAACAATAACTCCTGATGTGGGTTCCTCATGGGTTTGGGATCCCTCTCAAAGTGTATCAGACTATCAGACAACTTGTTTATGAAGCAAACAGACATAGTGGTTCAGGAAATTAGTTCTAGCTGATCTCCTTTTGGTTAGACTAAAGACATATCCAGCACATCATTTCTTGGATAAGAATATAAGATTTATAATTTTTTGGACGAGTCATTGATAATTTCATATGCATTGAACAGGTCTGAGGTAGTAAGCGTTATCATCAAGCCATCCAACCAGCTAAAAATTACTTTTCTTGAGGTTTGCTTCTCATTTTCCCATTACTAACTTGTATATGTTTCCTTGTGTTGGTAACCTTTTGTGGTGCATTTTGTGAATGCCATATCTCTGCCTTTCTGGTAAAGAATATACTATGACAGGCTACATTGGTTACAAATTTATTATGTAGAAAGCATATGTTTGTTGGCAACCTTTCATGTTCCGTTGCCTGTCAGTTTCATTCAAAAACACTACATAACTCAGGGAAGCACAATCTAATACAGTAGAGAAATAGTTCTACAGTATAACATTGCATAATTTCAAGTCACCCGTGGGGTGACAGGGCGGAGCAAGCTATTCATTACACCCTAATATAGCAAGTTCCCATTAAGGCTATGGTGGAAAGCCGAGATATTGTTGGTCATGTTTTTTGCGCTGTTTTCTCTTCTACTACCAATTTTTTCTTTTGACTGTTTCTGTTCTACTGCCGACCCATTCTTTTACAGGTTATCCATTGCTAAATGACCAGACAGTGGCTATTCACTAAACATTTTTTTTACCTTGGAATAACAGGCCCAGGACATTGCAGATTTAGGCTCTCTTAAGGATGCAGCAAAAATTTTCATACCAGGTATAGTCATTGATCCCTAATTTTTTTGCTTCCTTCTCTACAATAAAACGGAAAGATGGAAATGAAATCCGAACTTTTTGATTTTTTTCTTATAAATCACCCCTGCCATTTTTTATTTTTTAATGTGGCTTTATTTCTTTGTGTTTGGTGCCATGGCAGGTGGGTCAGCGTTATATGCAGCACGAACTATAAAAATAAAAGAAGATGAAGGCTACAGGTATTTGTTGACTATCATTCATGGTTTCAACTATAGAGATATGCACTCATCATAACCCTAGAATTAACAATTCTTTCTTCCTTCTCTTTGTTAATCTCTTTTCCATTTCATTGATACCTGAAGTAAAGGTCTAACCTGAAATTTAAAAAAAGAAAACAAATGTGAGATAATTACAGGAGGACTGAGAAAGTTCTGTGTGTCAATGGATAAGTACACCAAAATTTGATCGTGTTCCATTTAATTGTGTGAAGGAGAGATTTTCTGCATGAAAATTTTCCCTTTTTGGAGAATTTTTGTTCAAGGGAATCATAAGTTGAAAAACTGTCGAAAGCAATCTCGGAATTAGCCTAACACAAGTTGGAGTGTCAACTGTGGGGCAATTTGTCAAAACTTGTGTTTTTAGTCTAACTAACATGAAGAACCCTAGGTCCACTTTTGTTGGTACATCACGTCACATGGGTTCTCAAGGTGAATTAAGGACCCATTGACATAGTTTACAATAATATGAGAATGGTTGTTTCTCACTCTGGAGTGACTGCCCTCATGGCTGTATTATCTCTTACAGGACTTACTACTTCTATGAGTTTGGCAGAGATGAGCAGCGTGTCGCACTTGTAGCTGCTGTTAATAGCGGAAAGGTATTTATTTGTCTGAGAGTCCTTAGCAGAATTTATGGTATATGCACTTGATAAGTTCCAAAATAGTCCAAGTACACATTGATAGATTGATTATAGATATCTTCAAATTGTAATATCTACTTGATTCAAATGGTATAGGTAATTGTTGCTGGAGCAACTGCCCCTGAATCTAAATGGGACAGTGATGGTATTAAGCTTCGCAGTGCTGCTATGTCCTTGACCGTGTTATAGTCTGAAAGCCGCCCTGAGCAGGTCTAGCTCCCCTCCTTTTTTTTTTCCGCTTGCTTTGTTGGATGAACTGTATTCCTGCAAGATTGTTCATTGTATAGGAATTATTTTGTAAGCAACCAATACCCCCCTTCTTTTTCTTTTCTTTCCCCAAATCCCGTCCCTAGTTATAGACAACTTTTGGGCTAAACAAGATTAAAAGATTGCCCGACTCAATAAATGAGATTCGGTCATGTTGGCTTTGTTCATCTTGCATACTCGGGGAAGATCAGTACTGTACAAAACTGGTTACATCTACCTATTATTCTGACGTATAATATGTAGTATATGCTGATGTATGTGGTGGTTCCTTTGTCTGATCCACAGGGTAAAGGAAGGAAAGGAGAGCAATGATGGGTTGATTGGTATATGCAACTCTGAACTCACAAGAGTGCCAAAGTTCAGAGGACTGAAGATCTTCTATTTTCTTTCTGTTTCCTTCCGTATCATAAGCATTGCAATTTGGTAGCAGAGGATGAAGATGAAACCACTCGAGTCAGAGGAGGACGAATCAGTTGGATTTTCTCTAAAGTTTCATTCTATGCAGTCATTACACATTTTTTATGTTATTTTATTGAGGACTAGTTTGGCCAGCTGATCCGACAATTATAAGTATTCATTTTAATATGGAAATGTTATATAGAATTTTGCTACCTAACATGAAAAATGAATTTTAACTACAATTTATTCAATTAGTCGATTATTTGCTTATGAAAATAATACCATATATATTCAAACTAAATTAATTCGTTATTATAAATTAAATATTTGGTTGGACTTGTCCCGATTGAGGAATCAGGTGAACATAATTCCAAAATGAATAGCACTGTCGATTTAACAATTACTTATTTATGAGATACATTGGAAATATATAGAAAAATGGCCAAAACATACTTATATAGTTTAGTTTCATCTAAATTAGATGTAAGGGAATAACAAATTGTTGTCATGATAATAATAATAATAATAATAATAATAATATGGAAAATTAGATGTAAATAATATGAACTTTGGCCCATAATAAACTTAATAATCTGAACTTTAGATTTGTTTTTCAATAATCAGAATTTTAAACTCATTGGATTCCTGTAGCACGCCACCGAGTTAAGAACTGAACAACTTGATGGTGCATTGACATGGCGGCGAAGTAGTGTACATTGACCTTTATTGGTTGCACAGTGAGCTTTAACTTGTCACTTTACCCTCCTCATTTCTATTCTCTCTTCCAACCTCTCTCTCTCTCCTCCCTCCCCTCTCGTTTCATCCCAAAGCGGACATTATGTGAAAATTGAGATTAACTATTTTGAATGTCGTATTGATTTCTGAGTTGAGTAATGTAAGGTGGTCTTTTATAAGTTGTTCTTGCTTCCAGTTATGGGGAAACTGGTTGGCTTGTGTTGAGTCATGGAGAATACTGAATTCTACGATACGAATAATCAAAGGGAAACCAAATGTTGATTCGGTTAATGTTCCCAAAGACCATGATCTATTCCTGTAGGGAGGTTATCAAGAGATCAGAGATGCTAGATAGAAATGTGAATATTTCCCCGGGGTTGAAATGATGGGATGACCATCCAAACTGTTGTATTGTGAATTTGGAAATCATATGATGTGATTGTGATTGTGCTAGAAGTTTGAGACTTCGTGATGTTTAGGGTGTCTGTACTCCCCCGATCGCTTAATAAAATTGAAATGGTGTCCGTGACACCTGATGAATATTTGTTTTTGTTGATCTGGGTTTGGAGTAAATTGTTTATAAGTTGGTTTGAATGTTTCACTTGTCCTCCTAAATGAATTGAAAAGAATTATAACCTTTTTTTAAAGTTAGGGGTAGACATTATTGTGTCTGTCTCATTTTTGTAAGTGTTATGTATTCAGGTGAAGACTTTAACGTTGGGTATGATAACTAGCAGCGAGGTCGACATGATTGATAGCCGGTTTAAAATAAGTTGTTAGAGTCATTTGGATAGACTTCAAGTTAGTTAAATTTGAATTGTTATCTTCAGCATTGAAAGTTATTTACTATTGCTTATTTTGAGTAACAGTTGTTGGTTTGATTTGGATGTTACACGGTTGGTTACTTAATTACTATTTTGCCTTGTGTTTCCTCATAGATACAACAATAATGCTACTGTAAGATTTGACTTTTGCTGTTATCATTAGACTTGATTGTTATAAATTATAATTGAATTTCCAAGATGTTACGCTATGTTCTTTTGGGTCTATACCAAACTAATTAATAAAAAGATGGGTACACATAAGCATATACATATATAAAATACCCGAGTAACATGAAGATATTTATTAATATGAAAAAAATCTAATAAATTCCCATGGAAAAAAAGAAATAAAAGAAGGATTCTCGGAATAACTTTTTTAAATTAAGGTCATGATCTCGTTATTTAGAATAATTTTACATAAAACATATATATATATATATATATATATATATATATATATATAAAATTTTTAATAAAAGGAGTAGTGGTTTTGTTCAATATATATCACATACGATCACAACATACTTGTCATAACGAAAAATCTTAATTTTATAAGTAAAAAAAAAAAACCTAGTGAATCAACATGCAATTTATTAGGTGCTCCCGGAGCATGTGCTCCAAATTCTACAATTGTTCACCCATATGTATTAGGTTGTTCACTATGATTATTATGGTTGTTCATTCTAATACATATGATTGTTCATTCGCAAATATCTGGAGCATATGCTCCAGGTGCTTCTAATATATATTGCAACATGCAATTTATTAAATCATGAGCTCAAGAGTAACTAATAAATTGCACTTCTACAGTTCTACAACAAGTATAACCCGTTTTTCCTATAAATTTCTCATTAAAATATATTTTTGTTTTCTATTTTCTCTAAAGAAAAATTGTATTCTAACAATCCTTACTTTCAGCATTTGTATATAAGTAGTCCCTAATTTTTTTTTTTGTATTTTGGTGGTCCTAAAAATAAAAAATTGTATTCTAGTGGTACCAAATCTACCTCCACTTACTTTTTTGATTTTTTTTTTGCCGCATATTGTCTTTATTTTATTTTTTTTTTCATTTCTGCCCCCAAAAGGTTATGAAATGTAGTTACTAAAGAATTTTTAAAATTATGTTTTGAAAATTCGAGCAATTATTGTGATTTTTTTAAGGAATAAAAGTGAAAAAAAAATCATAAAAATTTGGACAGATGTTGTAAATTCATTAACAATTGTGGGGATGTGTTGTTCTATGTTTTAAATCAAACGCTGTCTAGCGCGGGAAGGGAGGTACTAGTGAAAGCGGTAATCCAAGGAATCCCATCGTACATCATGCAGTGCTTTGAACTCCCGACATCGTTATGCAATGAAATGGAGAAGATCAGTCGAGCATTCTGGTGGGGCCGAAAAAATGAAGACAGGAAAATGGCATGGACAAACTGGGACATTTTGTGCAGACCGAAGAATAAAGGAGGAATGGGATTCAGAAACTTGCATAGTTTCAATCTGGCGATGTTAGCAAAGCAGGGATGGCGATTGGTCACAAACCCAAAATCAATGGCAGCCAAGGTGTTAAAGGCAAGATACTACCCCAGGACATCCTTCTGGGAGGCGCAGACAGGGCATCAACCCAATTTTTTATGGAGAAGCATCCTCAAAGCAAGACAAATTTTAGAGGAAGGATGCAGGTGGAATGTGGGAAATGGTGAAAAGATCCAGATATGGAAGGACAAGTGGTTGCCGCAAACTGAAGGTGCAAGAGCCCAAAGAAATCCTAGTAGCTTAACGGATGATGCAAGAGTGTCTGAACTCATTGATCATGAAACGAGATCGTGGAGGGAGGACCTCATCCATCAAAGCTTCTACCCAAGCCAAGCCGAGGAGATCACAAATATCCCCCTGTGTGGCACTAACATGGAAGACTACTAAGTCTGGACACCATCAAGGGATGGAAAATTCAAAGTAAGATTGGCGTACTATCTGGCACAACAACAGACAAGAAACAGAAGCAAGCAATGCGAAGGGGAGAGCTCAAGCATTAATGATAAGAGGTGGAATAAGATCTGGGACGCCATGACCATCCCAAGGGTGAAACACTTCAGTTGGAGGGCATGGAATGACACACTACCAACTGGAACAAATCTCTACCGGAGAGGTATGACAATAGATGTGTACTGTCCCCAGTGTGGTGAGAGTTACGAAACCACAACCCATCTGATGTTAGACTGCCCTATTGCCAAGGAATTATGGCAAAAAAGTCCTCTCCGCATAAACACAGAGGAGAGAGAAGAGACAGATTTTGGTGCCTGGCTGCACAGTTTATGTAGAAACTATGGCGGAGAAGAAAGAGGTCTGCTGTTGACATTAGCATAGGTGATATGGTTTTCAAGAAACAAATGGGTTTTTGAAAGAAGCCGCTGTGACCTTAGGGGGATGTTGAGCAAAGCGATGAATTTATGGACTGCACTGATCAGAGAAAATCATGAAGGAAAAAAGGAGTCTATACTGAGGAACCAAGCAACCCCACAAGTGGGAACCTCCGCGGATAGATGGGTCAAAATCAACACGGATGCATGTTGAAAGCCAAAACTCTAGGGGACTGGGGGCTGTCATAAGAGACAAAAATGGAGTGGCGATAGCAATTGGTGGACAGAGACAACAAAAGAAATGGGGAGTTGAAGTCAGCGAGGCTTGTGCAGCAAGATGGGGTTTGCAAATAGCCAGATCCATCCAAGTCGAGAACGTAATCCTGGAATTGGACTCACAGGAAAAAGTGAAGAAAATGGAGAATCAAAAGGAGATTGGTTGCTATGCTGATGCTATTATCAATGAATGTGCCAACATCATCAGATCCTTTAAGTCATTTAAAGTTTGCTATGTTAGGAGAGAATTTAATAAAGCCGCCCATGAGTTGGCAAAATTTGCTTTAGGGTTGGAATCACCAACAATTTGGATGGGAGATGTACCACACTGTTTTCAGGCCACACTATTGGCTGACATTTCATTTGATTAATACAGTTTTCCCATTTACCTCAAAAAAAAAAACTATCATATTTAGGGAATACACTCGGTTCACAAAATATGAATTGTTTTTTATTTTTTTGGACCACTAAAATAACAAAATAAACTAGGAATTATTAACATATAAAAACTGAAAATAGAAATTATTAGAATCCAATTTTACTTCCTAAGTGTAAACCTTAAAAGATGAGATGACAGTAAACTTCTATAATTCTATGAATTTGAGTAGAGCTGGCAAAATTTTGCACGATCCGAATTGTCAGACCCGAAAAAATCAGGTTTCGACATAGATTTTTCGTCCGAATTTTGATAGTGGCCAAATATTCAGACATAAAAGTTCTCTTTTTTCTATTGTCCGAACCCGATTCTAGCTTCGTCCGAATTGTTCGATCCGGTTCAACTCGAAATAAGATCGGGTTCGGACATGAATTTCTCGTTCGAATTTTGGCATTGTCCGAATTTGTCCGACTCGGATTTATCTGGACCCGAATTTTTGCTAGCGCTAAATTTGAGTGAGGGGCTAAAAGCCTGTTCTGTTTTTTGGATTTGTAACTATTTCCAATCCAATCCAATCCGATCCAAACCTTATACAATTCTAAAAAAAAAAAAACATCGTCTCTAAAAATATAATTCCTCAAAAAAACATCATAACTTATCAAACCGAACATTCAAATTCAATCAATCCAAACCTTTATCCAATAAAAAACAGGGTTTTTAAACCCTGTTTATCCCCTTCCCTAACTAAAGAAGTGGGGTTTACTTGAGCAGCAAACGCACACCATCCCAGGGCGTAGATGCTGATCCGGGGAGCATCATGCTCCCTGCGCCCGGCCCAAAGTTTATTCAGCGTGGCCCAATGAAAAGAAAAGAAATGAAAGACACGGCCCAATGAAAAGAAATGAAAGACGCGACCCAATTGAAAGAAAAGGGAAAACAAACGAAAAACAAAAGCAAAATCAAAATCAAACGAAAACGAAAAATGAAAAACGAAATTGTTTTTCAGATTATTTGCTAGAAAAACGAAAATCAAAATCAAACAAACAAAAGCAAGAAATCAAAGATCAAGCAAGAAATCATTCAAACAAACGAAAATCCAATTCCCAGAAAAACGAAAATCAAACCCTAGAAAACGATTGCATTTAGATTATGGATCAAGATCAAGCAAATTCAACGAAAAACGACATCAACCAAACAGGTAAACATTAAACAATTTTCATTGTTGAAGGACGATTTCATATTATCAACAATTACACTTAATGTGTTTGATCCTTTAAATCTGCAGAAACATCCACCCAACATTCGAGTGCAAAAACACTATACATAGATGAATCTGATGATGATTCACGAGAAGAAGGTAAATAGATATTGTTTTGTTAAAAGAACAATGTTCATACTATACATATAGAAGTAGAATGCTCATGATCTATCATTACAATGCTTATGACCTAAAAGGACAATGCCCATGACTTATAATGACAATGCTCATAATGTACAAGGCAATTGCTCATGACTTATAATGATAATGCTTATTACCTGATTTTGTACTCATGTTAATGCTCATAATGTACAAGTCAATTGCTCATGACATATCAAATATAGTTTTGCTCATATACTAGAACTATTATGCTCATAACATACAAAGTCAATGCTCATAAGTCTCTACACTCATGCTCATAATGTACAACTTTAATGCTCATAACATATAAGTATTATGCTCATCATGTAGAAGTAGAATGCCCATATCAAATATAGATAATCAGTAAGACAATGCTCATAACATAAAGTCATAATGCTCATGATCTATCATTACAATGCTCATGAATTATAATGACAGTGCTCATAATGTATTAGGCAATTGCTCATGACTTATCATTACAAAGCTCATGACTTATAATGATAATGCTCATTACCTGATTTTGTACTCATGTTAATGCTCATAATGTACAAGTCAATTGCTCATGACATATCAAGTTTTGCTCATATACTAGAACTATTATGCTCATAACATACAAAACCAATGCTCATAAGTCTCTACACTCATGCTCATAATGTACAACTTTAATGCTCATAACATATAAGTATTATGCTCATCATGTAGAAGTAGAATGCCCATATCAAATTTAGTTAATTAGTAAGACAATGCTCCTAACATAAAGTCATAATGCTCATGATCTATCATTACAATGCTCATGAATTATAATGACAGTGCTCATAATGTATTAGGCAATTGCTCATGACTTATCATTACAAAGCTCATAACTTATAATGATAATGCTCATTACCTGATTTTGTACTCATGTTAATGTTCATAATGTACAAGTCAATTGCTCATGACATATCAAGTTTTGCTCATATACTAGAACTATTATGCTCATAACATACAAAACCAATGCTCATAAGTCTCTACACTCATGCTCATAATGTACAACTTTAATGCTCATAACATATAAGTATTATGCTCATCATGTAGAAGTAGAATGCCCATATCAAATATAGTTAATTAGTAAGACAATGCTCATAACATAAAGTCATAATGCTCATGATCTATCATTACAATGCTCATGACTTATAATAACAGTGCTCATAATGTATAAGGCAATTGCTCATGACTTATCATTACAAAGCTCATGACTTATAATGACAATGCTCATGACCTGATTTTGTAATGTTGATTTATAACATCAATTTTGTATCAATAGATCATGAACGCGTGGATAAACAAACATCAATGGCCACAAAAGAGTTCCAAACATTGAAAGCTCAAGCACTTGCAGAAATTATGGTACCATTGCCAGACAACCAAATAGTAAAGGAAGCTGAAAGTTCAGAAATCCTAGGCAAGAAAGTTGCATCAGAAAAGGAAGCATTTTCGTTATATAATGAGTATGCATTCAGAATTGGATTTAGTGTTCGTAAAACCAAGACAAGATATAGGGAAAATTCAAGGGAACTTAGAGGTAGAGAGTTTGCTTGCAATAAGGCTGGATTGAAAGAAAACAAAGGGAAGGACGGGAAAACATACACCAAGCTTGACACAAGAACAAATTGCAAGGCAATGGTATATTTTGAGATAAAAGATGGGGTATGGACAGTGGCAAGGCACAGAACAGAGCATAATCATAGATTTTGCCCGTCAGATCAAAGGCATTTACTCAGATCGCATCGAAAGATTGACCGGCAACAGTTATAAACAATTGATCAACTCAGGGGTCAAAATTGCTGATGCAATTAGAGTAATGAAGAAAGAAGCTGGAGGATCGCCGACTCTTGGATTCACTAAAAGAGATGCATATGATGAAATATTGAGACAAAAAAAGAAGCATTTGGATGGATGCGATGCAAATACCTTGATAAAGTTGTTCAGAAAAGAGGAAAAAAAAGAGCCTGATTTCTATTATGATTTTGAGTGTGATGAAGAGGGTTCGATAGAGAGGTTTTTTTGGAGAGATTCCCAAATGAAGAAAGATTACATGCTGTTTGGGGACCTTGTGGTTCATGACACAACTTATAGGATAAATAAGTACAACTTAATATGTGGCCCATTTGTTGGAATGAACCACCATGGTCAGAACGTTATATTTGGATGTGGGTTCTTGTTAAATGAAAATATGGAGAGCTTTATATGGTTGTATCTGAATCAGAAGATGACCAGAACCAAGATGTTGAGGAGCACCATATAGACAACGAAACATCTTGTCTTAAATCCCGAAAAATCAAGGCAAAAGGGTGAGAGTAACGTTAGAAGAAAGTCAACAACTGAAAAAATGGCAAACATAGCAAGAGGGAGGAAAAGAGCAACAGAAACAAGAAAGTTAAATATGCTCATAAACTTGAACTTCATTGCTCATTATTCATATACTAGAATGTTTATGCTTAGAACATATTGAAAACGTCTTCACAGGAAACAACAGCAAGAAGAAAACAACAACAGCAGCAGGAAAGACAAGAACAAGATCAACAAACTCAACATCAAACATTTACCACAGTGGAAAATGTTATGTCACAGGTACCAAAACAAACCAAATACATATTTGAAACTAAAAAATTTGAATATATAGTAACTCTATTTTATATTGACAATGCAGAGTCCCAATTTTGTTTCATTCACCCAACTGCTCCAACAAAGCATGTCAGACGTATCTTCACAAGATGTTCATCCACATCCCCATCAATATTAGCAACATTGACTATATTTTAAAGTTATGTTTGAAAACACAATTAGTAGTATAATCATATATGTACACACAAGTGCTTCAGGAAAGCTTAATTACAAGTCTCATGATTTATAAAGACAATGCTCATTACATATAATGACAAATGCTGATGACTTATAATGCTTGTGACTTATAATGACAATGCTCATACTCTACATGGACAATGCTCATGACTTACAATAACAATGCTCATAACCTACAACGCAAATGCTCATGACTTACAATGACAATGCTCATAACCTAAAAGACTAAGGCTCGTGACTTATAATGATAATGCTCATTACACAAAACCATAATGTTCATGACCTATCATTACAATGCTCATACTCTACATGGACAATGCTCATGACTTACAATGACAATGCTCATAACCTACAAGACTAATGCTCATGACCCATAATGATAATGCTCATGATATACAACTTTAATGCTCATAACCTAAAAGGACAATGTTCATCACTTATCATTACAATGACATTACACAACCAAAAATGCTTATGATTCAGAACACCTATGCTCATATCCTACATGGCCAATGCTCATGATCTATCATTACAATGCTCATAACATACAACGCAAATGCTCATGATTTACAATGACAATGTTCATAACCTACAAGACTAATGCTCATGACTTATAATGATAATGCTCATTACACAAAAGCAAAATGCTCATGACCTATTATTACAATGCTCATAACCTACAAAGGTTAAAGCTCATGACTTACAATGACATTGCTCATACTCTACATGGACAATGCTCAATACACAAATCCATAATGCTCATATGATACAATGCCATTGCTCATGATCTATCATTACAATACTCATTACACAAAACCATATTGCTCATGACCTATCATTACAATGCTCATAACCTACAAGGTTAATGCTCATGACTTACAATGACATTGCTCATAACCTACAAGACTAGTGCTCATGACTTACAATGACAATGCTTATAACCTACAAGACTAATGCTCATGACTTATAATGATAATGCTCATTACACAAAACCATAATGCTCATGACCTATCATTATAATGCTCATACTCTACATGGACAATGCTCATGACTTACAATGACAATGCTCATAACCTACAAGACTAATGCCCATGACCCATAATGATAATGCTCATGATATACAACTTTAATGCTCATAACCTAAAAGGACAATGTTCATCACTTATCATTACAATGACATTACACAAAACCAAAAATGTTCATGATTCAGAACACCTATGCTCATATCCTGCATGGCCAATGCTCATGATCTATCATTACAATGCTCATAACATACAACGCAAATGCTCATGACCTATCATGACAATGCTCAATACACAAAACCATATTGCTCATGTTGTAGAACTACAATGCTCATAGCATAAAACTGTTATAACCATAATGCATACATCAAGCCTTCTCATAATGTATATACTTTTATGATAATAGAAATTAATAATTGCATCAGCCATAACATTTGCCAAGATTGAGTACAATCGAATCTGACCAAATATATTTAAACAAATTGACAAATGTGCAAAATACATTTAACAAGGAAATACAAATTCTCATCAGCACATGTTCCCAGATGATCCCAGATAAAACAAGATAAAGTACATGTTCCCAAAGTTCACTCCTCATCAGTACTCGTTTTTCTACACATACAACTAATCTATTCTGCACAATCATCTACAACAGACAAGTTTTTGAATTATATACGACTCCAAAACCATGACATTTTCACCCTATTCTTCAATAGGAGAACTTGTAAAATTTTTGCGTAATAGGTTTTGTTCGTACGTCAGCAACAAGTCTGCATATACGACTCGGAGCATATTAATTTGTTTTTGCTGCAATTAAAGACAAGAAAAAAATTGTAAGAATTCCATACTTGTCATTAAAAACAAATAAAAAAATATTGGATGCTTTGTGAGAGAGAAAGAGATACATACATTATCTTTCTCCAAGTCACATGGCCAATCATTTACATCCCCAAAAAAGGTTTCCATATGCCTCATAAGATAAACACCACAATCAGTGCCATTATCCTTTGTAAACCATGGCATGTCGGCATAAGTAAGTTTGAAACCTTCTATATTGGGGCATGAGTTTGAGCCATCATACACCTTGGTTTTCATGAAATAACCAAGTGTAGCAGCCTACATTAAAAAAAAATGAACATGAAAAAAAAGTTAAAAAAAATTACCAAATGACATTACAATGTTCATCACTTATCATTACAATGACATTACACAAAACCAAAAAATGCTCATGATTCAAAACACCTATGCTCATATCCTACATGGCCAATGCTCATGACTTACAATGACAATGCTCATAACATACAACGCAAATGCTCATGACTTACAATGACAATGCTAATAACCTACAAGACTAATGCTCATGACTTATAATGATAATGCTCATGATATACAACTTGAATGCTCATAACCTAGAAGGACAATGTTCATCACTTATCATTACAATGACATTACACAAAACCAAAAATGCTCATGATTCAAAACACCTATGCTCATATCCTACATGGCCAATGGTCATGATCTATCATTACAATGCTCATAACATACAACTCATGACTTACAATGACAATGCTCATATTGTGCAACTACTATGCTCATAACATATAACTATTATGCTCATACCCTACAAAATCAATGCTCATTTGAACTTAATGAATTTCACAAAAAACACATATGAAAAAGTTTAAAAAAGAATATTACCAAACATTGAGGCAAAGTTCCATATCTTTTCTTTGGAGGCATATCGACAATCAAATTGGCGATGATTAAATTTTCTTGCTTTGGGATGTTTGAGCAGAACAAAAAGTAGTGCTCATGGGCACAAATTGGAATGAAAATCTGAAATAAATAACATAAAAAAATAATTAGTTTCAAAAATTAAATAATTGATCATAACCAATACATAATTGGCAAAACTTACCAAATCAACCTTTTTAAGATCAACATGATCCTGCTCTACCAATTCCTTTGATGCAACTTCCACAAAGAAATCTATTGATTTTTGTTTAGAGCCTTTTCCACGAGCAAGAACCAGGCTTTGCTGTAAATAAATGGCAATCGAAATCACAAAATCAAAAATTCTAAAAAATAATCTACACACCTAAGCTTATAACATAAAAATAATATGCCCAAATGCTCATAAATTACTCACCACACAGTTTGAGGTGAAGAAAAATCGAGATACAGAAGAGATATTTCTGTATAGCTCCAAATTATTTAAAAATCTGCTCCACTCATTAACTACCTCATCATCAACATATGATTCCTTATATGCAAGATTTTAAATTTTTTCGAGTGAGCTCCCCCCACTTTGTCCTTGCAAGAATCTCACTGTACAATATAATAAAAATAATTTCGATTAACAAAATGAATTTTAAAAAAAATAAAAATCTAAAAGGCCAAAAAAATACTTACTTGTCGTTAGCATCTTTTGCAAAAATGGTTCTAACACATTGTCTTTCACGTGCAGTAAATTTTTTTCTCAATGCTACAACTCGGTCAAGGTAGGGGGAACACATACTAGGAGGCATATGTGTTATTTTTCTGTTTGGTTTCTTCTTTATAGGTATAGGTAGTTTAGGAGCTTGATCACTTTTTTTCTTCACCAAATCATCATGCTTAGCCTGGTTGGCATGCTCATCAACAATTGGCAAAACTGCAGATTCGTTTTCTGCTGGCTCTTCTACTTGAGCGTCAATCATAATCTCATCGACAACATTACTAATAACTTGATTGACTTGCTCATCAAAATCATCATTTGCAGAGTTTGATGGAGGAGGGGTGGTAGTAGGTGATGGTTGTTGGTTCTCAAACATAGGGTCATTCAGGAACCCGCCCTCAATTGCATCCATTAATATTTCGAGGGCCTCTAAATTTTTTGGATTGTTCCAAAAATCCTCATCTTGACTGAGGGTTCCCTCATGAACACCATCATTTGGAGCTTCAGTTTGCTCCTCCTCCTCCTTAACAAATTCTCTGAAAAAAAACTAAAGATCTTGCTATCATGGCTAGCAAGTTTTTTTGCTGCAGTCACATTAGGGAAAAATTCAAATGCAGCTTCAGATGTTTCCCTAAATTGCTTCAGTGACCTTGCAAGGTCATTTGCAACCTCAAAAAACTTTTTGGTTAGCCTCTGCAACAACAAAAAAAAAAAAAATGAGCACATACAACTACTATGCTCACAACATACAACATCAATGCTCATAACAACAAAAATCCATAATGCTCATGAATCAGAAAACCTATGCTCATGACCTATAGAGGCCAATGCTCATACTGTACAACTACTATGCTCATGACCTATAACTACTATACTCATAATGTATAAGAACAATGCTCATGACCTATAATGACAATACTCATCACTCAAATCCATAATGTATAGAAACAATAATGACAATGCTCATAATGTATAAGAACAATGCTCATGACCTACAACTACTATGCTCATAATGTATAAGACCAATGCTCATGATCTAAAACTACTATGCTCACAACTACTATTCTTATAATGTCCATACTACTATGCTTATAATCTAAACACATATGCTCATAAACTATAAAGGCAATGCTCATAATCTACAAACACATAACAATACAAAAAAAAATGATAATTCATTATAAAAAAAAAATAATGCTTATACCAAATGATAACTATAAAATGCTCATAATAAAATTTTACCTGACAGTTATCTACATTTTCTGATTTGTCCGAACTGACTTCAATGTGTTCTTTTTCATATTGTTGTTTTGAAGCAGTTCGTTTCCTTGCATAAAATGCTTCAATTTCACAGTCAGGGAAAGGAGTTCATGGATCTTGCACCAAATGTCTTGCACCAGCGCATTGATTGAAGCAAACAAAGCAAGAGCCCATCCTTGGATTTATGATGCCCTTGCCAAAGCCATAATGTCTTTCAAAATTGACCCTCTCATTGAAGAGTCATTGTCCCATGCCCCAATGATTGGGAATGATCGATTGTGTTCGAGAAACATGAAGGACACTCTGTCGAGGTAGAAGGCCTATGATTTTAAAATGAAGAAAAAAAGAAACATTATTGGTCATAGACAAATTCAATATACATATGATAATACACAATTACTTATGATGTGCAACATGTATGCTCATACTCTAAAAACAATGCTTGAAAACATAATCACACAAAAATGCTCATGAATTTAAAACACCAATGTTCATACCCTAGAATGGCAATGCTCATTGCATAAAAGCATAATGCTCATGAATCTAAAAACCTATGCTCATTACATATAATGACAATGCTCATTCCATATAAACCATAATGCTCATGTATCTGAAAACCAATGCTCATTACCTCTAATGACAATGTTCATTGCATAAAAAACATAATCCTCGTGAATCTAAAAACCTATGTTCATTACCCTACAACAGCAATGCTCATTACCCTAGAACAACAATGCTCATTACATTAAAAGATAATGCTCATGAATTTAAAAACATATGCTCATCACCTAGAACAACAATGCTCATTTCATAAAACTATAATGCATGAATCTAAAACTTTATGCTCATAATCTACAACACATATGCTCAAACAATTTTAAAAAACACAGTAAAAAGAAAATTACCAACAACAGCATAATCGGTCCATCAAAGTAAGAGTCATTCTTTGCTTGCCACTTTTCCACCGAATGGCAAAGACTCTTCAACGCAAACAAACACCAATTATATTGGTTCACTTCATCTAACTTAACAAACAACCTAAACGCCTTTTTGTTGATGTATCTATTCTGATTTCCCATAAGCATAATACATAACACATACATCAAAAACCCCCATTGGAACATTTCACCACCATCCTTAAACTCCAATATTTTCTCTGGCATTCTAGCAATCACACCTTTATCCCCGTTGAAATAAGCTTGCATAAACCTATCTAATTCACTCTTATACACCCTTTCATCTTGTTTGCTTTGGGAGTCTAACATACACTCAAAAGTATCAGAATACTTCCCCATTGGTAAACCAAAAATCTGATAAACATCGTATGTATCAAGGGTCAATCTTCGACCATTAGAAAGGGCTAAACTACAAGACAAAAAAATCGAAATTCTTACAAGCCCACTGTGCTAAAGGTTTAGGAACTTGATTCATTTTTACTTCTAAAAAACCACCAAAACCCAAACTCCGAATTGCTTCCTTCTGAGCATCATTAAATTTTGGGATCATACTAAAAAGCTTAGCAGGAGACATGCGGTTGTTGAAAATAACGTCATCTTTTTTGTTTTGTTGCTTGCTGTGCTCTTTTTCTGAATCTGCACAAAAAAATCAACACAATTAAACAAAAAAGGATCATGACATAAAATGCTCATAAGCCACAACCTCTATTCTCATACTCTACAATCTTAATGCTCATAAGATATAAACTATAAGCTCATACTCTATAGAAACTATGCTGATAAGTTATAAACTGTATGCTCATATCATTAACTACTATGCTCATAAGATATAAGACGAATGCTCACACTCTACAATAACTATGCTCATAAGCTATAAACTATATGCTCATACTCTACAATAACTATGCACAAACCTCAAAATGAATTGACAAATAATACATGTTTTTTTAACCTTCTTTGACCATCTCTTTTTTTGGTTTTTTCTCAATTTTTTCCTGCTCTTTCATTGGAAACCTCCTTTTGTAAACAATCTGATTTTCGGATTGCATTTTGTCTCTGCCATTAAACACATAAATGAAACCAGTTAACAAACACAAATCTCATTACATCATAGACTAACTCTATTAAAAACAGAGACTCACAAAAAACAAATAAAATTGAATAAACCTCACACAAAACGCATAAAAACACAAAAAAAAATACCACAAAATCTCACACAAAATGTATAAACCTAAAAATAACCACAGAGAAATCATATTGAAATAGAAAATCGTCAACAAAAACGCATAAAACCCCAAAAACAGAGAATGCATGAACGTGGTTGGCATAAAAAAAGTATAGCACAAAATCTCTCACACAAAAACGCATAAAACCCTAAAAACACAAAAATATACCACAAAATCTCACACAAAACACATAAACCCTAAAAATAAACATAGAGAAATCATATTAGAACAGAAAATCGTCAACAAAAACACATAAAACCCCAAAAACAGAGAATGCATGAACTTGGTTGGCATAAAGAAAGAAGAGCACAAAATCTCTCACACAAAAACGCATAAAACCTTAAAAACACAAAAAAATATCACAAAAATCTCACACAAAACGCATAAACCCTAGAAATCATATTAGAACAGAAAATCGTAAACAAAAACTTACATTCGAGTAAGAGGACAAGGAAATCATTAGCAGAAGTTGAGCAGAGAATCGACACAGAAAGAGAGTGAATGGAGAAGTTCAATCGACACAAAATCGCCGCAGAGAATCGACACAATTGCACCGGAGAGTTGCAAGAAGTTGAACAGTCGATGGGTGAGTTGCAAGCAGTGAGCAATGAGGAGCAGTAGAGAGAGAGTGAAACGGAAATTAAAAATATAAAACTTGAATCAGAGCACCTCCTTCCGCCAAGAATTGGGCCGCCAATTGAATCAGAGTATTAGACCGGGCGTAACTTTGGGCCAACTTAGGTAGATAAATGGGCCCGGGCGCACAATGCTCCCTGCACCAGCATTGTGCACCCGGGCTCATAATCGTTTTTTTACACACCATCCTTGAGTCAGGCCTTCACTTGAGACTTCGCCCCCCTCGGCCCTCCCTAATTTTTGAGTCTCTCCGTCCTTCTCAACTTCCCCGCCTCCACTCTCTCTCTCTCTCTCTCTCTCTGGGTTAGTCTCTCTCCCTCTCTTGTTTCTTCCATTCTTTTCTTTTTGGTCTTCCTACTCTGTATTCTTCAATTAATATTTGCGCTTTCTTACTTTTTATTTTGGTTGTATTCCTATCAAAACCATGGTGTTCTCATATAGGCTCCAAAATACCTTCTTTTGGGTACTACTGCCCATAATTTTAGCCTCTGTCAGAGCCGCCAATGATTTACGGCGGGGTTCTACTTATGCTTTCTGTGTTTTTTTTTTTTTTTTGTTGAATTTCTTATGTCTTCCTTTCCAAAGCCTGAATCTTTGTCTTTTGGTGTTCACAGTGATGGCTGCTCGTCTGGAGATAACAAGCTCTAATTTACTACACTCTGACTTCAAGGTATGCACTTCCTTATAGGGACTTTTCCATCTAGTAGGAGTTGTATTTTTTGAGTGTTGTTTTCTTAAGCTATTAAACTTTGATAGCATTGGGTTACATGCCTTTGAGGTTTTCTTTGCAGGGTTGTGGTCAATACAAATTGTTTCTTTCTAGAAATTCATATGGTGGACGGTCGTGTGCAAGTCATGGGGCAGTAAGGTATCGCAGTCGATCGTTGAGAATTCCCAACCAAAGTATTATTTCATCTAGGAGTTTGGATGCGTTGAAGGTCAAGGCTGTTGTCTCAAGTGATGTGAGTGTTTCATTGGGTCAAGAAAATCTACAATCCTTTGACAAGGTTATCCATTTCATTCGTGTTCCATTGATTCAAGACAATGCAGCTGATGAACTTCTAAGGTCCATTCAGATAAAAGTATCGAATGACATATTTGGCTTGAGAACTGAACAGTGTTTCAATATCGGATTAGATGCAGAGCTTCCTAGTGAAAAACGAAAGTGGCTTTTGGGTGAGACATATGAACCAGAAAATCTAGGGACTGAAAGTTTTCTGGATAAGGAGAAAATGGAGGGTTGCAGTGCTGTAGTTGTTGAGGTAGGGCCTAGATTGTCATTTACAACCGCATGGTCCACCAATGCCGTGTCTATTTGTCGAGCATGTAGCCTAACCGAAGTGAATCGTCTGGAACGCTCTCGTTGGTATATATTATTCTCAAAGAGTCTGTTACAGGAAACTGTGGTAAATGAATTTGCTGCCATGGTTCATGACCGAATGACCGAATGTGTATATCCACAGAGGCTGACAACCTTTAAAACAAGCATGGTTCCTGAGGAAGTCTGTCCAGTATATACCAGTGATGGAAAAGGGTTCAAAGGCCCTTGAGGCAATCAATGAGAAAATGGGTCTGGCGTTTGATGAGCAAGATCTTAAGTACTACACCTGGCTTTTCAAGGAGGACATCAAGCGCAATCCAACCAATGTTGAGTTATTCGATATTGCGCAGTCTAACAGCGAACACATCAGGCACTGGTTCTTTACGGGTAAATTAGTGATGGATGGGAAACCTGTTGATCGAACTCTTATGCAGGTCGTGAAGAGTACTCTGAAAGCAAACCCAAGCAATTCAGTTATTGGCTTCAAGGACAATTCTAGTGCAATCAAGGGTTTCCCTGTGAAACACATGCGGCCTCTTCAGCCGGGTTTTACATGTCCCTTGGATTTGAAGATTCGTGATATGGACATTCTGTTCACAGCAGAGACCCACATTTTCCCATGCGCAGTAGCACCATACCCAGGAGCAGAAACAGATGCTGGTGGTAGGATTAGGGTACTCATGCAACTGGAGGGGGTTCATTTGTGGTTGCTTCTACAGCTGGCTATTGTGTTGGTGACATTTAAATGGAAGGTTCTTATGCTCCTTGGGAAGATTCCTCATTTGTGTATCCTTCAAACCTAGCTTCTCCTTTACAGATTCTTGTTGATGCTAGCAATGGTGCTTCAGATTATCGGAACAAATTTGGAAAGCCCTTGATTCAGGGCTACACTAGAACTTTTTGTATGAGGCTTCCTATGGGGAAAGGCGGGAATGGCTGAAGCCAATCATGTTCAGTGCTGGAATAGGACAGATTGATCACACTCATATATCCAAGGGGTGAGCCTGATCTTGGAATGTTGGTTGTGAAGATTGGGGGTCTTGCATATCGCATCGGAATGGGAGGGGGTGCTGCTTCAAGTATGGTAATTGGTCAGAATGATGCTGAATTGGACTTCAATGCTGTGCAGCATGGAGATGCCGGGATGGCTCAGAAATTGTACCGTGTTGTTCGTGCATGTGTCGAAATGGGTGAAGAAAACCCCATTATTAGCATACATGATCAATGTGCTGGTGGGAACTGCAATGTGGTCGAAGAAATAATCTACCCAAAAGGAGCTCAGATAGACATCAGGGCTGCTGTAGTTGGTGATCATACAATGTCTGTGTTGGAGATATGGGGTACTGAGTACCAGGAGCAGGATGCCATATTGAAGGCCGAGATTCCGTTCCTTGCTACAATCTATCAGTGATAGAGAGAGGCTGTCGATGGCAGTGATTGGTGTAATCAATGGTGAAGGGCGCATTGTTTTAGTTGATACTTGATAGTGCTGCTATTGAAAAAAGCCGTGCAGAGGGAGTCCCTCCTCCCCCTCCTGCTGTTGATCTTGAGCTTGAGAAAGTTCTTGGTGACTTGCCACAGAAATGCTTTGAGTTCCAAAGGATGGCTCATCCCCAAGAACCCCTTGACATTGCTCCAGGAACTACAGTGATGGATTCCCTAAAGAGGGTGTTGAGACTTCCTTCTGTCAGCTTGAAGTGCTTCTTGACCACAAAGGTAGATAGGTGTGTAACGGGCCTTGTGGCGCTGCAGCAGACTGTGGGGCCATTAAATTACTCTTGCAGATGTTGCAGTTATTGGTCAGAGTTACACCGACTTCACTAGAGGGGCTTGTGCTATTGGGGAGCAGCCTATCAAGGGTCTGTTGAACCCTAAGGCTATGGCCAGATTGGCAGTTGGGGAAGCTCTCACTAATCTCATTTGGGCAAAAATAACATCCCTCTCTGATGTTAAAGCCAGTGGCAATTGAATGTACGCAGCCAAGCTTGATGGAGAAGGGGCGGACATGTATGATGCTGCCACAGCTCTTGTAGATGTTATGATTGAACTTGGCATTACTATTGATGGAGGCAAGGACAGCCTTTCCATTGGCTGCAACCGCTGGGGGTGAAGTTGTCAAACCTCCTGGAAACCTTGTAATTAGTGCCTACGTTACTTCGCCAGACATAACAAAAACTGTTACTCCAGATTTGAAGCTCAAAGATGATGGAGTTTTACTTAACATTGATTTGGCCAAGGGAAAAGCCGCCTTGGTGGATATGCTCTCGCTCAGGTTACTTTCAAACTTCTTCGATTTCTCATATTTTCCCTTTCTTTTAATGTACATATTACATGACAGCTCTCAGCTTATGATAGTTTTGTTTCCCTCTTTATTTTTCTCTGGCTTCCTGAATATATTTGTCCCACTCGCAAGTTACCCATATCTTTTCCTTGCATCCTTCTTGTTTTGGTTGGGGGCAGGGGGAATTTGCTCTGTAAAAGATACCGTGATTATATTGATTCCTTTGTCATGCTTAAGGATTGGTTCTCTTCTGCTGCAGCGGTATCATTTTTTCAACTTTTTCCATGTCGTTCAAGGTCAATTGTAACATATTCTATTGATGAAATGCACATTACATCGTATTTCTTGTTGGCTTTAGCATAGTTATTCTGTATCACATCTTTTACCACTTTCTTGTCCGTTGGGTTGAGATTTTGGCTACATTGACTGTCATCAGATCTAATTGTAGTTACTCTTTATTTTCTTGTCTTGACCTTTGATTTCTTGTTATAGGTCTTTGACCAAATCGGGAGTGAGTCTCCTGATCTCGACGATGTCTCCTACTTCAAAACATCATTCAATACGGTTCAAGAGCTTATTGATGAGGGGCTAATTTCTTCTGGCCATGATATTAGTGATGGTGGGATACTTGTCTGCCTCCTGGAGATGGCATTTGCTGGCAATTGTGGGGTTTCCTTGGAGCTAGAATCTCAAGGACATGGCCTCTTCCAGACCCTATTTGCGGAAGAGCTAGGTCTAGTACTCGAGGTCAATAAATCATCAGTAGAATCAGTACTGGGGAAGTTGAATGGTGTGGGCGTCTCAGCCCAGATCATTGGGCAGGTCACTTCAGGGAAAACCATTGATTTGAAGGTTGACGGGGTCACTCAAGTGAATGAGGATATGACCCAGTTGAGGGATATTTGGGAAGAAACGAGCTTCAACTTGGAGAAACTCCAGAGGTTAGCGTCATGTGTGGAGTCAGAGAAACAAGGCTTGAAGCACAGACACGAACCTTCTTGGTCACTCTCCTTTACTCCCACCTTCACAGATGATAAGTACATGCTCGCCACCTTTAAACCAAAGGTAGCTATTCTGCGGGAGGAGGACAACAATGGTGACAGAGAAATGTCTGCTGCATTCTACGCTGCCGGTTTTGAGCCGTGGGATGTAGCAATGTCGGACCTCCTCAATGGAGCAATCTCCTTAAAGGAGTTCCGAGGGATTGCATTTGTTGGGGGCTTCAGCTATGCTGATGTTCTTGACTCTGCAAAGGGTTGGTCTGTTTCTATAAGGTTCAATCAGCCTCTTCTGGATCAATTCCAAGAATTCTACAACGGACCAGATACTTTAAGTCTTGGGGTTTGTAACAGGTGCCAGCTCATGGCTTTGCTGGGTTGGATTCCGGGTCCGACAGTTGGGGGAGTGCATGCCTCTGGTGGGGACAAATCACAACCAAGGTTCATTCACTATGAGTCAGGCAGATTCGAATGTTTTCAAGTGTGACCATTGGAGAGTCCTCGGCTATAATGTTCAAAGGAATGGCAGGAAGTACTCTTGGAGTATGGGCTGCTCATGGAGAAGGAAAGGCCTACGTCCCTGATACTGATGTTCTACATAGTGTTGTTGGTTCTGATTTGGCCCCTTTGAGGTATTGTGATGATGATGGGAAGCCAACTGAGACATACCCGTTTAACCTAAATGGTTCGCCTCTATGCATCGCAGCTATTTGCTCCCCAGATGGTAGGCATCTTGCTATGATGCCTCACCCAGAGCGTTGCTTCTTGATGTGGCAATATCCATGGTACCCAAAGCACTGGAATGTTGACAAGAAGGGTCCCAGCCCATGGTTGCAGATGTTCCAGAATGCCCGTGAATGGTGTTCTTCTTCTTGATTTGTAAGTCCCTTTCTGTTTTGTTCGGTTTCATGAATGCTGTTCTTCTTGGCCTGTTAAGACTCCTTATGTTTTGTTAGGTTTCTGGCGACACTCATGCATGAAGGCTTTGTGGGTGGAGTCCAAGCTTGCAAAATAAGGCTCGATATGTGCTTTTTCCAGAAACTTCAGCGAATTTTGTCTGTTAATTGAGCAAGTTATTCTGTTCATCCAGAAACTTATCTCCTTTCTCAGTTCCTGTGTAACATTAGTGATGGGCAAGGTTGCTCTTGCAATATAATCATATTTGCTTAAAAAAGGCTTAAAAAGCCCACTCTATTGTTTTTCCTATTGCAGTCAACGTCCCTTTTGCCACCTTTTTATGTAACCTTGTCGGTTGTCATTTAACTGCGTTGTTGGGGCAGATGATCTTAATCAAATGCGGCATGAAATCCTTGTGACATTGATTTTTGGACATCTTGGAAGATACTTTCAGTCCTTAAGAGTTAACATAGAAATTAAGGAATAAACTGTTTTATGAAGTAAATTTTACTTACCATTGCTCCTAGCCTTAGGTGGCATTTATTTCGATTGAAATACCTTACTGATTATAGATGGAATTGGTTTAAATGTCAGTGTACCCTTAATATCTTGGTTGTGGATGCGGTACGAACTGTTTCTAGCTTTTACTTTTTCCATCAGTTTTGTTTGCATGGTCAATTTATGCTATGTGCACCAGGTGCCAGCACACAAACTAATGAAGACGATTTACTGCTGGTTGACGTCATGACTGTGTTCCAGGTGCTTTATGTCATATTCTATCTCAAATAGCGGCCAATCTGCACTTTTAATCTGGTTGTGCGATTGCTAGCTTTTGATGTTGAATGTTAATTTGCAAATTATATTCAAGAAGTTGATAAGTTAATTCTGTTGTGTTATGTTGAATTTCTTACTTTGAGATGCAATATTTCCTGGGAATTGAAGCATTACAAAACAATATCCCAGTTTTGTGAACTTTATCAGTTTGTGTCTGACAGTCGCATGGCTGTTGATGGAAGGTACGTATCATTTATGGTTTTCTACGTGTTCATCATCTAGTCAATTCTTATGGACTACAAGAGTTTGGATGAAATGCAATAAAAATGATTAAGTGTGCTACATTAACTGTATTATAGCCGAGGTCTGAGGATTACATTTTGATCTTTGATATTGTTTGCTGTTGCTAATAAATGCATTTCTCTCATTGCTGTCATATGATCTTATGATGGTATTTGGTTACCTTTTGTCCTGCGATTCCTGTGAGTAACAACACATAAGGCTACTTGGTACGATGCAATGAGGACTCATGGTCTGATAGTGAAAGCTTCAGTGGAAATTAGGTACCTTTTCTGCCTTAGTTTATCGTCTTTTTTCGATTGTCGATTTGTACTGTTCTATACCAATCTCAACCTATCCTTTTACAGGTATTCTTTAGATGCCATAGATAACTGCCATATAGTCTGAAACTTCAGGAGGCAACACTGATTTTCAAACTAAGTATGTTCATTTTATGGCCAATATTGAACTGTGCTTCTATCTTCATAAATCACAATAACAGAGAATGAAAAAGGGGAAGAGGAAGCCATTACCTCCTTTGTGTTACATATCACGTAAACAGCTCAAGGGGGCAAAAAGAGTAGTTGGACGCAGCCTTGTTTAGGCCTTGTTCGGCAGAAAAAAGCATTTTAGATAATGCATAGCAACTTAGGTAGTGTATAGTAGGTATCTGTTCAAATAAAAATTGTGCTTGATGAATTTATCGATTGAGTTAGCTGATTAATATGAGCTGACATAAAATAATACGAATAATTTCCAAAGAACAATTTTGAAGGGTATTTTTTTTTTAAAAAATGAAATGTTATTCCAAGTGTTACATGTTACTTTATTAACGTTTCAGAAAGTGCTTTCTTGAAATGTTAACTTATCGAATACTAGTATTTGTTTACTTAGAGTTTTGATTTGACCAAAATGTTAACTTAGAGTTTTGTTCATATAAAGCTCAAAATCAAAGTCCCTTGTGGGAGAGCTTTAGTATCTTATGGGTCAATTATGTTGGCAACTTGACTCTGGTTATAAATTTAAAAGAATTATGAAGGGAAATAACACTCCTGGAAGTTTTTGGCTTGGAAGTAGTTGAAAAATTCCAGCCTGCCAAAAGTGTCTTTGAAGAATTTGTTGTTGATTTGAATAGATGTGCCAAGCAATAGCATTTCATTTAGCAGTTGCCCATGATATTCATACCATCAAATCTGTTATCATATATTATCTTTTCCAGCATTGGATTCTTTAATAATCATTTTTTTTTTCAAGATTGTTATTTGCCTATCTTCATCTCTTATCCACGTGTGATTTATCTGACTAGTTTATAATCTATACAACAACAATCCCAACGTAGTCATGTTAATGTGAGGTTTTGGGGAATTGATATGTAGGCAACCTTCCTTTCATACACGAGAATGCAGGAAGAGGTCAATTTTGACGAACATGTCTATATTTTTATCTTTGCACAACAAAATGTTTTTATAGATCATTATTCTCTTGATTGGTAAATAATTGTTGCATTAGATTTTAGTTGTTAGCTGTTTATTTATTTATATCAGTTTGGGTTAATTGTGTCAAGAGAAATGTTTAGTGGAACTATTTTTTTATTTTTTTTTGCAAAAAGTTTGTTTGGTAAAATTCACATTATGCCTTTTGTCAAAATCAATTTAGTATTATCTCAAATATGCAAAAGAAATTCATCTATAAAAAAATTATTTCTTACAACAATAACATATTCTCAGGAGAATATGTTTAGTCACAGTTTGGGACAACCTAGCTTGATAAAAATCTATTTTCTTATACTTTTATATAAAAATCTAAAATATAAGTTTTTTCAATGTTTAAAGTTATCTATATAGAAGATCTCTTAGCTTAGCAGTTTAGAAATAGAGTCAGCTAGTTTCAAAGTCTATAAAAAAAGTATGAGTAAAGTCAAAACTTTATCCTAAACATTAGTAGACTATGCCCGTGCAAGGCACGAGCTACAAATACTGAACAACCCCCTATCCATATTTTACGCAATACAAATGTCACTATTGGCTTTGTTCCGATTTTACATAAGATATTAGCGATGTATTTACATCTAATAGAAACATGGTTGTCATATTTGACAAACAAAATGCTCCATCGACCATTATTTACCTGCCAAGTGCCAAGAACCTTGAAAGTGGTAGTAAGCATTAAAGGCAGAGAGGAAATGATGGCTATGACAAAAACTGGGTGGAAGCAAGTTGAGATAAGGTATGGGAGAGGTATGGTGTTGGGGGCAAAGTGTGTAAATACTGGGAGATATCTTGGGTCGTGGAAGCTATGGAAGTTGGCGGGTGAAATTGTGTATGAATTTAGTGCAAGAACTAAACCTTAAGCACATACAAGTGCATATGGACTATCAAAGAGTCTGCAAGGTGCTGAACCAAAAGGAAATATGCATTGAGAATGGGCAACTCAGCTGCACATTTGCTTGCTAAAACAGTTGGAATTTGTCCCATGTCCATTTTCTGGAGCCATTGCTTGTGACCAAAAATATTTATTTGCTTGAATGAGGCTGGTAATGTCTTTTAACTCATAAAAGAAATCATCAAAGTTTAGCTAATTAGGTTTAGCTCCAAGCCTCCAATAAGATCTTGACAAAGTAAACAATTAAAGTACAACATAAGTAAATAATCAAAAAGTGGTAAACTTGCAGCCTAATAAACAGTTGTGGGAACGAGTGTATTTGACTTGAAGCAAAGTTCTTGAATTCCTATATAGAGTATGAAAATATGTCAGGTTCTTACTTCTCTGATCATTGCCATGGTACCAAAACTTCAAAAGCATTAGATGGAAGCAATGTTTGAGGCTTATATAACAATGCTTCTATAAACCAAACTCCCATATTTAGTATCATGTGCGGTTAGATTTCTATCATACAAAAACAAACCCAAAGCTAGATGAACATTCAAGAAGAAAAATATTACTGCATATAGTTTGGTTCCCCACGAGTCATATCTTCAATCGGAAAAGGGAATATTGATTAAGATATGCATTGGTTCATATAGTCCTAATAACATAGACAAAATATTTAGAGAATGAACATTTACGATTTCATGCCTTATTTCACCAAACTTGTATATAAATCGAGTGAGCCCAATCATCACATAATCAGGGAAAATCAATAGTGCATTTGGTTGGTCAAAAACCCTAAGAAAATAGTCATAATTTCATAGGGGTCCATAATTTCTAAAAAATAAAAATTAACAATAGAACTTTAGTGACAACTAATTTTATGTTCATCTTTAAAACAACGAAAGAACAAAAGTGGAAATAAAATCCACCAACCAATCAAACAAATATTATGGTACACTTAACATAAACTGGAATATACATTTCACAGTGCTCAAGAATTGGGCTTATATTAAAAGGGCTAATATCTCAAGTATGAAAGTAGGTAAGAACGACACAAAAGAAATATGACAAGACATACACTATAAGATAAATGACATATCTATGGATCATTTCATGGCTTTCAGCCACATTAACAAATGAGAGTATGCTCATCATGATGCACCTTACATGCACGAAAATCTTTTCATTCAACTATCTTTTACAAAATCACATCCATTAGGTAGCATATGCAGTTAAGTTCTTTTAGATGGCAGATAATGGTTCTCTAAACATTTGAGAATTACTCCAGAATAATAGCTTCGTAGGTACATGTTATTATGGTGAACTTTAAGAAAGAACCTTTTAAATGTACAACAGTTCACTATGAAGAAAAACTCTAAATTGTAGAATTTGTGCAGTCTTCACCCATTTTACAATGTCTAACTGCTACAACTATGCATAATAAATACCCTCAAATGAATGTAAGGATGACTGTAGGACCCGGAAAAAAACCTTCCAATCGTGGCCTACGCGGTGTATGGCGAGTCGAAAGAAGTGTCTAGTCTTTAAGGGATTTAATTGAATTTTTACACATTAAAAATGTTCACATGAAATGTTTGAATTTTATTATGAACATTAAAATTTACAATCTGCCTGAAATAAATAATAAAACCAGAAAAATCAGAAATAATTAGCACGGAAACCGAGGCAGTCAGAGAATTACCCGGGTCACTGACCCAGGCGCCATGCTGGTCTGCCTGGCGCCCTGGGCTGTGACCCTGGGCCTTCCCGGACGCCTGGGTGCTGGCAGTGGGCTCGGGCCAACAACCGTGCAGACCCGCACGGGGTGCCGGATGTTGGACCGAGGCCACCAATTTTCGATTTTCGGTATTCACATTATTTCGGGAAATAAATAAATTTTAAAATTCGAATAAAATTTAACATTTAGCGAATCAAATTTAATCAAATTTATTTTTTAGGAGCCGCCAATTAATTTTTAAGAGAATTAATAAACTCGAATTTTCTTGACTCCGCGTAACCACGAACCATGAGATTCGGATCCGGGGGTAAGGTTACGAATTCGAAAGTAAAAACCTTCGAATCCGCTCGTTCAAAGAACGGATTCTACTAGATTGGTTTATTAAAGAAAAGAGTAGAGGAGGAGAATTAATTAGATTAATTGATGTTATTTAAATGCACGCGGAAATTAAATGCGATAAAAAAAAGGATGCGATAAATAAACAAAAAGCGATAAACAAAAATGCATATGAACAAAGAAGGAAATAAAGTTATTCTTTCAAGTAATCAGATTTAGGTTAATCATAACCAACATTAATGTCAGCATTACGATATTATGAGTGATTACAAGAAAATAATAACGAAAATTAAAATGCGAAACTAAAAAAATGCAATAATGCATGTATCTAAATGAGAGAGAGAGAGAAGAAAAGAAATCGACCTAGTGTCAATACTCCCAAGTGGTTTCGGTGTGTCAAATGAAATGAGAAGAGGGGGTATTTATCGGGTGAGTGAGTGAAAGAAAATTAGGTTTAGAGTTTAGGAATGTGCTAAAAATAGCGGATGTGCTAAAAATAGCCAATTTGCTAAAGTTAGTAAACAGTAGTGTCGGCTTGCTCCTGCCAGCCAAAGAGGCAGTGGATCGGGTAAATGGCGTGACGGCGGCCAGCCTGGCGCCACAGGCGGGTAATGGGCGGCGTGCGACACTGGCGCCCGATTCCGCTCGGGTTACAGCGCGCCTCAGGCTGCGTGCCAGGGCTTATTTTGGGCCTGTTTTTGCTATTTCTTTTGGGTTGTTTTTTTGTGGTTTATTTTATGGTATTATTTTGTGGGGTTTTCTTCTCTCATTTTTGCATTTGAAGCATATTTTGGCATTTTACCTAGTCTAAAAAATAAAATAAAAAGAAATACTAGAAAATAAAATTACAATATTACAATGATACTTTTTAGGTGTCTACAATGACAAATTCATGTCTAACTCAAAAAATGGAGTGGGGTATTTTAATTTTATGAAATGAAAAGCCATGCAGAAACGTCACGTTGTGATAGAAGGGGAAAAAATTGAATTGGGAACATCCAAACAGAGCATAACAATGTAAAAGTCAAAATACCGAGCACTAAAACAATCATCATTTTTTATAATTAGTTTTTTATGCTTCTAATTATCAGCCTTCGTAATGTATTTTTTTTTAGTTTATCATGATTTAAACAACATCATTCTTTTGATCCATCACCTTCTTTGATTGTTTGTTTCCAGTAGAGGGGTCAATAGTCAATAATTTTCCTGCTTCTGATTTGACCCTAATAGTCACAGTATCACTATGCCCATAGTCCAAGTATCCAACATGACCTCACCCATTTGATCTTTTCTTGGAAATTGTTCAAACCAGTGCCATAGCTGGCCAAGTGAACCAAATCTACTATGTAATTCACTTCATGGGATGTGAAGTGTAAACTCAAAACAACCCAGAAGATTTGACATACCATTTGGATATGGATGAATTCATGTTGGTCAATGTCGAAACTTATTTCTTGAAGTTTGCAACCACTAACTGGTTCACCTTTGTCAGTCTAATTCAATCATTTGTTCATATAATAAATTTGACCAAGTTTAATATGGTTTAAATTGGAGGTGTCATTTGCTTCTGTGCATTTTGTTAGCATAATATACTTTTCTTTACTTATGTATTTTGATCAGGTAACAAGGTGATCAACATATATTACAAATGTCTACTGACTTATAGATCTAAATTTTGAAATCAGATTCATCACCTCTATGAACAATTCTTTGAGTTATTCCCTATTTCATGTCAATCTTGTATTAGTGAAGAAAGTTTAACTCAGAAGGAGCTGATGTTGAAGCTAGAATCTAACATATATTCAATTCCAATGCAATTGTATTTTACTATGAAGCATTATTGAAATTCGAGTATCTTAGAGTTCAAAATTTTTGTATGGTCCAGAAGCTTAATATCTCAAATATATGCAAATCATACCAATTATCTTTAATGCAGCATCATGCTAAGACCATATACCTAACGCATAAACAGACTCTAACATCAATGTTAGCCAACATCACAATTACTCATGACCCCTCTAACTTTGCAATTGCAGAGCTCAGGGTAAGATTCAAACCCAAATTGGAAGACTTAAACAGAAAAAGCAACTATCAACAATCAAAACAACATAAATTAGGAAGAACTTATCCGAAATCATCCCCCCCTCCAAAAAAAAAAAAAAAGAATCTTACAAGTTAAACTCAACTATTAAATTGAAGACGCCAATGAACTTTAACTCAAGTGGCATGAGGGTGAGAGGTTTATCCTATCCACCAGGGGTTCGATCCTTGGTGACCACAATTTCCTTGATGAGAATTGTTGGTACCCTTGACAGGCTCCTTGTGGGCCTCATAGTGGTGTACCCCCTCCCCTTTGGGTTGGTAGGCCTATTGGGTTGTAATGAGAAGTGGTAACAAGCACACAAGCAAGCATCACAACAGTTATTGAACACCTCAATATCCTTTTCTACTTTACTAATGATAATAATTTTACCTCAAAGAATTTTTTAATGTTATAATAATGATATAGATAATAGCGGATACGTGATATTAATACATCAATCAAATGATTACAATAGTTTGGTGATAAAAAAAAATGAGTATGATTGTAATTTTTATGACCTCTTAGGTAAATTGATAATTTCATTTACCCTATAGTAAAAGTGGTGACTACCTTTTTGTGTTTTGCTCCCTATTTTTGTGTTTTGCATGGTCACTCCTCATAGCAACTATTAATTAAACCGTAATATGACAATTGTCTTCTTCTCCCTCTCTTACTTATGTGCTTTCATATCATCACCGTCATTTTCCACTACCTTGTTATTTTGGTGTTCATAACAGACCTTTTAATTTTGGGATGAACTTCATCCTTCTCCTTCTCAGGGCTACTGTCTTCCATCCATCATCTACCACTAATAACTTGATAACTAGCTCCATTACAAAACAATTTAACAATACCCATATCAAAGTTTTCGGAACCAAAGCAAAAACCAAATAATTAGAAGACAAGGAGAGAGAGAGAGAGAGAGATAATAGAGAGAGGACATGCAAGGTATCAATACAATAATCTACTGGCATTGGTATTAGGATGTTTTAATGGTTTCTTTGAAACTTTAATTGCTTCAATTTCAAACATTTCTAGACTGTTTTTGAATAGAAAGAGGGAGATTACGAGGCTTCCTCGATAAGGACTTTGGCCACTCCCAGCTTCCTCTCTTGTGCAAATAGAGCCAACACCATATATCATTCCATCCGCCACCTCAGCGAGACCACCTCTGCTTCCGTTTCGTTCTCCGATCCGGTTGACTAAAGCCATCGACGAAACTGAATATTGGTTATCGCCTTTGTCTATTGTCGATGGAGTCCAAAAAACACGCGTTGTCGCGTTGAATTTTTTGGGAGAGAAAAGGGGAGGGGTAGTTGAGGCGGTGGGTGGGTAACAAATACAGCAAATCTGGGAGTAGTGAATAGCGAGGTAATGGAGAATGTTTTACATAAGGGAAAAGTAAAAAGTACTGCCTACGTCCCAAATTATTTATCCATTTACATAATTTGAGAAGCAATACATATTGAGAATTGAGGTAAAAAGTTTATAATTTACCCAAATTACCTTACTTTAATTGAAGATAATAGTTGTTAGAATTGTAAAAAGTGATAAGTGAATTTATTAATTAGGGGTAGAAAAGGAATTACAGTTATTGAAATTGTAAATAAGACAAATATTTTGGGATAAAGAAGTTAGGTAAAAAGATAAATAATTTGCGACGAAGTTCGTAATTAAAGGAAAAGTAAAGAAGTTAGTGTAATTAAATAATTATTTAAACTAAAATAATTAAATTAAGTATTAGGAAATGAAAAGTGATAATTATTTTGAAACAAAAAAAGTTAGTTAAAGTGTCAATCATTATGGGATGGAGGGAGTATGTTATTAACAATTACAATATCATACTTCAATGATAATATTTTTCGTTAATAATCTAATAGTGGTAACTTTATATAGCAATTCATTATATGTATTGGGAAATTTATGATAAAAAATTTTGAAATTTGACTACACAATTTTCAAAGACGACAATTAATATGGAACATAGGGAGTATATGAATAAGTTAGTTATTATATTTTAGTAATATTATTGTTAAAAGCACACCAAATTTATATTTTTAATATAAAAAGACATGAATCTTTATCTTCATGACATTTTAAAGCTTATTAATAAATCTTTTTTTTTATGGGAAAGCTTATTAATAAATCTTAAATATTGTTATTTACTGTCCTGTGCATTGCACAGATCTTGGCCACTAATATAAAACAAAATAATACGGAGTATGAGTTATGTCAAAGTTGGTGTTTCTAATAATATATTGGAGCGTATCGGAATGGAGCCCGAGCCTCGAGATCCATGGTTTCCAAGTCTATCCGCGCCCCTTCCCGAGAACACGAGCGAAACAACTCCAAGATCGTGTGTGGAGTCCGTTTCAAGGTGGACCCGGGGCCTTGGAGTCGTATTTGGGTCATCACCGGGTGCGGTATCCACTTCAAATAGGATCTTGGACCATGAGAGTGGAGCTATGGGTCCTCATCGGGACTAGCTACTTCGGGCCTTTAAAAGGGTTTGGAGTCCTTCGAAAAGAATAAGCAGAAAAGGGTCAACGTGAGTTGTTGGAATGGACGTGTCTTCACTCTTTGGATCATAGCTCCTTCAATACAACTTCGATGGGTCTCAAATTTTGGGAGCTTAAAGTACACACCGAGTGTTTTCCATCGATATCTATGGGCCTAAAACAAAGCCTGGATGAAGAAGTTATACACATTTGAAGTCGGCAGAAGAAAACTGCCCAGAAGGATGTCACACCCGCGACCTCCTTCTGCCAGATGTTGATTGATGCATCCAGAAGGACGTCGCACCCATGACGCATGGGGTCACACCCGTGACCTTCCCCTGCCCGGCTTACTGTGACACGTGTTTTTTGTCCAAATGCTATGTTTTGTTTTAATTTTTCCCATTAGTATAAATACCCATTAGCTTATTTTCCAAGATAGCTTATGAAGATTATGTTTTGATGCTTACGAATTTGTTAGGGTTTCTCCTTTGTTTTCTCTCAAACCTTGTTATCTTTTTCCAATCAATTTTGGTGGTGATTCAAGTCATTCCTTTAGTGATTATTGGTGGAATTTCCTAGATAATTATGGTAGGGTGTTAGGCTTAGAGTTGTGACTCTCCTTGCTTCGAGTTATATCCAACTTTTGGGTGTTCAAGGCTATTGTTCGTGTTGATTATCGAATCCATTCATCCACTCCAGCTACTCATCATCCGTCCACATGACGGGAACGCTCCATATATACTTTCACCTTATTGTATTTTAATTGTTTTTAATTGCATCAAACCTACCTCCGTTAAATGTACATCATAACTATTAGGGATTTTGATTTATGTTTGTTTCTAAGCTTCATACACATATTTCCCATGTTTTTTTAGCGAATTACAAATTTTATTGCAATTTTTTAGTTTTTAATATTTTTATTATTTCTCGCTTTTATTCCTTAAACAAATCATAATCATGGTTCGGGTTCGGGTTCTCAAGGCAAGTTTTAAAAAATATTTTCGGTGACTATACTTCATATCCTTTCTAGTGGCAGATATGAAAAAAATTGAAAAATCTCTAACTTCAAAAATCCCAGTGTGAAAATGTATGGTTAGATTTGGTAAATTGGAATACAATAGGGTGATATTATTTTAATACAATTTTAATGTTTGTATTATTGTAAGCAATCGTTCAAAGTATGTGTTATTTAAATCTAAAAACATTCTTTAATGGAATCTTTGGTAAATGTTTTCTTTTCAAACAAAAGGTCAATTTAAATTTTCCTATATTTAGTTTCATTTAGTGTTTGTTCTTTTTTTGTGTAGGGAAGGTGTAGTTAAGTTAAGATAAGGTCAGTTAGGTAAAGAAAGCAAAGTAAAATAATAGAGGTAGGTAAATGTCACATAATCTGTTTCTTTTTTATAAATTAACTTCAAATAGGCATTGTTGTTTTTGGATGGTAAGGTAAATAAAGATATGTAAATTTTACTTCGCAACCAAAAGAATAGGACCTTAATAGGAAAAAAAATAATGTGCAAAACCTATTATTTTAAGCTAAAACTCAGCGGCGCTTGGATGGTGAACCCGGGAGCACAATGCTCCCGTGCACCCGACTCCCCATTTTTTTCTAGCACTACAATACTCAAAAATCAGTATATAAATACTCATAAACCTAAATTACAATGCTCATAAACCAATATATGAATACTATACCAGTGGAAGAATGTTCATAACCAGTAATAATCTCGCTTATAAACCTATATAAGAATGATCACAACCTGATTAACAGAATGCTCACAACCCCTAATAGTTTTGTGCAGAACATATTCCATGCAATGTTCATAACTAGTAATGTGGATACTCATAAATCTATATGAGAATGCTCATTAAATTTTACCACAATGCCCTAAATCCTAATGCTCATAAACTAGTATATGATTGCTCATAAGCCTAAAATACAATGCTCATAACCTAGTAGATGAATGTTCATAACCTCCAACAGAAATACTCATAAACCAGTAGATGAATGTTCAGAAAGATATACCCCCGTGTATTCTTCATCATAAAGGGCGAGATTACCTAAAAACATAGAAATTCACACACTTTAGTCATTAATTAACAATGTAAGCGATAATAAATATTGAATCTAGGTAAAGGGCCTTAAAATGTGAAAATAGCCAAAAAAAAAAGGCTAAAAGCCCGTTAAATTGTTGTTTATCACACACCGCATCAATAGTTGTTCAAACTCCCAGATTTATTCAACGACGCTCGTGTGACCTTGCGTGGGAGAGAAAATCTTGTTGTATAGCTCTTGCTTATAAGTGGATGACACAAACTGCTTCTCCATATAATTCTTAAGTTTAGGCCAAGTATGAATCTGAGACTTGTGATCTCGTACTCGTTGCTTCTTCAGTTTCTTAAACCAAAGTGTTTTGGTGAGATGCAACGAGACCACCTTGAATTGCTTCTGTTCATTATACTCCTTGACCTCAAAAATCTTCTTGAGGCTTTGGATCTAAATCATAGAAATTGTTGGGGTTCAGACAACCATCGAAGGTAGGAGGGTCGAATAGGAGGTTGCCCAAGTCGTCTCAAGGCCTACAAATACGAGGAACCTCTTGGAACAAAGCATCATCCGACTCTTCGCTAAAACTACTTCCAAAAGCAAACTCACCATGATTTGGGGGGCCTTTAAGAGGATGTCCGCCACTAATTCAAAGTTGAGGGTCATCTTCAATCTGGGGGGGGGGAGGTTTAGGTACGTCATCATTTCTCCTTAGAATTCATACTCGAATTGCGTCCATAGTTCCAATGAGGTCCCCCATTTGATGTTGATCACATCTTGTCCCTTCACGGATCAATTTTGTCATACTTCAAGTAGTTGCATTACTTGATCAAGGTTAATTTAGGATTGGGGAGTAAGGGGAGGATGAGGGGGTTGTCGGTCGAGGCCATATTGTTGAGTTAGGTTCTTTGTGGAGGTGTAAAATTGTGTACGGATGAAGTATATGCTATATTTTTTTACAGCTAAAGCATTTGTGTGGAGTTTTCAGAGGCTAATTTTTTTGGAGGAAAGATGTGGTGATACTGGCAAGGGAATGACCAAAATAGCATAAGAAAGAGCCAAATACCAATAATAGCGATCCAAGTAGCTACTAATAATAACTCAAGAATATAAAAAGACCAAGGTTGCAGTAAGGATCGATATACTCATGAAAATTCAAATAAACACCAAACTAGAGCAACCAAAATTAGTCATAAACACTACACAATATACCCAACATAATAATACTCCAAAATAATATTCGAATCAATAATATACCTAAAAAATAGACTTCTAGCACTGGACTGTATCTGGTTTAGGAAATTGGCTTTTGGCGCTAGAAACTTGTTTATGGTGCGAGAAATTAGTTTCTAGCGATGGTTTTCAGCTCTTGGCGCTCGGTTGTTGATTCTGGCGTTGGAAATATAAGAGACAAGGAGCAGGATATGAAGCAGAGACAATTCAGCACTAAGGGATCAGATTCTGTCACTAGAAAATGAGGGTTGACGATGGGAATCTGAAAGCAGTGGGGGCACACACAACACCACAAACCAGCTGCATTCCTCTAAATTTACCCAAATCCAAGCCTAAAAGGCTCCCAATTTAACTTCAACTAATCCTCAACTCAAAAATCCATATACCCACCGCAAAAGAGCACCCAAAATCAAGAAACTTCAGCAACAAATAACTCTTAAAAATGACAGCAATAAGAGGTTGGTCAATAGCATGGTATCAATCGTAGAAAATATCTCCTCAACAGTAGAAGCATCATAGCAAAGTATCGGCAATAGTTCAACACATATAAAGCTTCACCCAAAGGTAGGAAGATGTGATGTACAGTGCCAAAAATTCATCAGTAGTAGCATCGTGAACAAACAGCTCGGTAGCAAAATTTTGTGCTAAACTTCTGTTGAAACTTCTCTAAGTGTTCACATATTATCTAGGACTCCTTAGCATTCTTCAAGACATTCCCAAATATATAAACTCATTTACCAAATCCCAAGGCAAAATACATGACAACAACATCAACAATAACTGGCAGATTAGACAACTTTTTTTTTTCCGAAGCAATACAACAACAATAGGTGGATCAAAGTATCCAGGAAAACAAAGTAGGAAATACAAAATATCCTAGTCAAATGTACTCTTTATACACCACAAAAACTTTAGCTGGAAGCCAAGATACAACAACTATAATAGACAATACATGGATAGTAGAACAACACATCACTAGCAACTCAAACCTAGGTGAATCAATGCCAAATGACCCAAAGCCATAGCTCTGATACCAAATGATCCAAATTGGAGCGTAAAGATTGATCTGTTTAGATTATCTCAGGCTCTAGAATCATCGAAGTGACATGAATACTTTTCCTTTATTAAACAATAAAAATAAACTCCAAAATGCACTAAAATCAGTTTAGATTTAGAATAATGATCAAATTCAGCAAGACTTGATTTTTCTATGGCAGTGAGCATTTGAAGACAACAACCAACAGTACTAGCCCTTTCTTTTTATGATTTTCTAGTAAGAGTGTTCAAAAGTAAGCCTACAATCCACGCTAAACAGCAAGGGATGACATAAGCTATAGTAGTATGCATAAATAGAAGAAAAACATGGGATATGATCAATAATAAAGAATATTTCACTCACTACATTGACCTAGGATCACAAAGCACCATCCATAGAGGCTAAGCCAGCATAAATGCAATCTTATCTCTAGATGAACCCACCAAGAAGATCTTAAAGCGAACCAACAACTCCCCTATAAAGGATTCTAGCGAGCATCACCATTTTCATAGAAAAAGGATAAATCTTTTGTGAGAGATTTTAGTCTTTAAGATATCATTGTATTCATCATAATATTCTTTCTTCTCTCTCTTTATGCCCTTGCATATATATAGGAAAGAAAGAGCAAAGGGAATGGGAAAATACCCTAGAAAAGGGAATCATCCAAGGGTCTATATTAAACCCATTACAAGTGATAAAAGGAGGGGACGTGGGAATCAACATTATTTAGGGAGTTGAAACAATTGTAATACAACCTGAAAAATAACCAAGGAAGAGAGTTGGGGGGGGGGGGGGAGGTGACAAAAATAATTGGGAAATAAAAGGTACAAATAGTATACTTCAGATGATGGTGGTGTATGCAAATGTATTCCTCTTGACTTTCCTCCCTTTTGATAGTTGAATGTCTCCCATATTCTTCTTCTCCAAGGCTCCTCAAAATAAGTGATAATATTTCTAGCCTAAGGTGAAATGACGGAGAATTGCCCTTGTTCGGTCTCGTTCCATGCCGAATTTCTTCTCTTTTATGGGGTATTTTTGCTTGTCTTTAATAATTATTTTAATAGTTTTATTATGTTTTTATTATATTATTAGACTTTATAACATTTTATTATTTTTGTTATTATTATTGTTAACATGAAATAAAAATGTGAATATTAGAAATAAATAATAAAAATCTATTCTAATCTAATCCTAAAAACCTAATTCGCCCAGCCCAATTTCCCCTTCTTCCATTTCTCCCTATTCGGCCCAAAGAAATCCAAAGATGCAAAACCCGTCGACCCGCATACACCTAAACCCACACCCTAACCCGACCCAATTCCTCTCTCCCTTTCAAATTGATTAAACTCCCCCAAAACCCTAATTTAATTCTAATTCCCCTTTTCCCCCTTTTCATTTTCACTCGTCCCCCTTCCTCTCTGTTTCTTTCGCCCAGCACCAACCAAACGCATCCCAATCTCCATAGCCAACATTCTCGAACTCCATCTCCTTCTCTCTTCTCTCTTCTCTCTTCTTCCCATCTCGTTCACCTCTTCCATCTCATCTCATCTCATCTCCTTCTCTCTTCTCATCTCTTTCTATCTCTCTGATTCTCGTGATATCTCACTCATTTTCTCCTCCCTTTTGCAGATTCGGTTGAAGATAACAGAAGAAGTGCGCGCATACATCACCATCTTCACCGCAGCACCGAATTCATCATATCCGTTCGATTTGAAGAAGATCGAGGGCTCAGATCAAAGGTTAAAGAAACGGACTCGAGTATAAAAAGGGAAGAAAGGGAGCCGATTGAAGCATTAATGGTAGATTCTGGGAGTGACGCCCCAAGAGCCTCCATTTAGGGTTAGAATTAGATTTAGGTTTAATTTATGCCTTTATTCATGCTTTAAATCTTTGTTTTGAATCTTTATTTTCAGTTTTCCTAATTTCATTCGATTCTGGGTTTTAGATTGTATTCGGTTCTTGTGTTGATTTTGTTTTGAATGTTCTGGTATTGAATTGGTAATGTTGATGTGTTTCTGTATTGGTATTGATTTTGGTTCGAATTTGGTATACTGTGCTGCTCGTTTTCTCCTTTCTCTCTGCCTCGACATCTTTCTCTCTGCTTCTCTATTTTTCTCTTTTCCTCTCTTCGAATCTGGGCAATAGGGATTTGAAATCCCTTTTCTTCTTTTCCTTTCTTTCTCCTTTTGTCTCGGTCAGATTGTTAGGTTTTCTTTTGGGTATTGTTTGAGGTAGTCGAGTGTTTTAGGGTTTAGAGTCTTGTTATTAGTTGATTAGGGTTATTAGGGCTAGGTTTGCTGATTTGTATAAGGCTTGGGTTAAGGTCAGTTAGGGTTAGTTTATTAGGGTTATTTCAATATTATTTGGGTCAGTTTGAATGTTTTAGGTTTCTCTTTTAAAGGTTTGTTTTAGGGTTAGTTTAGTCACAAAAACATCCAATTCAACTTTTAGTGAGGAGGAGGGCTAAGGGTCACAAATTCCACTCTCAAGTGGGGATTTGGGGATTCTTAGTAATCTAATTCACGCTTTCTTATTTGTTCGGGAGAAAGTTTAAGGTGAAGGATTCAATTGAAGTTTAGATCATCAAAGGTATAATCTCTTGTTCTTTATTTCATTATTAGTTGTAGTTTTATTGCTTACGTAATTTCATGTTTTATTTCATGCTTTTATTGCTTTTCTTTAATTTCATGTCTAGGTTAGTTTTATTGTTTTCCTTTACATAATTTACCGTTTTCTGCATTGAGAAAAACCCTTTACACAAATCGATTGCCCAAATCAAGCCTAACACCCATCCCGGTGGACCGACAATCTTAACTTATAAAACCACAAAAATTACAACCGAACACTGGCGTCGTTGCCGGGGATGGCGTTATTTGGTAGATTAGGCTATTGATGCCAACACGTAGCCAAATTTGCTTCCAAACCGATCGAAATGAGGTTATTCAAACCCTAGGCTTTAAACTCCCTTGGAATAACCCTATAATTCCCTCTTAATCGTCAACATTGACCTAAAAGAGCCTTGGTCAACGTAGAAAAATCCTATAGTGAAATTGTGATAAAACATCGAATGATGGACCTTAAGGAGATATAGTTCATCATATGAACAAACTTATCACAATATTCCAAGAATCACTTAAAAACAACACCAAAATCACCACTAAACTTGACGCTAAGCTCAATAATCGATGCCCACATGTTTACCCATCATTCAAGTGCTTGAATAAGATCACAATCAACTAAAAAATGTTTAATAAGTCCACCAAAACGGTACTGTACAATATAGCTACAAATTTTGCAAACAAACAAGAAAATAGAGCAAGATATGATCACCTATAAAGGAAATAGCCCACTGAGGATGATCTAGGGCCTTCAAATGAAAGCATAAAGGTTGAACCACCAGTTAGCACTTGAAGAAACCCAAGGTAGAACTCACCAAACTTAATATAAAGATCACACCAATCAAACTTTAAAGAGAACACTCCAAAAGCACCACTATTAACAATGGATAAAACAAAGTGAGGGAAAGAGTGTTCAAATACCTATTCATATCATTCATCATCATAATCAGCTTGGCTTCGTTTGATTCTTGGGAGGGACACAGACCTGTCTTTGATTGGCACGGTCTTGTCCCTTGGCTTCCTTCTTCTTGCTTTTGATTTCTCCACTGAAGAATCCTCTGTCTTCGCATGTTTGAATTAACGACTTTCCCCCTCACTTGGAAAATTGCCCATACTTCTTTTAACTGTCCCCAAAATTGAATTAAGCTTTGTAACATGAAATCCAACTTCATTCCAAATTAATTATTGGCATTTCAAGTATACTTTGCTCTTTAATGACCATTAAATTAGTTAGGAATATCTCATTATTACTTTATTTATCTTCAAATTCATTGATCAAGTGAGAAATGGTGAACTTAATACTTAGGATAAGTAGAGTACTTTTTCTCACGGGCTTTGCTTGATCAAAAGAGGACCTCCCAACTTAATATGGCCTAGGGTAAAATATGCATCACTAGCTTACACAAACGAACTGCAATGCTTTTACAAACGAGTTAGTAACATGATCATATTTCACATTTCTATTTAACTTACCCTGATCCTCTTTGGGTTCTTTAACTTTGAGGATGACCCGGAGAGGGTCATTCATTTGTCCTAGTAAGGTGAGGACATCATCATCAAGATGATCCACCTTCTACTCAAGTGAAAGACCAAGGAGTCTGCATAGCCATCGCAAGAATATAGACAATTCCATCACCCACGAAGACGTAGCCATACACCAATTCCAACCAACCAAATTCAAATCAGCTAAAGAAAATAGAAGTAGAAAACTATTGTTAACAAAAAGCAATAAATCCAGTATTTGTGGCCAAATAAACTCTATTTTCCTAAGCCCTTAAAGAAATCTCAAACACCAACCTTATACGCCCAAACTCACACTCTGCAAAACATATTACAACCTAAAGAAAATAGAACCCAAAAGTGCACCTCACCCTTCTATACCCATTGTTCTCCTACTTATACAACAAAATAGCATGAACACTTGCCTAGATTGATGATGAAAATCACCCTAAATCCCCATATTAACCCCCACAACCAGGACAAGCACACCCAAAAAAAGGCGCCACCAAACAACAACCATACAAACACGAAGAATACATTGAATGAGAGCACTAACACATAACTTACATGTACCACTATTACCAATTATCTTAAGAAGTAGACGAAGCCATAATAAAGATATTAGCTAAACCAACTGACGAAAGTTTTTAAGGTGTTGCCAAATATGCCAGAAAGCACATCAATATGAGAATCAAACACTCCTCTCCAACCCCAACCACATTGACTTCAAATAGACACCAACGAAAAACTCTATTGACCCAACACTATCAAAAGAGTACGATCAAGAAAGGCCAAACTAGAGAGTTGTGACCGGTGATCGCTTAAAATCGGCCATCATTAACCTAAGAGACAATGAACTTGGGTCGCACGATGATGACAGTGGGAGGAGATTCTGGAATCGTCTGGAGGCATCTTTTAGTTTACAATGTCAAACCACCTGAACTACTAAAATACTACTAAATATCACAAAAATATATAAGTGAGGGAGATTATGATACAAAAAAATAATCATAACTAGAGTAGATTACTTATCACTTTCCCATTCCTTCCTTGTGGTGTCGAACCTGTCGGTTGTCCATCTTCGTGCACCTAGTGGTGGTTCCCTCATTTTTCCGGTGGTCATGCGGCAGTCGGCGCTCGATGGCTTTAGGGTTTCCACGGTCGATGATGGTCTCTAGTCTGGTGTTTGTCGTTCCTCACGCGGCCACTGCTCAGGGGTCTATCTGATGGAGTTTTGTCGATTCCCATAGCTCTTCAGTGCCGTTTGATTATTCCTGTCAATAGGTTTTATCTCCTTGAGTTGTGTTTCTGTCCCGTTTGGCTTATGTTTCGGCGGTCTGAGGTTTTATGAGTGCAATGTCTCTTTCTATTGTTTCAAGGTGTTCTGTGCTTAAGTCTGAGTTGTCTTCCATTGTTGTCTCTCATAATTTTAAGGGTGTTTCAGAGGGTGGTCTTGATGATGTGGTGTCTTTGGCAGCTCTTTCTAGAGCTAGTGAGATTGTACGCATTCTAAAGAAATTTGTGGGGTTGCGTGGGGTGGTTGTCCCCCCCTCGATTCTGACATTGTGTGGTCTAGTGATGCTGTTGTGAATGACGTTGTCGGTCAACCTGTGGATACCTCTATTAATGTGTCTTCGGTTGTTAGGCCTCGCTCCTTCTCCTTGTTTGTTGATAATCTTCCTGATGGGATTGATAATTTGGGGTTGAAGAACCTTTTTGCTGATTTTGGATATGTCTCTGATGCTTACATTCCTCTGAAGTCGGGTAAGAATGGGAAGAAGTTTGGCTTTGTTCGTTTTAGTGACAAGCAAGCGGCTTTGAATGCTATTCGGTGTCTGAATGGTTGGTGCTTTAATGGGTCTTGTTTAACTGTCTCGTGGGCTAAATTTCATAAGAAGCTGAGTTCTAAACCTGTCAAGTGGGTTTGGGTCCCTAAATCCAAACTGAGTAAGTCGTCTCCTTCACCCTCTTTTGTCCCTACTGATTCAGAGCGAACTTTTACAAACCCCATTTATACAAAGTTGACTCATTCGATTGGCGGTGATGGCGCTCTTGGATCACGAGGCTGTTTTACTTCTCCTTTGCGTTCTTATAAGAATGTCTTTTGTGATCATGCCCCTATTGATAGTGAGGACACAGTGTCGATCAAATCTGTGTCTGATGTCTGTCCTGATCTTGAGGATTCTATCTTGGTACGCTCAAAGGTCGGTGCTAGGAGTAAAAGGAGAGGAAAGACTATGTTGAAATCTAAATGGAGGTTAGTTTTGGATGCGTCTCGGAAGTCTAAATCAACGTCTTTTGAAACTCTGCGGAAGTTGAAGGTCATTGAGGATGCTAGAGCCGCCATTGATCGAAAGAAGGCTCTGGTCGAAGAGATTTGTGGGCTAGAGGTTATTCCATCTAAGAAGAAGTGATTTGTTTTTTCTTTCTTTGGGTGGTTTTCCAGGTGTTTGTAGAGGCTTTTCGGGTTCTCCTGATTATAGCTTTATGCTTTAACATTGTTTTTGGTTTATCTCATGCTATTGCTTTGTTTTTCGGATATTTTGAAGATCTTCGATACTTTTTCTTTATTGACTTCCAACGATCCAAAAAAAACACTTTGCATCAATTATTATCCATTTTCTCATTCCAGAAGAATGAATCTGTTATTGAGATATTAACACATTTATATGATGATTGGGAATATTTGATTTCAATTATTAGGTCCATATATCAAATCAAAAGTAAGCAATTACTCTGTCCTACCACATTCGGAAAACTACATTAATGAACAAAGTACATCTATTCCTTTTATCCCTGAATCCTAATCATGATTTTTTATTTATTTTTTAATTTGAATATTTTCTGTTCATGCTAGCCACGATCGTCACACAAACTAGGGCCCACTTGTTGTTCCAGATAGAAGATATACAATTTTTTTTCCTTCACAATTATTCAAGCCATTTTATAAAAAAAAAAAAGACTTCTACTACTATTTTAAATTCAAATTTTCTAAAAAATAAAAAGAAATAAATTCGTACCGAGTTATTTACAATTTACCTTTCCAACAGGCAAAAGCCGTTTAACTTTGAGCGCCAACTAAGCAAGATCCTGTGCTTCGCTCTCCACCTTTCGTTTCATAGATCTGCTAATCATATTCCCCCACGTATCCGACAAACTTGTTGGGTTTCAGCAATTGACTGGTACAAACTCGGCACGTGTGAGGTGCAGGGATCTTGATCGTGCGCGCGTGTGAGATAATCACTGATTTCCCCCAATAAAAAAATGGGTTCAACTCCTTGTGTCCAACTATCCATCTCAGATTACTACCTGTCTATGTCTAATACTTTCTCTCTCTACAAATTACAAAAACCAATCCTTCTGTGTTGATTTTTGCTGATTGTGAATGCTGAAGAAGCAGCAAAAATGGGGATCTTGGACTCACTTCATACCTCGCGTGTACTCCCATTTACACTTAAAAATTCCGAGCCATTCGATCCGGCTACTGTCATCTCCATCACTGTTTTCTTCACCTTAATCTGTTTGTGCATCATCGTTGGTCACTTGCTTGAGGAGAATCGCTGGGCGAACGAATCCATTACATCTCTTCTTCTGGTCTGTTTCTTAATTTGCTCAATTTCCCATCTGGGTTTGTTTTGATTTCTGTGATATCATTCATTTTTTATTCCTGGATTTGCAAATTTCGCATTTGACTTTCACCCAAGTTTAGTAAACTACTGACAGCGGTCATCAGTTTTGGTTTAGCTGATGAAAGTGTTTGTGGGCTTTCTTGCATTAAATTAGAAGAACTGGGTATTAAAGATTGAATAGTGTTTTAAAGTATACGAGAGTTTAAGGTGGTCCACCCACCATGTGTTTGAATTTATGTCTCAGTGACCAAAAATGGTGAAAGAAAAAGGCCACGTTCTTTTTAACCCTTGTTTGTTGTGTCTGTGTTTTTGGGCTGTTTTGGTTGCAATTATAAAGGGTAGTTTTGATTGGAATAACTTGTTTCAGTTTCATATCTGTGCTGAAATTCTGTGTTGCTAGGCTGTGGTATTGGTATGTGACCATCTTTTTCCATTTTTGTGTTGTTTGGATGTAGGGGTTGGTGTCTGGAGCAGTTGTGTTGGTGATAAGTAAGGGCCAAAACTCACGTATACTCGTGTTCAATGAAGAGTTGTTCTTTCTGTACCTGTTGCCACCCATCATTTTCAATGCAGGGTGAGTTCAATTTTCTATAGATTGTGGATGAGATTGTCATCAAGTGCTTACATTCTAATGTTTCATGTGGAGTTGCTGCTTTTCAAATGAGCATTTTCTTCTTTGCTATGGCTTGGTTCGGTCCTAGTAAACTGAAATGGAAAGAAAAATAAAACTGAAAACTGACTTCTCTTCATTTAGCCAAAAAAAAAAGAAAAAAGAAAAGAATGAGAGCTAGATGGAAACATCATTGAAATTTCGATTGATTTTGGCAAGAATATTTGGCTTCCGAATTTAAGAGGAAAGTGGGAGGAAATGAAGTGGTAGGGGGGATAGGAGAGGGTGAAAATGAAGTGAGGGATTGATGGAGAAGAATGGAGTTTCTGTACTAGATTGGTGGTGGGACACAAATTTTCTCTCCATCTCATTTTCTAAGAACCAAATGGAGCCTATGAGAACTTTGAGATCTCTTAATTGGAAAACATGTCTACCATGCTCAATGGTTAATTGTTTGCTAGTCATTCGTATATCGTACCAACATGTGTGAATTTTATCATCTGATATTTGCAGGTTTCAGGTTAAGAAAAAACATTTTTTCAAGAACTTCTCAACCATTTTGTCATTTGGAGTTCTTGGTACATTGATATCATTTTGCGTCATATCATCAGGTACCATCTATGTTTTCTCATGCATGAAGTGACCATCTCATCCGCCTTGTAGTCGGGGACATGGGGTTTGAGCTTTGAAAAATCATCTTTAATATGCCATCCATTGACAGGTATCATTAGTCACAGTACACCCAAGCTGCTATAGCTTGAAAAATTCCAGATTTCGTACATATCCAACATGTAGAAATTTGCCTGTATGTTAGTCCATTTGTTGACTGAACTGTCTAATTGTAATCGATGCGAGATAACATGTGCTGCATGTCAATATGTCATCGGTTCCTTGCATGCCTTGGAGCGTTCTAAAAGTAAAAAAAACCAATAATATATTTGATGGACATTGGTTTGCTTGTGCATACGGACAGTGCTTACAGTTTTGAAATCTGGTATCTGAACTATGATGTTTTCATTGGGATGCTCAGGTGTAATGTTCCTGCTAAAGAGGTTTGGATTGACGCAGCTCAGTACTAATGACTATCTCGGTACTTTATAAATTTGATGAGCGAAATATACTTTTCCTAACCGCTTCTCGACTATAGGCTAATGTAATTTGTTTGATCTGCAGCCATTGGAGCCATATTGTCAGCCACAGACTCTGTTTGTACCCTGCAGGTATACATGTCAATTATTAAAAAAAAAAGCCTATATAATGCTTAGTAGATAATTTACTTAGTTGGCGTATAATCTGTTGTGTTTTATAGGTCCTCAATCAAGATGACACACCTTTCCTCTACAGTATTGTGTTCGGAGAGGGAGTAGTAAATGATGCAACCTCCATTGTGCTTTTCAATGCGGTCCAATCGCTTGATTTGAGCAACCTCAGTGGCATAACTGCTTTGGAATTGTTGGGGACCTTTTTGTACCTTTTCTTCACCAGCACATTTCTTGGCATTTTTGTAAGTCATTTTGCCCCCCTTTTTTCACATTGAATGAGATGAGGACTTGCATCTTTTCCTGGACTTCAAAGATGCATTGTTTGCTTAAGATCATGTGAAGCTTAGATTTTCCTAAAATAGCCCCGTGTCCTGCTTGCTTTGATTGCGAAAATTTTAATGCAATGATGAAATCCATCCTTTATCGAATCACAGGAGATGTACTATCTGGTGGGTATGCTGGTTTTCTTGTCTTTATTACCATGTTTGAATGCACTGCCTAGCTTTTGGTCACCACACCTGATCATATGAAGGAACTTCCACACTATGGGAAGTTATAAGCCAAACTTATTCTGTTTTTCCAATGCCATTTTCTGTGGTCCATATAAAGGATTTTGCCTCCCCAAATGTAGTTACCTTAATATTAGTTATCTTTCCGTGTTCATAAGATTCAGTGTTTTGCTTCATAATGACTGGCCATGTTATATTTTCTTTTGTCACATTTCCTCAAGTACACTCAGTGTAAGGCAAGCTATTTATTTTTGTTGTCCAAGTAACTTCTCAAAATTGTATTTTTGTAATTATTTTATTTGTACTAGAAATTGTCTGGACTGGAACTGTGGTTTCATCATTGGATGAACAATTGAAGTTTTTGAAACTAAGCTTTTTTGAAGCCAGTTTTTGAAACCAAGCTGCTGTTGTGTTTTAAGCTTTTTATGGATTAGCTTGGATTTTAAGCTTTGTGCTGCTTTTTTTTTGGTCTAACTAATCTTGCATTGAAAATTGTAGGTTGGTCTGTTGAGTGCGTATGTCATAAAGAAGCTGTACATTGGCAGGTACTTGAATTGAATTTGTGTTTGTCTCTGTTAAGTTGAATGTCAGATTCATTCAAATCTCTGGTGGACAAGCCGGTTTAGTGGGTAAAGTCTCTGGTTTGAACTTTGCTGCAGTGGCCTTTGTGCCTTTCCTTTTTTTTGGGGGTGGGGGGGGGGGGGGGTTGCTGTTGAACTTACTTTGTTACCACTCAGCTTGGTTCTTGAAATAGCCTATCTCGTTTGAGTGCACAGAGGTTAACCAAGGTGTGTTTGATAAAGAATATTAAGTCCTTATATTTAATATAATTAGATGTTGTGATGTTAGATGTTTTTCAACAATATATATTACATGCACCTGGAGCATGTGCTCTGGGTATATATGAGTGAACAATTATGCTATTGTGAGTGAACAACTGGTAGGTATGAGTGAACAATTATACTATTGAGAGTGAACAATGACCATATTTGGAGCACATGTTCCGGGAGCATGTAATAAATTGCAATTTTTCAAAATGGAATTATGACAGATAAGTGACATGGATAGCTGTACTGGGTGCATAAATATCAGATATTTTCCCTTCTCACATGTTAGTTAGGATGCTACGATCACGAGTCGTGTATAATAATGTCATTTGTTGACATATGAGACAATACATTGCGTGAAGGCTAACGTATATGCGGGGTTCCAATATATCAAGGGCAGAAGCTGTGCTAGACCTGTAGCTCATCCTAATTAGTAAAATATTGTCTGCTTTCCCTTCTTGGTTGCTCTTTGTTTTCTACGTAGTACCCAATTCATACTAGAAAACTGCAATCCAATGTCTTAGTGAACATATCATTTATTGCAATTTAAGGTTATATTTTATGCAGGCACTCTACAGATCGAGAAATTGCTCTGATGTTGCTAATGGCCTATGTATCGTACATGATAGCTGAGGTACAAGGAACAACGCATGCTTGTTGACAATTCGATGGATTTGTTTTCCCCTTCGCCACTCTTTTATCTTCATCACTCTGTTACCATTAGATACTGCTAAGACTGTTGATTTCATGTCTTCTGAGTATACTTGCATGTACATCGACTGCAAGAGTTGTTAAGCTGTAGGAAGATAAAAAGAATGGTTCTAAATTCCAAAAGCATAAACCCTTGGAGGTTATTGATTGGTTCATTGACTGTTCAGACCAAAAGGAATTTTGGAGCTATCAAAATGTCAAGTCTAATCTATGACAGTCTGTTGTACACTCAAGAATTTGATTTCTTTTTGCATTAAGTGTCACTGAAATGCTTATGCTTATTAAAAAAGAAGCTAATACTTGAGTTTGTTTCTGATTGCAGCTCATTAGTCTTAGTGGCATTTTGACAGTATTCTTCACTGGCATTGTTATGTCACATTACACATGGCACAACGTGACGGAGAGCTCAAGAATTACTACAAAGTAAGAGTATACTCCTCTTCATATTAAATTCGACGTAATTTAATGATCTCTAGCATCCCATTAGTATGGAAATCTTCCTTGTCTGTCTGATATTCTTTCAGTATTACAATTCCTGAAAACCTGACACTAGCAGAATATTTGAACTTTCAGTATGTTGGAGGACCTTGAAATATGTTCGATGGTGAATGTTGAGTGAATGAGTGATAGCGTGTAAATCAGTCTACCCTTTTCTCATATTTAGGCAGGATTATTAAGGGAAGGAAATTGGCATGAGGGAAACAAGGTCCTCCAAAAGGTTACATACCGAAAGTTATAGCAATCAGTTCTCATAATAGGTTGATAACCACTATATTTTGGCTTCATGTTCCTATTCCCAAAATTTTCGAGAAACAAAAAGGGCTCCTTGTATTTATTTTGGGGAAATTATTACATAATAATTGTTTATAAGGAAAACCTAAGAATTAGACTAAAAAAGCATCTTTTGGATCAGACTCTGGGCATAGTTGTATAAATTCCCCCTTTTTTTTTGAAAAGGACCAACCTTATAATTTGCTAAAATAGTTCTTTTGTATGAAGACAAAGAACGCTAATAAGGAAAAAAAAAAAGCTACTTTCGATCTAATTCCTATTTCCGTTTCAATGGGCTTCTTTAGTAAGTTAGCTTTATATAGTACCATAGTTCCCCTTCCCCTAAAATAAGTTCTACCCCTAGAGCTAGAGAAAGGATGATTGATTGAAACTTTCCTGCTGTCCCCTTCATATTTATTTTGCATTTTAACTTTTCTTTGGGGGTAGGGTGTAGGGGTTGGGTAAGATAGAAAAATCACTGTAACTAGACATTTCCCAGAGGGCAATTAAATGTATAGTTCCTGCTAATGAAGGGAAAGGCATCTTCCGATAGCTTGAAAAGTGATCCTTTTCAGGCTTCAGGCGAGTTTGACATAACAACTTCCAAGGTGATAGTTACATAAATCACTTGTAGTAGTGGAAAGAAATTTTCTGTTTACTTCCTAGAACTGTGACAGTAGTTAGGTCATCTTTGTAATTCCCTTAATTATTGCTGTATGTGCTTGTATTGATTCTTATGTTTCGCTCAACTGTATAAATTTGCTAGCAATTTTAGTTCTTGTATTGTCAACTTAAATAAACAAAGAAGCACAGAAAAAGGAAAATTACTGAATAGAGGGTGAAAATAGAATGATGAGTTTGATGTCGGAATCTTTCCTTTTTTTTTCTTGTTTTTCGAGTTTGTTTTGAGTTGAACGATAAATAAGTTTTTTGTTTGCAAGCTATCCATATCGTTGACTGGGAAATAATTTTAAGCCCTAACACTTGCTCTTATTGCAGGCATGCTTTTGCAACAATGTCATTTATTTCAGAAACATTCATATTTTTGTATGTTGGTATGGATGCGCTAGACATTGACAAATGGAAGGAGAGCAATGGGAGGTATGTTGATTTATTAAAATTATAGTTCATGGCTCAAGACGCTAAAGTATCTTTTATTTGGTTATCTTTCTTGATTATCCATTCTTGTGAAGCAACCCTGATTTGCTGTGATAACAAGTGACTGAAGCCCAAAATGCCCTTGACTTCAGTGCAGGTACCTTTCTTGCCGTCAGCTCCATGATGATGGCTTCAGTTTTGATAGGACGCGCAGCATTTGTTTTCCCACTCGCATTTGCATTGAATCGGTTGAAGAAGAGAGATGATCAGAAAATTGAATTCCGTAAACAGGTAGATTTGGTTAATCCTTGTACAGATTGTCAACTGCCGTAGATCTGTTTCTGTTTTTATTTTACTGACTGTTGCAGCTTCAGTTTATTATATGGTGGGCAGGACTAATGAGGGGTGCAGTCACTGTGGCATTGTCATATAGTGCGGTACATACATATTCTTCTACTTGCAGTAAACAAAAGTAATTTTCGATTTCAGCTCTCTAACAAACGTGTTTTGCAGTTTTCCGGTTCTGCTGAGGGTACATTAAGTGAAAGATCACTGATGATCACTTGTACCATTATAGTTGTCCTGTTTAGCACTGTGGTGAGTTCTGTTCTAATTGTTTTATTTGTGCATTACGCTGTATTTGGTTGGATTAGAATACGATAAACAAACAAAGCAAATGGGTGGCCTGCTGATAGATAGTTGGACTCCCACACTCATAGATCGGGGTATTAAATTGCATGGGGAGATCTTCCCTCTTACCGAACCCCGGCCCTCCTCCCAATAGCTTATCCTCTGCAATAGTGTTTTTTTTTTTTTTTTTTTGAGACCATCTTCTTTGATAGCTAGGGGGACTTACTTTTTGGCCAATCTTGCAGTAGCAAGCCCCAGTGTGGGTCCGTCCTGCTTTTGTGGGTCTAGGGGATCCTGATGTATTCAGCCTTACCTCGTCAAATTGTTTAGAACTTAAACGCTTGTTCTTTCCCTGAAATAAGCATCATGCTTGAATTATTTTCCTTTCAACAGCTATTTGGTTCAGTAACGAAGCACTTGATTGGGGCAATAATTGGATCCCAAAGAGGAATAACTTCACTTTCAGAACTATCCAACATCCCGAGTCTGGACTATCTGCAAATTCCTTTCCTGGAATCCAATGAAAATGGCAATGGCGATGACAATGCTGATGGTGGTGCCAACCCTGGCACCAATGGCAATGCTACTGCTAACGCTGATGACAATCCCACTCAGAGTGGTGACAACACTCAGCCCCGTGAAGCTCCTCCTCGTAGGCCAACTGGGCTAGCTTTGTTGATGAGACACCCCCATAAAACTGTGCATCATCTTTGGAGAAGATTCGATGACAAATTCATGAGACCTGTATTTGGTGGAAGAGGGTTTGTGACGTATGAACCAGCCTCCCCTACTGGTGCTGCTGAGCCAAGCCACGAGCTTTGAATTTTGGGATTTCGATCGTAACCCACCCTCCTATTATTTATTTATTCATTAGAAAATTCTATATATACACCCGCCTGTTGTTGTATGAGACAGTTGCTACAGAAGGACTTCTGTAAAGCCAGTTATAGGGTTTTGTTTGTAAATTGCAAGTAATAATTGGGATTCATATGTATCATTGTTGATTATTTTATGTTAATAGGTTGTAATTTTGTCAAGCTTGGATAAACATGACTTACCCATTGTATTCAGAGCTCATTTCTATTGCATTGAAATCTCAGATGCTTCTTTCCTCTTTTAGTCTTTTGAGCAAGTTGCAAGCCAGGTATTATTGTATTGACTTTGTGTCAATTACTCAAGTATTTTTTGTTGATGAAGAGTCCCGGGTTCCGTTTTCATCTCTTGTCACTTTCGCCAAGCGAGCCGCCTCAACCACGTCAAACCTTGAGGTACAATTCACGGTGAAACCCGGGAATGCAAGGTTAGTCTCGGCCCTCCAATGGATGGGCTCCGAGGCCTTGTAAGGAGGCTCGCGCGTTCCACCGACCCCGGAGGCTTCGGGACCGGACCAGGCCATCCCGAGAAGATGAACTAGGTGGTAACGGGGTTCGGGTGTGGCCCCGGGTCAATAACATGCAAGGTGTGAGGAGCAGAACAAGGAAACCACGAGCAATAGGACGTCGCGCCCGCTACGCTAATGGTAGCGCCCGCGACGTGCGATGGCAAAACGAGGAGAAGGGAGCTTCAGGCCGTCGCGCCCGCTACGCCCTTGGTAGCGCCCGCGACGCAGACTTGGGTAAAACAGGGAAGATGGACAGAACGGCGTGGCACCCGTGACGTTCCGTCGTCGCACCCGCGATGGCTGCGAGCCCAGAAGTTTCGCGCCCGCAACGTCCGGTGTAGCGCCCGCTACGTCGCGCACCTCTGGAATCGCCCAACCGTCTTCGCTCCATCGCGCCCGTAACGGGTCTGTTTTGCGCGTGTTTTCTACCTTAAACGACTGTGTTTAAGGCTTAATTTCCCTTGTATAAATACTCTTTTTTCACTATTTTGAAGACAAACTTTGAGTATCATGCTAATGAAATTGGAATGCTCCTATTTCCTCCTCAAATCTTGTTTACTTTATCCAATTGAATATTGGTGGTGTTACAAGTCATTTCTTTATTGATTAGTGGTGGATTACCTTGAACTAATTATGGTGGAATGTTAGGCCATTGGTGGTGGATTATTTCCTTTACCCAAGGGTCATATCCAAGCCTTTTGTGATCAAGCTAGTCGTCGTTGGTTGATTGTGATTCCTACTAAAGCTATCTCATTCCCTCCACGCTCATACGCTCCAGTTTTGGTTAAACATTTAAGTTTTTCTTCCAATTGTTTTCATTGACATGATGAACTAAGAAATCAGGCAATAAACTTCACTGTGTGATTTTTGAACACAACTTGATTTGTGACTGACCAAATGATTTTTAGAACATTACAGTGATGCTGTAAAAAATAACTTGTTGAATGTGTTTTGCACTTGTGATCTAATGTTGTAGATTCTGACACTTGAATTGATCTGTTTACCCCAGCCACTGATGTCTAACCTGGGTTGCAACTTGACAGATCACAGAAAGGATGTTCCTGAGTTCCGATGAAAGTTGAACCTCACTATTATCAACCACGCTACAAGTATTTTTAAGCGATGAAACTTGTACCTTCAAATAGTAATGTCCAATATTTGCGATGATTAAGAGTAAAAATTTTCAAACTAAAAATGATGATCATCATTCGTTTGTGCATGATATTCGCCTTCGATTCTTGTAGAAAACTCGGAAGGAAAAAAAATACAATTGAGAGTTTAATCTGCTTCTCTGCCTTCTACTATACACAGATGCTATATTTATACAAGTATATTTGTACAAGTATATTTGCTAGACATGTTTGCAAGACATCTACTTCTGATAAACTACCACAGTACCATAAGATATTCTATCAAGATCAGAATGAGGAAAACTAATTTAATATGGACAAGTACTCTTAAGTACTCTTAACGCTTCCGCTCAAGTTAGAGCATGCAGGTTAATAATGTCCAATTTGGACTTAGATATTGAAACCGGTCTCGACCAAGAGCATTAGTAAGTATGTCTGCATTGGTTCCTTATTGTAGATCTTGAACTAATGTAGCGACCTAATCTTCACCTATCTCGCAAACAAAGTGGTAGTCAATTTCGATATGCTTAGTTCATTCATGATAAATTAGATTTTTGGCAATATGTAATGTAACGCTCCGACCACTAATCAGGGGACTACCCATATTTTATCTTATTTAATGTTATTTTAGCAGAAGCTTAAAAGTCGAAAGCGTTACCGCCGCTTCTCCAATAAGGAAAAGCAAGGCTTTTCTAATATGACAAATCAAGCAGCAACAACAACAATTAGTAATAATAATAATGATAATAATAATAATAATAATAACAATAATAATAGAAATGATAATAAGTTATGAAAATAATAAAAATGACAATAATATTAACTTTTAATAGAGAAGAATGATGACGATGATAAAACTTAGACATATATATGCATATATATGTACGTTGGAAATTTAATTTAGGAAATGATATTATGGCATGCATGTATAACTTATTTAGTAATTAACACATTGACATAAAACACACTTTTCTATATATATCTAAAATATTGCTAGATCAAGTTCAACATAACATGCAACGGAAAATAAAACCTAACTATACCTTAAAATGGTTACTTGAGCATATATGTAATTGCATAATTGAATAAAATCAAATAACTGATTTTTAAAGATATAGTCATCAAATTATACCTTTTTCTTCCCGAAAATTGATAAATTTCTCCGTACTTTGGATAATGAAATTAAGTAACCAAATCTGAATTTTAATTTAATAGAGTATTAATTTATTTGAGAAAGGAGAATATTAAGAGAAATTAGAGTGTAAAATAAATAAATAAGTAAAATAAATTTAGGAAATTACCAAGGTGGATGAGTTGAACTACATTGCTGAATTAATTAAGGCCCAAGGAATGATTAGCAATATTGATTTGGGAATTAAAGGGGTTGGACTTTTCTCCCTCATCCCCTTCTTCAATACGCACAGCAGGGAGAAAGAGAGAACAAGAAACAGAAGGGTGGTTACTGGGGTTTTGGGCGACGTCGGCGGTCGGAGGTCAAAAGTGACGGCGGAGGGCGGTGGCGGGTTCGGTCGGATTTCGTGGCCGGCGGCGGCGACCGAACAGGGGGCTGGCAAAACTCAGGTATGTCGTTATACTTTTGGGGTTGTTTATTGGTGGTTTCCGGTGGTTTTCGGGGTGGTTGTGGGCGGCGGTTGTAGAGGTGGTAATGGCTAGTGATTCGAATTCAGATAGAGAAGGATGGGTAAGTGTTTGTTTGGGTTGTGCTTTTCAGATTGGGTCTTGATTTGGGGCGGTCATGGTGGTCTTGGATGTGGTGGTTGGTGGAGGTGACAGGGTGGTTGTTTTGGTGGTCTCGGCGGCGACATGTGGTGTTGACGGTGGTGGCCGGTGGTGGTGATTGTGGTGATTGCCGAGAAGGAGAGGTGAAGGGAATTGAGGGTGTGTTTGATTGTTCTGATTTGTTTCCTAATTTATAAGTTTTCAATCTGCTCACAAGATCCAATTCAAGACTGAAAGTTGCATTATTAAACATTATTCGCAAGGAAAAGATGTTAGCCATGGAAGCTTTTGGCAATGGTGGGATTGGAACTTGCGAAAGGTAGCTTGTTGGGAAGGGGGAAAAGGTGTAAAACAACCTCTTTTGGAAAGAAGACCCCTGTTTTTAGGATCTGATTTTAGGGAGTAAGATGATATGTATCTTGTGCTTGAGAGTGTCTACATGCTTGTATTGAGAGTATTATAGAGATAAGGCTTATTGTTTGAGTAATCTTTCACTAATATTTGATATTGTTTGGGGTGAAAGAGTGAGTAATTCTCATTTTGGTTAATAGAAGGGAAAGAGAGAATTCACATATCCATAAATTAATCTTGCTTAGTAATAATTATATTCGGGAAGTGATGCGATATAATTCATGACAAGTAATTAAATAAATTTGAACATCAATAAATAAATGAATGAATAATTGAAATACATTGACACTTAATTGATAGTGTAAAGAATGATTTAAAACATTTAGCTAAAATAATCACGTATTGTGTTTGCTAAAATTTGATTAAAATTTTTGGGGTGTTACATCCTTCCCCCCCTTAAAATAAGTTTCGTCCTCGAAACTTGAATAAAATGCTTTTACCTTAAAACAGGTGAGGGAATCTGTTTCTCATATCTTCTTCTGTTTCCCAAGTGGCTTCAGAGGTGTTGTGGTGAGTCCAAAGGACTTTGACAAGTGGGATGGTCTTATTACGAAGTTGTTTGATGCGACGATCCAGTATCTGAACGGGTCGTTCTTCATGTGTCAAATTTTCATCAAGGTCTATGGGTTCACAAGCTAAAGTGTGGCTTGGGTCAGGAATGTATTTTCTCAATTGTGAGAGGTGAAAAACATTGTGAACATGATCAAGGTCAGGTGGTAAGGCTAAACGATAAGTAGAAGGGAAGATTTGTTCAATGATTTCATAGGGTCCCACATACGTAGGGCTTAGTTTTCCTCAGACGTTGAACCTTCTCACACCTCTCACCAAGGATACTTTGAGAAAGACTTTATCACCTACACGAAAATCCAGTGGTTTCCTCCGAAGGTCCGCACAAATTTTCTGTCTCTTTTAAGCTGCCTCTATGTTCTTTTGGATAAGATTGACTTTTTTTTTTATGTCTCTTGAACTAAGTCAGGGCCTAGAATGATCGGCTTAGAAATTTCACTCCAACATAAAGGGGTTCTGCATGTCCTCCCATAAAATGCTTCAGGGGGTGCCATTTTAATGGTAGCTTGATAACTATTATTGTAGGAAAATTCTACCAACGGCAAGTATTCATCCCATCTTCCTTGTAAGTCTAGGATACAAGCTCTAAGCATATCTTCTAGGATTTGATTAAATCTCTCGGTTTGTCCGTCAGTCTCTTGGTGGTAAGCCGTACCCATGTTTAACTTAGTGCCAAAGGCTCCTTGTAATGCTCTCCAAAACCTTGCTGGGAATCTAGGGTCATGATCTGAAACAATATCCTTAGGTACCCCATGCAATCTTACTATTTCCTTGACGTAGATTCGAGCTAATCTATCTATTCCCCAAGGATCATGAATTCCTATAAAGTGGGCTGATTTAGTGAGTCGGTCGGCTATAACCCAAATTGCATTCTTCTTCTCTATAGTAAGTGGTAAATAGGGGTGGAAGAAAAATCCGGAACCGGCACACCGAATCGGAAACCGGATAAAAAAAAACCGAGAACGGGCAACACCGAACCAGTTTAAAATCCGGTGCACCGCATCAGAAAAATCGGATACTAAACAGGGCGGTTCCGGTTTGGGATATTCACACCGACGGGGAACCGGCACCGCACCGTTAATATAATTAAATACATGTATATATAAATTTTGGTTAAAAAAAATTCTACCCAAAAATTAATACAAAAATAATATAAATTAACTAGTTAAAAAAAAAAAAGAACATTAGGTGTTAATGTGTTATTGGGTTGGGTTTACGGGCTAGTAAATTTGGCTCTCTGCTCACACTCCTCACAGTCTCACTAAGACACTGACTGTCGACTAAGGGGAGGGGGGAATTAGGTTTTAGTATTTCAAATTTTCATTTTTCAGTTTAGGGTATAGGGTTCTCACTTTTTTTTTTATTAAATAAAGATTTCTTTTTATTAAATAGAGATTTTTTAATGTTTGATAGAAATTTATGCGGTTTCGGTTCACCGGTGAAACCGCACCGTTAAAGCCGGTGCATCGGTTTTTAAAAACCGGGTGATTCGGTTCTGGTTTATGGTTTTCACGCACCGTTTCATCCGGTGCACCGCTTCGGCGCACCAAAACCGCACCGCACCGCACCGCACCGTTTCCACCTCTAGTGGTAACCCAATGATGAAGTCCATTGAGATGGAGTCTCATTTCCAAGTGGGGATTTCTAAAGGTTGTAATTCTCCTCCAGGTCGATTATGATCAACCTTAATCCTTTGACAGGCTAAACACCTTTGGGCAAATTCTTCAATTTCTCTTTTCATGTTACACCACCAAAATTGTTGTCTTAAGTCTTTATACATTTTAGTGCCTCCAAGGTGTACTGAGTATTTGGTATTGTGTGCTTCTTCTAAAATCTTTTTCTTTACTTCCTCATCATTCGGAACACAAATACGACCTTGGAATCACATTGACCCATCCTCATGGATTACAAAGCCAGGTGATTTCCCAATAGTAACATCGTACCTCAATTTTTCTAAGTAGGGGTCACTCATTTGCAAAGTTCTAATGGTGTCCAACAACATTGAGTTCACCTTAATCGTCATAGAGTGTCCCTTACTTCTGTTATGAATGATCTCGAGGCTAACTCCCCGAGGGTTTTCTATGGGTGCGGGATGAGGAAAATTAGTGTATGGAGGCTATGTTGAGTTTTCCTACTAAGAGCATCTGCTACAACATTAGTTTTACCAGGATGGTACTGAATATCTATGTCATAATCTTTTAGAAGTTCTAACCAACGTCGTTGCTTCATGTTCTACTCCTTCTGGGTGAAAATGTACTTAAGACTCTTATGATCAGTAAATATGCGACAAGGTACACCATAAAGATAATGTCTCCAAATTTTTAATGCAAAAACAACTGCAGCCAATTCAAGGTCATGAGTTAGATAGTTCTTTTCATATGACTTTAGTTGACTAGAGGCATAAGCTATAACTTTATCATTCTGCATAAGCACACATCCTAAACCATTTTTGGAGGCATCACTATAGACAGTAAACTCGCCATATTCTGAAGGGAGGGTAAGGACATGAGCAGTAGTTAAGTGAGTCTTGAGTCCTTGGAAGGTGTGCTCACACTTAGGGGTCCATTCGAACTTTGTAGACTTTTTGAGGAGGTTGGTAAGAGGTAAAGAAATTTTTGAGAAATCCTTAACAAAACTACGGTAATAACTCGCTAACCCAAGAAAGCTTCTAACCTCAGTAACATTGGTAGGTTTAGGCCATTTTATGATAGCCTGGATCTTTTGTGGGTCTACCCGAACTCCTTCCTTAGATATGATATGCCCTAAAACGGTTACCTCCTCTAACCAAAACTCACATATCTTAAGCTTTGCATACAATTTATGGTCCCTCAAGGTTTGTAGGACCAACCTCAAATGGTCCTCATGATCTTCCTTGGTCTTAGAATATATCAATATGTCATCAATAAATACCACAACAAATTGATCAAGGTAAGGTTGAAAAATCCTATTCATTTGATCCATAAAAACAGCTGGTGCATTAGTAAGCCCAAACGGCATAACCAAAAATTCATAATGACCATAACGAGTCCTAAAGGCGGTTTTTGGAATATCCTCAGGCTTAATTCGTAGTTGGTGGTACCCAGATTGAAGGTCTATTTTGGAAAAGACACTAGCCCCCTGGAGTTGGTAAAAAAGATCATCTATTCTGGGCAAAGGGTATTTATTCTTAATGGTGATCTTATTGAGTTCCCTATAGTCTATGCATAACCTCAAGCTTCTATCCTTCTTCTTGACAAATAGAACTGGTGCACCCCAAGGAGACACACTAGGCCTGATGTATCCCTTCTTAAGCAACTCTTCTAATTGTACTTTAAGCTCTTTCAACTCAGTTGGGGCCATACGATAGGGTGGTTTGGATATGGGTTGTTCCCTTGGTACTAATTGGGATTTCAAAATCTATGTCTCTTTTAGGTGGTAATCCCGGGAGTTCTTCCGGGAAAACATCGGGAAATTCATTCACTACATGTATTTCAGAAAGTTTTTGCTCGTGCTCAGCGTCACCTACTACGCAACACAAATATCCTTCCCATCCTTTCCTCATTAATTTCCTAGACTTCATCGAGGATATAATAGGACATTCTAACCTAGCACCTTCTCCATGAAAGAATAATTTCCCACCTTTATTTCCCTTAAGGGTGACACTCCTAGACTTACAATCAATACGAGCACTATACTTCGCTAGCCAGTCCATCCCTAGAATGAAATCAAATTCACTAAGATAAAACTGGATAAGATCTGCAAAGAAAATCTCTCCACTAAGAGTGATGGGGCAATCCTTATAAACGACGGTACACAAGATGGTTTCTCCAGAAGGAAGACATATAAATTGTTTAGTTTGACCCTTATGAGACTTTAACCGTTATCTTTTAACCACAGATTTAGAAATGAAGCAATGTGATGCACCAGAATCAAATAACGCATATAAAGGGCTAGAATTGAAAGTAAGGGTTCCTGAAACTACCGTACCCGAGTTTGCCGCTTCCTTACGATTCATGCCATAGGCTCTCCCAGTGTTGCCAACTCTAGAAGGTGGAGGTGCAGAGTTGTCTACACATAGGGGTCTCACATGACCTTGGGCCACAGTTGATGCCCTCCTTGGACAGTTAAACACTTGGTGTTGTGGACTCCCACACCAGGTACAGACATTCTTACCCTCTCTACAGTCATGGGCTGCATGGTTGGTACGACCACATTTCTTACAAGGCTCGGAGGTTGGAGGGTGTCCTCCAAAAGGGGCATGGTTGGGTCTTTTGAAGGGTTGGTTGGCGCTAGATGAACTCCCTTTGGTATCCCATTTCCTTTTGTTCCTATCCTGGTTGTCTCTTCTAAGCTCACTTTTAACTCTCTCCACATCTGTTGCCCTATCAAGGAGGTCTTGGTAGGTTTTGATAGGTTGTCCTGCTAGTTGGTCTCGTATATAGTAAGCTAAACCACCTCCAAACCTAGTCATTTTCATTTTCTCACTAGCGACATATTCGGGGGCAAAGCGAGACAACTCCATAAACTTATCAGTGTATTGCAATACAGACATCTTTCCTTGCTCTAGCCTCCTAAACTCATCCTCCATCTGTTTTTGGACGGATAAAGGGTAAAACTGCTCTCTTAGAATCTCTACGAATTTCTCCCAATTGAACCCTAACTCCTTCTGTCTTTCCTTAACTATATTCCACCAAATATCAGCCTTACTCGTAAGATAGAACGCTCCAATACTAACTTTCCTATGCTCGGGAACTTGGATAACCTCATATATCTTCTCCATCGACCTAATCCAATCCTCTAATTCCACAGGATCCACCTTTCCCCCATATGTCCTCGGGTTCTGCTTAGCCACCCTGTCAAACAGTCTCCCACATCATCCTCAACAATACTAATAGGTTGGCTATCTACCTTTTTCAATAACTCCACTAAAAGCTGACCCATGACATTAGGATCCATACTGGAGCGTACCGGGCTGGGGCCCGAGTCTCGGTTTCCATGGCCTTCAAATCTTTCCACACCCCCTCCCAAGAAAACGAGAGAAACAACTCCAAGATAAGGTGTGGAGTCCATTTCAAGGTGGACCCGGGACCTTGGAGGCGTATTCGGGTCATCACCGGGTGTGGTATCCACTTCAAATGGGATCTCGGACCATGAGAATGGAGCTACAAGTCCTCATCAGGACCTACTTCGGGCCTTTAAAAGGGTTCGGAGTCCTTCGGAAAGAATAAGCGGAAAAGGGTCGACGTGGGTTGTCGGAATCGACGCGCCTTCACGCTTTGGGTCATAACTCCTTCAATTTAACTCCGATGGGTCTCAAATTTTGAGAGCTTAAATTATACACTTAGAGCTTTCCATGGATATCTTACGGGCCTAAAACAGAGTTCGGATGAAGAAGTTATGGGCGTTTGAAGTCGGCAGGGAAAAGCTGCCCAGAACACCGACTCGCCCGAGTCATCCTGCTGCCCTGTGGCGTCGCGCCTGTGACTCCTAGGTTCGCGCCCGCTACCTCCTTCTGCCAAGACCTGCTGCTGCTACTGCGTGTTGTTTTTTCCCCCCATTCCTATATATACTGTAACACCCCTATGTTACTAATCATCAGATTAAGCTAATTCACTACTTAACCTAATGATCAGCAGCGGATAATTACCTGAGAGCACTACCGCCGTCCATGAACATGGACTAGGCTAAGACTCCAATACATCACACCAAAAGACTTCACTCAACCGCATAATTAGACCACCATAACAAGACATCTCAAAACATCAAGATATAAGACTCTTAGAATTATACAACCCAAAGAAGTGGAAACAACTTAACATGTAAACCATTCTTCACACATGCTACAAGACCAAATTAACAACAATTTCCCATTAATTCCATCACACCAAACCATAGCTCCTATAAACTTCCCAAAAAGGAGCTCCAAGATCACCTGAGAATCACCTAGGTTGTCTTTGGGTTCCGCCCTTCGATGACTTTGCCCTTGCCTTTCCCTTGAGACCCTAAAAGTAATAGACAACTTAAAGAGGTGAGTTTTACTCAGTACGCATACTATCAGAATTGAATAAAACAAGCAAAAAGTAAGACTTTAATTTCATTACCCCTAGGCGCGCAGCTCTATTTAATAATTAATTCAAGTAAAGCTTGAAAGAAAAGAGTAATAAGTCAACTTACAAGGACTCCAATTTTTGGTAACTTCCTAACTTCACGACACAAATATCAACTTAACATGGTAACCGACCACAGGGTGATTAGACGTATAAAGGCAAACAAATGATTTTCCATAATAAACTTGCAAGGCTAAGAATACAACCACAATTTATAAAAGAGCATAAATTCATACGAAGCTATAGAAGTATTGAAATTAAAACAACTTATAAACATAAAAGTTTACAAAAAGAAGATAACGTGATATGGTAGAACTTAACATGGATGCCCCTACTTGCGATCATCGGCTAAACCTCCGTATGCGCATACCCGGACCGATCGGGAGGTCCGGATGGTGGATATCTATCCTATTGGCCAAATTTTCCTGGTGTGCATCTAAGGCACAAAATAATTTCTCATGAGGTGCTCAAGGCACGTGAACATGGTGTGTATTAAACACCATTTCCTTGGTGTGTTTTTACGCACATAAATCATGGGCGGGGCTTTATTACTTAAAACAACTTCTAATTCCTTGGAAAACTTTAACCGTAAAGATAATCTTTAATTAAAACCCGACAACAAGCATGGAAAGAACTTTTCTTCAAGTAAAGTTAGCTTATAAAAATGCTTCTTAAGAGGTAAACCCCCTTGATTTTTGTACTCGATTGAAGATAGATGCTTACAAAATAAGGGGGATTTTCCTCTTCAATTTCACCAAACAACACTAGGTCTTGAAGCATGAAGTTCACTTCTAACATCCAAAATTTTACTTATAAAAGAGCATCTTTCTCGTAGACATGTTTAGTAGTAAAATTTCAGCATGTAAGCATATATAAGAATCATTTTGGCGCACAGTTAAGATAATACAAGAATAAATAATTTAAGTACATGTATAACATAAAAGCTAAGTAGTACACGTACCTGACAACGAAAACCACCAACGAGCAAGGACTTGAACAGTGCACGAGCAACGATCACTTGAGCGAAAGCTTAGAGAGAGATAGGAAGGAATTGAAGAGTTAGACCTTCTCATCTAAATAGGAGAAAGGTGAGGAATTCTTAAAGGACAAAATCGGTTCGTAAACTAAAAGAATTTCCCTACATTTACAAAGAGGAAGGTAACTATTGCTACAGATATCGGATCGCCACATAAGAGTACTTTTCGGAAATCTTAGGATACGCCCTACAACTGTTTAGTTAACCCCGGAGGCTAAAAACATGATTTCAGGGGCCAAAACACTTAATTACACAATCTGCCCAGAATTTTACAAGCCGGGTAACTTTTTTGGAACGCGATATCTTGGGCTATACTACTCGGTTTTGGGCCTATAAGCTGTCTAAGGAAAGCTTAAGAATCAAAATTTAACTTATCTTTTTATCACCACACGATTTAAACTTGGGAAAAGGCCTAATATTAACCCAACACAAGAGCAGCCACTAACTTTTAATTCTGGAAAAATTCCAGAATTTCTGTCCTTCAAACAAACACTTATAACTTGCTCATCCGATGTCATATGAACGCAAACCATATCATTCCGGAAAGCTTAAACAATCCTATAAAACTTTTATGTTCAGACCCGACACCATATCAAACTCTAACTAGACGAAAACTAGGCATTTTCATTCTGCCGTCACTAAATTTCCAGATTCTTACGATTTTACGGTTTTGGTCATAATTTCTAAAATACCCAACGAAAAGTCGATCCGTAAAAACCGGGTGTTAGCTAACACTTTTGTCTACTTAATTAAACTTTAATATTACCAAAAATCCTTTTCTTTACTTCCTGGAAAACACAAATCCAACCAGAACGAAACTTTATGTTCAAAACTCACATGCATGCCTAAGTCTTTGTGATTTAGCCAAGGATTCTCCATAAAACATCATGTTATCCTCATGTACACCAAATACTCAGCCTTAAGTAGTCAAGAGGACATCAAATACATCTCTTTTAAACTCATGCATCCTCAAATTCACATTCACATTCACCATCTAGCATCCATTTTCACATGCAACATCACAACACTCTTTTTAATCTTCATTTACACATAATCTATAAACATGCATCTTGAATACACTAACTTTTTCATACTACCACAGAGAATTAAACTTCTACAACTACATGCATGTTTATTTTCATAAGAAGATTGCTTGCAACAATCAAGATAACAAGGGTTTAGTCAAAACTCACCCACTCCCTTCCTTCAACTTGAGAATCTTTCCTCTTTCTTTGAAGAAAACAAGAATACCACTTCTAATTTCTGGAAATTACATCATTTGGAAAGGAAAAAATCAGATTATAACTTAGATGTGGCTAGAAAAAGGAAGGAGGAAACAAGAGGAAGAAGATTACACTTGAAAATGGAAGAGGAGAGAGAAGGTGAAGATGACGGTGGTGCCGGTGATGACGGTGGCGCCACGGTGGCGCAGTGACAGCGGCAGGGGTGGTGGCTGGCGAGTGAGAGGGGGAGCCAAAGGGTCACACACACACACAAGGAGCTTGGATGGTCTTTTGAGTTTGAAAACTAAGATGATACTCCCTCCTAGGTATATATATACAACTCATCAAATAAAAGGAGTTCAACTCCCTCCTTCCCTCCTTCACTCGGCTGGCCCAAGATCCCCAAGGCCCAAAAATTTCTTTATCAAATTAATCCCCTATACTTAACATATATAAACCCCAATTCACTTATCCAAAATGTAATACTCATAAAAACTATCCCTGGTGACCCATAGTAATCATAGCTCTTGCTTTACTTTTCATAAGTACCACCTTAAACATCTAATACAGTCATCCTAAAAAGATCGGGGTTAAGTTTGATGAGAGTAGTTTAAACTTTGGTCGGGAAGAGATATTAATAGCGGAGATAAGTTCATAGAAAATTAAAAAGGAATGCGTTGCACTGTTCAAGCCCTGCAAAACATACACTGGTTATAAAAATAAATAAAATAAAGTAAAATCATAAGGGGAAGACATAAGGAGCACGCGCTTTATTTAATCTACAAATTAATTCTTTTCTAATCTTAATTAACGACGTTAATCACACGTATTAAAGGGAGATTTTTCTTGGGTTGTTACATATACCCCCTCCCTTGGCATTGTTTAGGAGTTTTTTGGACATTGTGTATTTGATGCTTTGGCATTGTGAATTTTTCCCAACTTTCTCAAAAATCTTGTTAACTTTATCCAAGTGATTTGTTGGTGTTTCAAGTCATTCCTTTAGTGATTATTAGTGGATTATCCTAGATAATCATGGTGGGGTGTTAGGCCTAGAGTTGTGGTTCTCCTTGCTCAAGGTCATATCCAACCTTTGGGTGTTCAAGACCCTTGTCATTGTTGAATATCAATCTCATTCAACTACTCAAGCTAATCTTCACCCACCCACGCATACGGTAACGCTCCACATACCTACGGGATTAACATTGTGGGGGCCTGAGGTATTGGTCTTGGTAGTTGGGTGAGTCATGAAAATGGTTTTGAGGGTCGTACACGGTGTGACTATATCCATTAGCACCACTTTCTTGGTCTGACATCTGCGAACAAAGAATTAATGGCCTTAGGGTCGGGATTAGGGTCGCAGCTTATAAACACTTAGTGGCACGTAAATAGGATATAAAGACTTTTGACGAATAAAAGGGAGGTATAACAGTAGATAGGCATATTTGAACAAAAACCTCAGTAGTTAGTTAATGTAAGGAAAAACGAGCTCACAAATAATATTGTAAGGGTGTAATATAATAGTAAAATTTTGCAAACGGAGGAAAACATGCACCCCTACCCATTTATATTAGTACTCCTAAGTCTACATATTTTATTTATTGATTTTAGCATCCTAAGGCTCAAGACCATGCTCTCATACTATGCTGTAACGCCCCGACCACTAATCAGGGGATTACCCATATTTTATCTTATTTAATGTTATTTTAGCGGAAGCTTAAAAGCCGAGAGTGGTACCGCCGCTTCTCCAATAAGGAAAAGCAAGGCTTTCTTATATGACAAATCAAGCAGCAACAACAACAATAAATAATAATAATCATAATAATAATAATAATAACAATAATAATAATAATAACAACAATAATAACAATAATAATAGAAATGATAATAAGTTATGAAAATAATAAGAATGAAAATAATATTAACTTTTATTAGAGAAGAATGATGACGATGATAAAACTTAGACATATATATGTATATATATGTACGTTGGAAATTTAATTTAGGAAATGATATTATGGCATGCATGTATAACTTATTTAGTAATTAATACATTGACATAAAACACACTTTTCTATATATATCTAAAATATTGCTAGATCAAGTTCAACATAACATGCAACGGAAAATAAAACCTAACTATACCTTAAAATAGTCATAAAGCATAAAATGTAAAACATAATGGGAAATTGGAATCTAATAATCTAAACTTTAGGTCCATTTTGATTTGACAAACCGAACTTAACATTTTGCTATCGGTGAACCAAACTTAACAACATATTTCTTCCAGTGAACCTCAGTCCATCTCCGGCCACCGGAAAAATGACATGGCATTGTAATTACTCGGAGGTACCCAATATTTGGGGAAACTATTTTACGGTACCCCAACTTTTCAAAACTAATTTTGAGGTACCCTTACTTTTTGTGTTAGTAATTATTTGGTGCTTTTCCGGTCATTAATCTTATTAAGTGACCGAAATATCCTCATTCTTCTTCTTCAAGGGTATTTCTTCAAGAAGGAGAACGAGGGGCATTTCGGTCATTTAATAAAATTAATGGCTGGAAAAACACCAAATAATTACTAACACAAAAAGTAAGGGTACCTCAAAATTAGTTTTGAAAAGTTGGGATACCAGAAAAACACTTCACCAAAATTTAGAGTACCTCAGAGTAATTTTTTGCATTATTTATGATGAGGTGGATGTTTTTAAATGCGAAAATTAAAAGAAAAAGAAATATGGCATGTGTTTGTTGATGCGGCAAACCCTATTATTCATTCCCCCCCCCCCATCTGACTCACTATTTCTCTCATTTAATCATTAAGAAAACAAAAATAAAATCCCACCCAGAATTCTTCCTCCCCCTAAACTCGTTTTACTATTTCATTATTACTCTTCATATTATCTCCTTCATTATTACTCTTCACCCACCTACCTACTTGACGTCACTTGAAATCTGCTCATCTCCATCCAAATTTGAGTTTTTCGTGTAGAAGGTGGGTCAATTTAGGGTTTAAGTGCTTTATTTTTGCTAATTTATGGTTGAGGTTCCTAAATCTTGTTGTTGGGTTGATTTAGGGCTAAAGTTCTTTATTTTCGGTAATTTGTGGTTAAAGTTCCTAAATCTTGTTGCTCTCATACCGTGAAATTAGGTTTTCAGTTGCTAATTTGAGCCTCACCTTGCATTGATGCAGTGAATTAATCTGAAAAAATTGTTGTTGTTGACGAAAGAACTACAGTCTGGTAAGAATCCATGCTCTTGATGTGTTGAATTTTCTTGTTGAAAATTTCATGATGTAGACATGTTGTAGAGATTTTTACTTGTTTGCTTTTGGTATATGTTGTTGACAGGGCCGCAAGCGCACGGTGTACGTAGTAGCACGTCAAGGTCGATCTCACAGGGACTCACTTAGCAGCACAATAAACTAATCTCTATATCGATTGCTAAGCTAATCAGGTTTTGGGTTTTGGAAAAGGTTTAACAAACTAATAAAACTAATAAAGCAAGAAAAATTAATCTAATGTTCTAATCAAGAGAGAAAGACTTCTAGGGAGATATTAACCTAACAACGAGTTCGATTACTAAAACCTAGCCTACACAATCATACATTCAAGAACGAATCAAGAATCAACAACCTCTGAATTCTATCGCCCTTTCGATGCTAAATAGAATTATTCTAAACAACCTAATCAACAACTTTCGTATGCCTTTTAGGTTAAACAGAATTGAAGGTCTCAAAAGGTCAGGTTATCTAATGATTCCCTAGTTTACTACTCCTTTTTCAACTTTCGCAATCCTAGGTAGACAGGTTGGTAGTCAGATTACCCTAATTCACCTTTCAGTACTTCTCAGGTTAATCTCAAACTTACAAATATCCAAGGCCTTAAGAATACTCATAAACATGGTAAACACAACCTTCTATTGATTCTAGTCAAGAATTCATGCACAAACTAATAACAATCAATCAAACCACATTGTTTCGGGTTGCAAAACCCTAGAATTCAAAGAAACTACTCACTCATATTCAATGAAAACACGACACAAGTTCCAAACATCATAATCGAATCTCAAAACTAAGAAGAAAATCGAAAAGAAAGAATACAATTGCGAAGAATACAATTCGTCGAGCCTTTCGATCCCGGGGTGAAACCTTCGTCGCGAACATCGCTCCTTTCCTTTGCGAATCTTGATCTTGGTTTCTCTTGAATCGATTCGGTCTTGAATCTTGATGGTGGGGGAGAGGAGTAGAATGGAAGTATTAGGGCTCTCTTTTCTCTCCTTCACGGCCAAAGAATGAAGGAAAACTGATAGAAAATGGTGAATATCAAAAAGCGCGCCGCCTTTTCTACTCGCGAAAACAACCGATCTGCATAGGCAGTCCACCTCGGTCCGTACAAGTCCGTACACCACGGACCGTGGTGATCACCACGAGCTGCCCGTGGTTGCCACTGTTTCGTTTCTTTCTTCTTTCCTTCGCAAAAAATGAGTTGGGCACAAGGAGCTGAACCGCCACGGACCGTGGCCACCACCTCGGGCTGCCCGAGGTGGCTGCTGGCCAGCCATTCCTTGCTCCTTTCCGTCCCAAATTTGTACCACGGTTTGGGTTTGACATGTAGAGGTCCGTGGTATATTCACTCTTGCCTGAAGTTAAGAGAAAGTTGGTGTTTTGGCCTCAAAACCTACAAATTCACATCAAAAACAACAACACCAAGTGTAGTAGGGAAATTGGAATAAAAATCAAGGTTCACACATAAAACTCTCCCTAATTCACTATTAAAAACTCCTAAAAATATAATCATGAAACGCAGTTATCAAATCCCCCCATGCTTACTCATTGCTTGTCCCCAAGCAAGTACAAGACTCAAAACTAGATGAAAGGACTTAAAAGAAAAAGAAATCTACTCACACTTCCTCTAATTAAAGGGGCATAAAGGATTACATAAGCAAGCATATACTCAAGGACTCCCTAGCGAGAATACGAATCAAATTGAAACAAAAATTGTTGTTCGAGATAGAATCACGAGTCAAGAAGTAACGCAACCAATCTATCACAACTCAAGTGCAATCAAAATTCATTCACATGTTTGGCGAACTAGTTGGGATCGTTAGGACCTCACTTTAGGGTATGTGGATCACTCCCCTCGTGTGTTTGTAAAAGATATAACGGTTCACTCAAAATCTTCAACCAATGTAAACAACCTACCATAAGCTTGACAAGACTCTCAATTCTCTACCGCTATAGATAATCTGCACAAATGTTAATCATGAGGACTTTTCAAGGGTTGTAATGGGGCTTAGGTGTAGGGTAAGGAGGGAAATAGTTTAGGAAATGTGGAGCCAAAAGCCAAGTACCTAAAGAGCAACATTCCCAATACATAAAGCCCAACACCTCCTACTTCACACTTCGATTAAGCTCAAATATATTCTCATCAAAGAAAGGTAAGGGGAAAGAGTCAATATAAGCAAGAAAGCCACCATGCTAATCACGTAATTCCTCAAAACTTCTATTTTTATTTTATTTTTTACTTTACTTCTTCTTTTTTTTTTTTGGTGAATAGCATAGATACATAAAATGGACTCATTTTCTTTCAACCCAATTTCAACCTCAAATGAATAGAGAGGTTAAATAATGATTATGAGCAATGCTTCCCTCGTCAAGTAAACCAACCAATAAAGTCACCATCAAATAGACTACAAAACTGTCCCCCAACTGAATTATTGCTCCACTAACTTCGCTAAAGGGGTATGGAATTAAGAACAGGCCAAGGGTGCGCACGAATAGGGTAAACAACAAGACAGGAAAAATGGTTAGTAAAGGGCTAGCAAAAAGAAGTCAAGATGTCAGGAGGCTTTTTGGCTATGTGGCTTCAAACTGGGCCTCAATCATATTAACACTATGCACAAGTCAAATGCAGTTTCAAAGAGAGTTAAATCAAGTTCTAGAGATGCAAACATGGTAAGGTCACACTCAAAAGAATATGAGACTATAAAAATGATAGTCTTTTAGGCTCAAGAGGTCTCACGGGTTAACCTACCACAATCACAAACAACTAACTCATTTGATGAACCAAACACAAGAACTTCACTGTCATGCACAAGAGTTGATCAAGACTAGATGAATCACAATCATGACCGACAACCTAAATCAAACAAACAACCAAGTTTCTCCTATCATCTACATCAAGCCAGAAAAATCTCATGAGTACACATTTGCAATGACAATCCAAACACACCTCTTAAAGGCGAAAGGCTATCCTAATTTTTTTTTTAACAAGAAAGCAAGAAAACTACTCCTATATGCAACCTAGATGCAAATTCAATGCCTAACAAACACAAAAAGACACTAAGAAATATGCAACTATAAACGTCAGTCTCACTCAAGCACATGATTTTAAGACAATCAATGCAACCCCCCCCCCCCATGCTTGGACAAAGCAGTGTCCGCAACGCATTTCGAATAAGGGTAGCATGCGACAAGAGGGAAAACGACATAATGCATCACACTCAGAAAAAAAAACCGAAGAAAATTAAAGGAACGAACTAAAACCTAATAAAGCGATTAAACGCTTGGGTTGCCTCCCAAGAAGCGCTAATTTAACGTCTTTAGCTAGACGAAACTTACCTCAGAAGCGGTTAACGCCCTTAGAAGCTTGTCAAACTCCGCAGCATGCGGTTCACAAGCCTGCAGATAAGAGAGCAACAAAATACTCATGGCAAAGAATGTTAGTTGCACTCTCTCAAATAAGTCAAAAGTACTAGAAAAATCAAAAGAATCAAAATAAGTAGTCCACATGATTTTTCTAACTGAGTCCTCTAAGGATTCACAATATGGATCAAGATAGGGATGAAACCCTCCTAAAGTGCCTAAGGACAAGTCAAGAACATTGTTGGTCCCCTCAATAACAGTCACATCACAGGAGTCAACCACACATCCCACATCAACATGAACATCAATGGTCTCTTCACATGGAATGGGCTCCTCAAGGTTCTTAGGGGCAACAGAAGGTGGTGAACAAGGTGTAGAAACATGGAGTACATCATCAAATTCCTTGCTTGAAGGATCCAATCCACCTACAAACCCCTCACAAGACTCCTCATCATTAGCATCAATTGACTCATGACAAACATCATCATCATACCTAGCATCAAACCCATGGGAATCGCTCACCTCAAACCCCGTCGACTGAGAAATAGGTAAGGATGCATTTTGAAAAGCAAAGACACCATCAGTAGTGTCTCTAGGTAAGCTAGGATGGGAAGGAACAACAGTTGGCAAAGATGACTTAGAAGGGTCAACTATTTCATCTATTTTCTCTAGACAAGCTTCCAACTTATCTTGTTGCACTTGCATTGCCCTCGTCAAAAAATCAACTTTGGCTAAAACAGGGCATGTAGACTCATCATGGTCAAAAGAATTACATAAACGACAAGGAGACAAACAATGGGTTTGAGTACATAATCTAGCATGAGATGCACAAAGATTGGGGAAAGAGGATGCACAATAATAATTTTCAAAATCATGAGTATCACGTGCAAGCCACTCAAGCAAACTCCAAGCTTCATCAACAGTTTTAGCATAGAAACCAAAATACTCTAATAGAGTACGAGTCTCTCTATTCACCCCCTCAGCAACAATGTCAAGAATATCTGATTTCCCATACACAATACCATGTGGAACAGGACATGCAAGTAATCGCTCAAAATAGTGCCAAAATAATTCCTGCTCAAATTGGGGAAAATCAAGAATTGTCATTTTTTTGTTTTTCTTTTTATAAAAGATAAAGAAAAGAAAAAAAGAAAACAGAAAACAACTTAGTCAACCTAAGAGGGTTCATTTACCAACTGCTAGGGACAGAGTCCCCGGCAACGGCACCAAAAACTTGACAGGGCCGCAAGCGCACGGTGTACGTAGTAGCACGTCAAGGTCGATCTCACAGGGACTCACTTAGCAGCACAATAAACTAATCTCTATATCGATTGCTAAGCTAATCAGGTTTTGGGTTTTGGAAAAGGTTTAACAAACTAATAAAACTAATAAAGCAAGAAAAATTAATCTAATGTTCTAATCAAGAGAGAAAGACTTCTAGGGAGATATTAACCTAACAACGAGTTCGATTACTAAAACCTAGCCTACACAATCATACATTCAAGAACGAATCAAGAATCAACAACCTCTGAATTCTATCGCCCTTTCGATGCTAAATAGAATTATTCTAAACAACCTAATCAACAACTTCCGTATGCCTTTTAGGTTAAACAGAATTGAAGGTCTCAAAAGGTCAGGTTATCTAATGATTCCCTAGTTTACTACTCCTTTTTCAACTTTCGCAATCCTAGGTAGACAGGTTGGTAGTCAGATTACCCTAATTCACCTTTCAGTACTTCTCAGGTTAATCTCAAACTTACAAATATCCAAGGCCTTAAGAATACTCATAAACATGGTAAACACAACCTTCTATTGATTCTAGTCAAGAATTCATGCACAAACTAATAACAATCAATCAAACCACATTGTTTCGGGTTGCAAAACCCTAGAATTCAAAGAAACTACTCACTCATATTCAATGAAAACACGACATAAGTTCCAAATATCATAATCGAATCTCAAAACTAAGAAGAAAATCGAAAAGAAAGAATAGAATTGCGAAGAATACAACTCGTCGAGCCTTTCGATCCCGGGGTGAAACCTTCGTCGCGAACGTCGCTCCTTTCCTTTGCGAATCTTGATCTTGGTTTCTCTTGAATCGATTCGGTCTTGAATCTTGATGGTGGGGGAGAGGAGTAGAATGGAAGTATTAGGGCTCTCTTTTCTCTCCTTCACGTCCAAAGAATGAAGGAAAACTGATAGAAAATGACTGAATATCGAAAAATTGCCGCTTGCCCCCTTTTCTACTCGCGAAAACAACCGATCTGCATAGGCAGTCCACCTCGGTCCGTACAAGTCCGTACACCACGGACCGTGGTGATCACCACGGGCTGCCCGTGGTTGCCACTGTTTCGTTTCTTTCTTCTTTCCTTCGCAAAAAATGAGTTAGGCACAAGGAGCTGAACCACCACGGACCGTGGCCACCACCTCGGGCTGCCCGAGGTTGCTGCTGCCCGGCCATTCCTTGCTCCTTTCCGTCCCAAATTTGTACCACGGTTTGGGTTTGACATGTAGAGGTCCGTGGTATATTCACTCTTGCCTGAAGTTGAGAGAAAGTTAGTGTTTTGGCCTCAAAACCTACAAATTCACATCAAAGCCAACAACACCAAGTGTAGTAGGGAAATTGGAATAAAAATCAAGGTTCACACATAAAACTCTCCCTAATTCACTATTAAAAACCCCTAAAAATATAATCATGAAACGCAGTTATCAGTTGTAGTTGTCAAGAATGGATGATGATATAACAGTGGAGATACACCATGGGGGTAAATTTGTGTATGTTAGTGAAGAAGAATTGGAGTATGTGGGTGGTGAGGTGAACAAAATATGGCCTGTGGATGTGGATATGTTAACTGATTTGGAGGTGCTTGGATTTGCATAAATGTTGGGGTATAATAATGTTGAAAGGTTCACATATCTCATTCCTGGAATGAGTTTGTTTGAGGGTTTGAGGACTTGCAAAGGTGATTTGGAATCTTTGGATATGGCCCAGGCTGCTAAGGTTGACAAAAAATTGATAGTGTATCTTGAACACAAAGTTGATGTTGCTGAGGATGTTCAGCCAATTCATGAAGCACTCCCTTGTCCAAGTAGCCCAACTCACACAACCCAACCCAATGCCAATGTGTCTACTTTAGACTAACCCATTTCAGCCCAGTCGAAGGAAACCAACCCCACCACCCAGTCAAATCTGTCCAACCCTACAGACCAACCCATTTCAACCCATACTTCTCAAGTGACTGATGAACATGTCCAAGGCAATGCAGTTGAGGACTGGGATTGGGATGATGACAGGCCTGATTCACCTATCCCTTGGGATCAATTGATTGGAGGTGATCCTATGGATGAAGAGGAAGATGGGAGTGACTGGGAAGCTGAGTACTTTAGAAAAGATGATAATGGAGCATCATCATCAAGAGGTAGACCTAGAAAGAGGATGAATGACTTTGATGAAGGTTCTAGTGGAGATGAAGATGATGATAACTTTTATGATTATGTTGATGACATAGAAACTAGTGATGATGAATGGCCTCGGTCAAAGGAAAAGGTGGTGGAGTGTGACCAACAGAAAAAAGCTTACTTTGAGAAAGTAGTAGCCAAGAAAGCTTCAAAACAGGTCCCCTACTCAATTCAAAGTGATGTTGAAGCTGCATATCATTCTGAATATGAGGACTCAGAGGAAGAAATGGAAACTTCAGGTGAAGAAGATGAGGATTTACCTAGGCTTTTGAGGAAGAAGAAGAAGAAAATAAAAAATGTTGACTCATCCACAGATTGGAAGACTTTCAAGTGGCAGGTTGGAATGGTGTTTCCATCAGCTGAGGTATTCAAATCTGCAGTAGCCTCCTATGCAATTGCTCAAGGGTATAGCTGCAAAATAGGAATTTCAGACACCAAAAGAAGAAGGTTAGCGGCAGTTTGCAAACCTGGTTGTCATTTTTATGTTTATATCTCATATGACAAGCACAAAGCTAGCTGGCTTGTTTGGACTGTTAAAGGAGATCATAGATGCAATCGGAGCATGTTGAAGAATCCACAACTGAAGTACACATGGGCAGCCTAGTAATACCTAGAAGTTTTCAAAGAAAAGCCAAATTGGCCAGCCAAGGAGTTCATTAACACTGTAAGAAAGAACCAAAATATAGTGATGCCTTTATGGACTGCATATAAAGCAAGAGAGCATGCCAAGTATCTGTTGCACGGTTCAATGTTTGACCATTACTCCAAGGTTGGTAGTTATCTGGAAGAGTTGAAAAGGTCTAATGGTGGCAGTCGTTTCATACTGAAAAGTAGGCCAGGTAAGGAGGGAGAACGACCTATTTTTCATAGGTTCTTTGTGTGTTTTGAGGGCTTAAGAAAGGGGCTTTTGGCGGGTTGTAGAAAGGTTTTATGCATAGATGGGACATTCTTGAAAACCTTTTTAGGAGGATGTCTATTGTCCGCTATTGGAATGGATGGAAACAATCAAATGTTTCCATTAGCATGGGCTGTTGTGGAAGGTGAGAACAATGAGAGTTGGGAATGGTTTTTCACCAATCTGAATGAGTGTATTGAAAGCACTCAGGGGCTAGGTTGGACTATCATTTCTGATGAACATCAGGTAAAATTCAAAGTTGTCTTTGTTTTTAGTTGTCTTTGTTTTAGGGTTATGTTGGTATTATCTAACAAAGGTTGATACTACTTATGTTCATGTAGGCAATTTTGAATGGCATTGCAACTGTTTTGCCTATATGTGAGCACAGACATTGTGCTAGGCACATCTACTCTAACTAGAAGAAACTCCACAAGGGGGAAGAGTTGAAGCTCCTATTTTGGAAGGCTGCTAAAGCCTACAACAACATAGACTTCAAGGAGGCATTAGATGAGTTGAAACAAGTGTCTCCTCAAGCCTTTCAGGATTTCATGAAACATGACCCTAAAGTTTTTTGTTGAGCTTTCATGAGGCCCGAGTTTAAATGTGATGTCATTGTAAGCAACATGGCGGAAACTTTCAATGCATACATTGTGCAAGCACGACACAAGCATCTACTATACATGTTAGAAGACATCAGGATGGCTTTGATGGAGAGAATAGTGACCAAAAGATCCATAATTGCTCAATCAGTTGATGAAATATGCCCACAAATGAGGAAAAAGCTTGAGGAGGAGAAAGAAGAGGCAAGACATTGTACCCCTCAACTAGTTGGTAACAATGTTTTCCAGGTCCACTACAAGATGGATTCCCTACGAGTTGACATGAATAATGACACATGTACATGTAGAAAATGGGATATGACTGGAATACCATGTTGTCGTGCAATTAGTTGTGCTGGATGGCTTAAAAAGGATGCTGAAATTTTTGCGCATTGTTACCTCAAAAAAGATATGTACGCCAAGGCTTATGAGGGAGCCATAAACCCATGTCTTGGACAAAGGCGCTGGCCTCATGTTGATCTATCACTCCAACCTCCACCAATCACTGCTAGACCTGGAAGACCCAAAAAAAATAGGAGGAAAGACCCCCATAAAGATCCAAAACGTCCGGGAAGGTTGACAAGGCATGGTCGGGTTATGGTGTGCACCTTGTGTAAAGTACTTAGGCACAACAAAAAGGGTTGCCCCAACAAGTCAAACTTACCACCACAACCACCACACCAAGAAAGAAGACCAAGAGGAAGGTCGACGAAAGAACAGAACCAAGCTGGCAATATGGATTCTACTGGAGCAACAATGACAAATGCAACTAGTAGAGGTGGATCTAGGAGGGGTGGTCCAACTGGAATTAGAGGGAAGCAACTATTAGAGGTGGATCTAGGAGGGGTGGTGCAACTAGAATTAGAGGGGAATCAGCTGTTAGAGGTGGATTTGGAAGGGGAGGAGCTGGAAGGAGAGGTAGAGGTGGTGGTAGGGGAGCTGAGTACTGGTTGGGAAGCATGAATGAGAGGGTAAGACTCATACCTTATCTTTATCTATTTGTTTAAAGTTTTTGTTGGAGACACAAAGCATCTCTTGTAGGCCACTTTGTCCTACACTCACCAACTTTGCTTTCTTTTTTATTTAGGATAACCAAGCATCATCAAGTGGACCACCAATTATGTATCTTAGGCATCAACCACCAACCTTCCCAATTAGTACAACTGGTAGGGGACCTGAGTACTGGCTGGAAGATAGCTTTTGGGAGCAAGATTCTAAGAAAGTTTTTGAAAAGGAAGATGTTGCAATGTCCAACTGGAAGCAGAATGTACAATTGATTATTTTGATGATTATGTACTAGTATGGATTATTCTGGCCTAGAAGCAATCTCTATTAGAACATATTATGGTTTGATATTTTGTGATTATATACCCTCCCAAAACATGACTGCTGCTGAGGGTGATTACTATGATGATTATGTAAGACAATGGCAATGTTTTTAAGTTTATAAATGCTTAATGGTCTTAAATTTGGTTGTGTTTCCTTATTCTTTTCTTATTATTATTCTGAATGTATATATATGAGTTCATTTTAAATTGGTAAGTTTAAAGTGGGTTGAGAGTTGGAGTATTTTTGCCAGAAACTTGCTTCACAGGTTTGCTAAGTGTGGTCTGAGTGTGGTCTGATGCTGATGAGTTCAATTTACATTTGGATGGTTTAAAGGTCTTCATGCTGAAGCTGAGTGTGTCTGATGCATCAATGCTGATGACTGCTGCTGAGGGCAAGATGGTGTGAGTTTGTGTAGAAGGCTAGCAATACAAGCATATTCAACAGTCATATATCACTGCATAAGTTGGTACTAAAGGAAATTGTGGAACAGAACATGTTTAGCTTGGTGCTTTATAAAGCAAAGCCAACACCGTTGCCATAAATACAGAAGCTTGAACATTTGGTACACTATTATTTCATATAAAGAGTCAAACGATTCATTCAATACACCAACTACAATACACCAACTGCATACATACAACCAACTACCACCATACTACATTCAACCAACTACCACCATACTACATTGAAAGATACTTCACCTACCTCACCTATTCCTCCTAAGCCCTAATAATGTTAAGAAATACAAACAAGACAACAAAAAGCATACAAATTTTTATCCAACCTAATTTGTTACTACCAACCCCTTTCTAAATGAGCATTTGGTTTCTCACATTCATCAGCTCAGCGCAGCTGCCTTCCTCTTCTTCTTCTCTTTCCCAATCTTAGTTTTAAGCTTAGCATTTTCTTCCTTCACTACCTGCAATTCATGTCTCATTCTTGTCACTTCGGACAACAATTGCTCGACCCTTTCCTCCAAAGTATTGTTCTTCTCAAGTAGTTGCATCTCAACCTCATCCTCCCATATAAAAAAACCACATTTCTGAAATTGATCCTACAAACACAAATGAAATCAGACCCCAATTACATGTGCATAACAAAATTGTTTGATCCAGACTGAAACTCACTTTCCACAATTTGCATCCATAAAACTTTCTCCCGTAATTAGACTCTTTCCTACATGTTTGTAGTGCTGTTGGAATACCATGTTCACATTTCAGCACCGCCGCATTTGGGTGTCTCGATTTTGAAATTGACATCTCCGACGGTGATGCCCTTCTGCAATTGGAACCACCAACACTTTGGCTTTATGCCATATTCTCTGACTTCTCTGTCTTCTGCAATTGGGTGTTTCGATTTCGAAATTGGCTTCGTCGACGATGGCTTAGGCCAGAGAAACAATGATGAATGGAACCAGAGAGATGGAAGAGGAGGAGAGGAGGAGAGAGTAGGGAAAGGGGCTGGGGATTGAAGATTGAATAATTGGATTCCTAAACCTAAAAGAAAAATGAAGGAGTTTAAGGGGAGGGAATTTCTGAGGCGGGGGGGGGGGGGGGTTTATTTTTTTTTATTTAATTAAAATATGTAAATGCTAAGTCAGATGGGGGGAATGAATAATTAGGTTTGCCACATCAACAAACACATGCCATATTTCTTTTTCTTTTAATTTTCGCATTTAAAAAAATCCACCTCATCATAAATAATGCCATGTCATTTTTCCGATGGCCAGAGATGGACTGAGGTTCACTGGAAAAAAAAAATATGTTGTTAAGTTTGGTTCACCAATAGCAAAATGTTAAGTTCGTTTTGTCAAATCAAAATGGACCTAAAGTTTAAATTATTAGATTCCAATTTCCCAAACATAATCACATCAAAATATGCAGAAAAAGGTACTGAGCCACTCTAGTGAATTTTCATAAGCTTAAGTGTCTGCCAGCTGACACATTTCAGTTTGGAGCTGGCGTTTTTCCCTTCCCCTGGGTACCTAAAACAAAACATTATTTTAAAAATAAAACGTGAGATGAAACTCAACATAATTCGACACTATAATGTAAAAATAAAATAATATTTAGGTGAACTCGGTTTGAAATTCATTTTCCTTTGAAAACGAGGGAGAGAGGAAATATTATAAAAACTTGATTGCTCGATTGTTATTATCTGAGTGGAAACCCCCAATTGGTTCTTAGGCCAATCTATATGATATGAAATGTTGTAAAGCAACCATAAGATCATGTCTTTAACTATGCGCATATCTGAATCGGTTACTAACTCAGGCTCCGGTACCGGGTGTGCTGATAAGGGTCCACAATTTAATATGAAAAAATATATTATGAAACCAAATAAATGGTTACTTGAGCATATATGTAATTACATAATTGAATAAAATCAAATAATTGATTTTTAAAGATATAGTCATCGAATTATACATTTTTCTTCCCGAAAATTGATAAATTTCTCAGTACTTTGGACAATGAAATTAAGTAACCAAATCTTAATTTTAATTTAATAGAGTATTAATTTATTTGAGAAAGGAGAATATTAAGAAAAATTAGAGTGTAAAATAAATAAATAAGTAAGTAAAATAAATTTAGGAAATTACCAAGGTGGATGAGTTGGACTACATTGCTGAACTAATTAAGGCCCAAGGAATGATATTAACAATATTGATTTGGGAATTAAAGGGGTTGGACTTTTCTCCCTCATCCCCTTCTTCAATACGCACAACAGGGAGAAAGAGAGAACAAGAAACAGAAGGGTGGTCACTGGGGTTTTGGACACGTCGGTGGTCGGAGGTCAAAAGCGACGGCGGAGGGCGGTGGCGAGTTCGGTCAGATTTCGTGGCCGGCGGCGGCGGCGACCGAACAGGGGGTCGGCAAAACTCAAGTATGTCGGTATACTTTTGGGGTTGTTTTGTGGGTGGTTTATGATGGTTTTCGGGGTGGTTGTGGGCGGCGGTTGTAGAGGTGGTAATGGCTAGTGATTCGAATTCAGAGAGAGAAGGATGGGTGAGTGTTTGTTTGGGTTGTGCTTTGCAGATTGGGTCTTGATTTGGGGCGGTCATGGTGGTCTTGGATGTGGTGGTTGGTGGAGATGAAGGTGGTTGTTTTGGTGGTGGGTTGGTGGTCTCGGCGGCGATAGGTGGTGTTGACGGTGGTGGCCGGTGGTTGTGATTGGTGGTGATTGTCAAGAAGGAGAGGTGAAGGGAGTTAAGGGATTGTTTGATTGTTCTGATTTGTTTCCTAATTTATAAGTTTTCAATCTGCTTACAAGATCCAATTCAAGGCTGAAAGTTGCATTATTAAACATTGTTCGCAAGGAAAAGATGTCAGCCATGGAAGCTTTTGGCAATGGTGGGATTGGAACTTGAGAAAGGTAGCTTGTTGGGAAGGGGGAAAAGGTGTAAAGCAACCTCTTTTGGAAAGAGGACCCCTGTTTTTAGGATATGATTTTAGGGAGTAAGATGATATGTATCTTGTGCTTGAGAGTGTCTACATGCTTGTATTGAGAGTATAATAGAGATAAGGCTTATTGTTTGAGTAATCTTTCACTAATCTTTGATATTGTTTGGAGTGAAAGAGTGAGTAATTCTCATTTTGGTTAATAGAAGGGAAAGAGAGAATTCACATATCTATAAATTAATCTTGCTTAGTAATAATTTTATTCGGGAAGTGTTACGATATAATTCATGACAAGTAATTAAATAAATTCGAACATCAATAAATAAATAAATGAATAATTGAAATACGTTGACACTTAATTGAGAAATAAATAAATAAATAAATAAATATTATGTTTATGTGAGCATGTGAGTATAAGGGATTAACAAAAAGTTTGCCAATAAATAAATAAATAAATATTATGTTCATTTCAATCAGCAAAAAAACCTCTATGTCATTTTTCCAGTAACCGGAAATTGGTGGAGGTTCACTAAGAAAAATATTATGTTTAGTACAGTTTGCCATTAACAAAAAGTTAAATTTGATTTATTATATCAAAATGGACATAAAGTTTGGTTTATCCTACACAAATATATATATATATATATATATATATATATATATATATAGGGAAGTGATCATATTAGCATTGTGTTTATGTGAGCATGTGAGCATAAGGGATGTGGACCCTTGGATCATCAATCAATGGATTGAAAAAAAAAGAAGAGTTTGGCTTTTTTTTTATTACAATTATATCCTAGCTCACGTGAGGCTTGGAATAAAAACAAAAAAAAAAGAAATACCCTTTTCTATTTTCAGAAAACAACGCATGCTCGTACTCCAAATTCCAAAACAAAAAGCATTCATCTTCCTCTCCACTCCCAATTGTCACAACGCCTGCTCCTCTTCTTGGGGAAACCGTCATTGTTCGTCCAGCCACGAAATCCTAGAATTTGAAGTCATGCTCGTCCCAGAAGCATTTTTTGGTTCCGTGAAAGTTGAAGTCGTTCGACAAGAAGGTCAATCATCGTTTTTGGGTGTTTGCTTTGGTGATTTTCGATGGCTTGTGGGTGGTGTAATTGTTGATTTAGGCTTCTAATTGGGTGATTTTGGGGGCTTTATCATTATGCCCATAGTTACCTTGTTTTCTATTTAGGGTTTGATTCAAACGATTGTGTATGATGCCAGATATATTGGTGTTGAACAACCAAGTAACAGGTTAGTGTTTGTGGAGTTTAAATATGTGAATTCAATGTTTAATTTACGTTTGAGGGGTGGGAGTTGGGGATAATTGTGTCCTGAAAGGTTAGAGTTAACGTGGTTTTTTTATTATGAAATTTGTACATTGTGGAGGTGTTGTCCGCAGTGACATTGGTTGATGTCCACTGATGATATGAATAATGTCCACAGCGATGAATGAATGTGTTTTTTTTTTTATGAAATTAGACTACAATGGTGAAGGATGGAGGCCACACTGATGGGAATGAGGAGAGATCAAGTGGAAGGTATTGGGTCGTCGGTTTCTTTGGGGTGGAATATTTGAATTCAAAGTTTTGTTTACGTTTGTGTGGGTTGAGGGTTGGAAAACTTGACTTCAAATCTTTGTTTTAATTTGATTAGGAATGCTTGATGTTCATACTGACAATGCTTGATACCCCCCGGTGTTATACTTGATATCCATAATGATAATGTTTGATGTCCCTTGCTGTTATTCTTGATGTCCTTACTGATAATGTTTGATGTCCCATGTTGTTATACTTGATGTCCATATTGATAATGCTTGATGTTCCATGTTGTTTTACTTGATATCCACAATGATAATGTTTAATGTCCCCTATTGTTATACTTGATGTCCACAATGATAATGCTTGATGTCCTCTGTTTTTATACTTGATATCCACAATGATAATGCTTGATATCTCTTGGTGTTATACTTGATGTCCATAATGATAATGCTTGATGTCACCTGCTGTTGTACTTGATGCCCATAATGTTAATGCTTGATGTCCCCTGTTTTATACTTGATGTTCATAATGATAATGTTTGATGTCCCCTACTATTATACCTGATATCCATAATGATAATGCTTGATGTCCCCCTACTGTTATTCTTGATGCCCATATTGATAATGCTTGATGTTCCCTACTATTATACTTGATGTCCATAATGGTAATGCTTGATCTCCCATGGTGTTATACTTGATGTCCCATGGTGTTATACTTCATGTATGATGAAGTACTTGATATACCCTTCTGTTATACTTGATAGTCATTTTATTGTACTTAATGTCCATGTGCCAAACATGTTTCATTTGATATTCATTTTCATTGCGCCAAACAGGTTTCATTTGATATGGGTATAATAGAGCAATTTATGCAATTGATGTTCATCTTCATTGTAATTGATATCCTGACATGGTTCATTTGATATTCATTTTCATTGTACTTCATGTCCATGTGCCAAAGGAGGCTACAATTCACCCGCTGTCGGCATCAGCAACGAAAGGGAGGGGCAAGAGAACAAAGACAATTGTTGAGGTTGCAACGAAGAAAGCAAATGCATGGCGGTGCAAATGTTGTGATGAATTGCAATGCACGACATCCTAAATTGCCCAGAACGCTATGGATGACATGTTATTGTTTCTAATTATGATTTCTGTAAGGGTTATGAATGAACATATATAGTTGGAGTGGTGACTTTTTTGGGGATTATTTGGAGTATGTATTTTATTCTGTAGAATTGTCATTGGAAGACATTTCGTTTCATTTGATTGTGACTTTTGCTTAGATGTGGACGTATGTTACTTCATATGCATTTTACCCCATCATGTTGGGATTTAAGAATTGTAATTTGGAGGACACTCAGTTTCATTGGTGTGTACCTAATATATTTTTATGTATTTGTAAAGAGTGATGGGCATTCAGTTTTTAGACTGAGGACATCAAATACCTATAAATAGGACATCATGAATTTGGACTAAGGACATCATGTGCTGCATGTGGTATCCCCCATTCGAACATACTTGATGACTTAACTTACAGATGTAAACAATGATCATCCTTTAATATCATTGTGGACATCCATTAATATCATCGCGGACATCCTTAATACTAATGTGGACTTCAATTATATATTCTGTAGTACTGTCATTGGAAGACATTCAGTTTCATTGGATGTGGACTTTTGCTTAAATATGGACGCATGTTACTTCATATGCATTTTACCCCATCATGTGAGAATTTAAGTATTGTAATTTGGAGGACACTCAATTTCATTGACATGTACTTGATATATTTTTATGCTTTTATAAAGAGTGGTGAGCATTTAGTTTTAAGACTAAGGACACCAAGTATTTGTAAATAGGACATCACGTATTTGGATTGAGGAAATTATGTACAGTATGTGATATCACCTACCCACACATACTTGATGTATTGCATGTGGTATCTCCCATGCAAACATACTTGATGACTTAACGTACAGATGTAAACAATGGCCATCCTTAGATATCATTGTGGACATCCATTAATATCATTGTGGACCTTATTAGTTACCAATGTGGACTTTGACTATATATGTTCACACATACGTGGATGACCAACGTGGACTTCAGTCCATATCGCTGTGGACATCAAACATTATAAATGTGGTCTGCGCCGCATAGGACAAAAATTAGCTTAGTTCAATATCATTGCGGACATCATTCAATATTCTTGGGGACATCATTGATTACCAATGTGGACTTAAAGTATATACATATGATACCAATGGACATCGTTCAAATGTCATTGCGGGCATCATCTAATATTGTTGTGGACATCATTCATCAGTACTGTGGACATCAGTCAATATAATCGCATACATCATTCATTACAAATGTGGACAACAAATGCAACTAAGTGGGAGACAAAAAATATAACTACACTTAAATGTAATCGTATCCATCATGAGGTGATTTTTCGAACCAAATACATAATATGTTCTACTAATAGTAAAGAGAAAATATGGAAAAAAAAAGCTAACCAATAATCCAACTGTTGTTCATGACACTAACATGACAACCACTAAAAATGTTCTTAAAGTTCTACAATACACCATGTACTAAGTAATCTGAATCCAAGAGTGATCCATCTCACACCATTAAATCAGATTGGCGGAAGTGACTTGGTTTCATCCCACTGAGAAGCCTTGCTGTAAACATGGTTTTTCAACATGTTGTCTTCATGCATAATTATATCGTGACAATAGCGTTTCTTCAATACCTCCATTCGTTCTTCCTACAATGGAACAAGTTGACGCTCAACATATTTGGGGATTGAACAATATAATAGTGGAAAAGCAAGGGATTCCAAACTGACTGTGTACTTACAAATTGCACAACACATAATCATTATCACTACCGTCCCTTCTCAGATTAAGGGTGCAACTTTGACAAACACACCACCAGCACACTGTGAGCATGTGAACATAACATAAGGGGACATTAATTACTCTGATTGCGAACATCTAACGTTATCATACATGCACATTTGTTTAACTGCACAAATACAAACACAAAACACAATCATTATCACTACCATCCCCAACTCACAGTCATTCATCATTGTAGACATCACTCATAACATCAGTGGACATCAGTCAATGTCACTTTGGACAAAATTTTCACCATGTATCAAGTTTCATATTGAATAAAACCCTACCAAATTCAATCTTTCTTAACACAATTATCCCCAACCCACAGCCCCCTCAAACATAAACTACACATTTGAAACGTCAGTTACATAATGAATTTGTATATTCAAAATACATAATCAATACTGTGGACACCACCAATTTCATCAATGGACATCAGTTAATGTCCCTGTGGACAACATTCATATAACACACCAATTTCATACTGGGAAAGACCGCCCCAAAAGCCCAACCTTTTGAAACATAAGCTACATAACGAATTCGTATATTCAAAATACATAATCAATATTGTGCACTCCACCAGTTTCATCAGTGGACGTTAACTAATGTCCCTGTGGACAACACTCACATAACACACCAATTCATGCTGGAAAACCACCCTAAAAACCCAACCTTTTGTAACTTCAGATACATAACAAATTTGTATATTCAAAACAAATAATCAATACTATGGACACCACCAGTTTCACTAGTGGACATCCACTAATGTCCCCGTGGACAACGCTCATATAACACACTAATTTCATTCTTGAAAACCCCCGCCAAACCCCCACCTTTATCAACACAATTACCTCCCAAACAGTGGACATCTATTATAGCTACTGTAAACAACATTCGCCCAATTCATCGAACGTAAAATACACATCGACATTTCGTATTCAACCCACCTAAAACCCTAACCTTTTACTTGCTTCTTCCACATGAACCTCCTTCATGCTTCCTTGTTCAACCATTTTATTCGAAATTTCACGTATCTGAAAACAAATACAATTGTTTCAATGAACTAAACCCTAAAATAATTCACATAAACAACTTCACGTTGGAAAACACCATAAAAAGAACACTACGCCCAATTGGAACCCTAATTCTGCACCGAAACCAACACCCAAATCGCTTACCTAAATCTTTTCGATTCCGTCATTCTTCACTGTTGAGTTCGTCAAGATACACCACACAATACGTCAGAAACCATATAATGTGTTCGTCGTTGAGTTCGCACCCCGGTGTTGAGGAGGAGGAGAGATGAACATTCAGTCTGGAGGAGGGGGGGGGGAAGAAGAAACTTCAATTGATTTTTGGGATTGTGTGATCCTGCGTTGTTTTTTTGGGAAGGGGCAACCAATTTTTTTTTCTCCCAACGTCACGTGAGGGCTGTGTTAAATGGGCAAAAAAAAAAAAGCCAAACTCCACTTTTTTTCTCATCCATTGATTGAAAATCCAAGGGTCCATAATCCTAATGCTCACATGTTCACATAAACCCAACATATGATCACTTCCCTATATATTTAAATTTATAACATGTTAGCTAATCTATACATAAGCAAAAAAAATTCACTTTGAACAAAGTAAAAAAAAATTAAAATCACATTTGTTTAAACGTGTTTATGCAGGGAAATTGTTGTTGTAGTTGTATAAAATTAACTTTGAATTCGATTTGTGGGAACAAACCAATGTGATTAAATTAGGATTTGTTAAATTTCTTGTTGTTGTGTGAATGAGCAAATATGGTTAAATTATTATTTATAAATGAACTAATTAGGTTTTTACCCCTTTTAGTTTTGAGAAAGTAGGATTTTACCCTCTAAGTTTCGGAAATTAGGTTTACCCTACCTCAACTTTAAACTAAGTAATAAATTTCCACCTTACCTTTGGATTAAAGATTAAATACATCCTTTTCAGATGAAGTTAGTTTTTACATTAATATGAGCTGACTAAATGTCCTCCATTTAAAAATCCATTTGCACGCGTGACAAATTAAACCCATCCCACCCTTTCTCATCTTCGTTCAATATATGAGTTTCCATTCTTTGATTCATCCAGTTTTGAGCAGGACAACCTTAACGACATGAAAGGTGAGACGACACTTTGTTATTCTTTTGGGAGGGGTAAATATGTATTTTGTTACTTTTAATTAGGGTCTTCACAGACTTTTTACGCCCTTCTACAGGTGTAGTTTTGTCTTCCACCGGAAAAAGGGCAAAATAATTATGAGTTTAAACTTGAGGTAGGGTAAACCTAATTTCCAAAACCTGGAGGGTAAAATCCTACTTTCTCAAAACGTCAATGGGTAAAAATCTAATTAGTTCATTTATAAATACATAAATTGAATTATGTAGTATGTAATAGTCATTCAATATAATTTTATGGTTAATGTTGATTTTTCAACTTTTATGTTATTTTTAAATTTTGTTAGTGCGTGCCATTCAATTTTAATTTTTCCAGGGCAAATTATACAACTGACCTCAAATTCTAGATCCGCCACCGACGGAGCACGTTACTTCCTCCGTTTTTATTTATCCATCATCTAGGAAATTGTGTTAAACATTTTGTCCATTAATATCTTAATTTGTATAATAATTCATAATACAAAATTAATTTCATTAAATTTGTATTGAAAAGTACTATCAAAATGTATAATATTATATTTTTTTAATAAAAATTTTACATTAGAAATTATCGATTAAAGATTGACACTGAAAACTACAAATAACATATAAAAAAGAACATAATACATATTTTCATTTATTAACTAGGGACCAGGGAAGCTGGTCGGGCCGCAAAGTAGCAGATAATTCCAGCTAAACCCTTGCGTTGTGCCTAAAGTCCTAAACCCCGGCTCTCTCCTCTTTCTCTTCCTACGTTTGTCGATCTGAGCTTCACCACTCACCAGTTTGATCGAAAATGGCGCTGTTTCGATCAAATGCTGCTCGAAACCTTTCCAGACTTGTGCAAATTCAACAATATTCTTATCCGTAAATCCATTTACCAGTTATGGTTTCTTTTCTCCTACCATCTAATCTAGGCTAATGATTTCTACCTTTCGGTACCACTATTTTTGCAGGATATCGAGCTCAAGAAGTTACTCTAATGCTATTATCAATGGTAAGTTCTGCCTCCCTCGTCTGCAACAATATTTTAATTTTATTCAACTTTTAGTTGCCTCTTATAATTGATTGTAGTTCATTTGCATTTTACTGTCAATGGGTCAAATGTATTTCCGTATGGGAAAGTATGTCTACCTGAAAAGAGGGGGAATTTTTTTTTTTTTGGGGGGGGGGGGGGATTGATTTGGAACTTGAGGTTAAGCATGGCGATTTATTTGTTTCTCTTTCGTTTTTTGGTTTTCGGAGTTGATGGAGTATTGGTTTTGGGTTTCTTTATTTTTTTTTTTGAAATAAATGTAATGTTAGCTATCAGGTTTATTTGGGGGATGCGCGATACTCTAAGCATGGCAATAACCCATGATACAATAGAGAAGAATAAGATTTTATTTGTTCCAAGTGACATTTATTTTGAAACAACCCTAAGTAAGCGAATGAATATTGCTAGTCTAAACTTTGAGCGGAAACTGCACTTGGGCTTAGGTCTCCTTGCTCAACTTGAGTTCATTTGGTATTTTTGTCCTCTAATCTTGATTTTATACTCGAGTCAAGCTTGAATTGTACCCAAAGTTAGCTTGATTGAGTTGAAGATCCTGGTTACAAGTCATTGCATGCATCCAAATAAGTAAAATAGGTGGGAATGTGTGATTGGGATTCTAAACGACAAATCCTATGGAAAAAAGTTAGTTAAAAAGACAGATAATGTAGGATGGATGGAGTATCAAATGAAGCATTGGCTTAAATATGATGTAATCTAATTTCAAATAACTGCCCCAAAGTTTACTTTTTGAGTTTTGTAAAAGTTCCGAAGCTAGAGATATCCTAGTAAAGAGATCCAATGTCCTTGAGAAGTATTGATAAAGAACGTGCTCTGATACCAAGTTGATAGAGAACTGGAAAATAAATACAAGCTAAAGATACGAATTCAACATCCTCGTGTTGAATTCAAGAGAAGAATTTAGCATCCCCATGTTGGATTCAGGAAAAATTAGCATCCCCGTGCATAATCAGTAAGAATTCATAATATTCAATATTCAATATTCAATATCAATGTAATGTGTTTCATAAAGGCTAACAATGCCCTTAATTATAGATAATACCTTCCTTATACTAAACTTAATAGAATTAAGAAACTAGAATAATATTCCTAAATACAGGAAACTATAATATTCCTAACAAGAATAGGAAACTATATAAAATCATAAATATACTGAATATTATTATTCCTAAACATTTTACTCCTTCTTCCCATCATTCTCCCGAGATGAAAAACTTGCCTCTGGAGAGTTTGCATGAAGATACGCTGCCAGAAAAGCAACACAATAGATCTCCAGTTGCGAAAAACACGTCCTCTAGTTTTGTAGAAGTGTGTAAACAAGAAAATCCAACAAAGAAAGAGCATATTCACTTTGTCACACATAACAAAATAGTGCACAACTTTGAGCTTCTCCAGAAGAAGTAGCAATTGAATGATGGGATGCAGCTTCTTACAAGCAAAACATTCTTCAGGGAGAAAGAAATCAATATACTATATCATTGCTATTGAATTCTCCACATCATTAAGTGGATGACTAAACAGAAAATTCACACTAGTAGGAACTTCAATAGCTTCTGGATACTCCTCTATGGTACCACTTTCAATTTCAGCTATATGAGGACATTCAAAGCCTATAATCTGAACAACCAGCACTTCAAGAGGTTGTTAATTTTCAATTTGAACACTCATAAATGGGGAAATCGTATGACCTGTGATGCGCATTTTTCCTACCTGCCCTCGATAAACTTTGTGCAATATGTGATTCTCTAGCATTCTGTGCATCATATAGCATGGAAACAAGGAATTCTACTAGAAAATCATCAGCTTCTTGAAGAAGACCACAAAGAATGGATTTGATGTGTGAGAGAATTATAGGTGGATGGTAGTTCCTAATGGATGCAAGGAAATAATCAAAACATACAAGAGAAGACCATCACATTCAAGATCAAACATCACAAGATAAGACCTTACTTTGGCCATAGTCTTAAGCACATGGAGCCTTTTATGGTATGATGGGCTAGTTGTATCCTCTAGGTTCTGAAAAGATGGCACGATTAGCATGAAAACCTTCTTAATAGAGTCATCATCTAATGGAGGATCTGGGGCGGTGATTTGGATAAGCTCAAATAGACATGAGGAAAGAGCATGCCTAGCATCAATATTAGCTTGATTATGGAGCACTTCTGAAATCAAGAGTCCTTGTAGTGGTTTGAGAGCATCCTGAATGGATTTTGGAGGGGACTGAGATACCTGGGCTGGTACAGAAGGCTTCCAACTCTATCCAATAACTCGATAAGGTCACCAAAAGATGATGTGGGGGGTGCTTAATTGAGTTCCAACTTTTAACAGTTGGCTTGGAAGCTCTTTGTGCAATAGCCGTGTTGGTTTAAGAGATAATATGGCTACAAAAAATTTGATCAGGAAACTGGAAATCAGCCGTACATAAAGCTCAGCAGCAGCAGTCAGCTAGCACTAGCACTATGGAGGTGGTGGCTGACATAAACTGGCAGCAGCTAGGGTTTAGGGTATTATGGGCAGTTTATAATTTTTTTTTTCAAGGATTGGATAACCATATTTGATGTAATTTTATGTATATTTCATTGGTGAATATACTATAATACATGATGTGTCTTGTTGGTATTATTTCATGGTTAGGATGGACTCATGAGATATTGCCAAGTATATGGTCCGTTTACCAAATATTTTCTAACCTGAACAATACTCTAGTTCTAGTTGGGTTTTGGAGCACTAAACCAATTCAGGGTTTATCATTAAATGATTTATATCTAGGTTGCGATTTTGAGTACTTTTTGTTATATTCTTTTAGCTCGATGTTTTTCGTTCTTTTAGGTCTGCCAGAATGAGCTCGTTCATGCACTCCTATGCATGGGGGAAGGCTCCCTACATTTGGACTCGCTCAGACCTCCTGTTTGTGGGACTATACTGGAGTACATTGTTGTTTTTCATTCTTTTTTTTGTTGACTAAGAGAAGGGGGGGGGGGGCAGTCGAATGTTCTGACGTTTGTGTTGATGAGTACTGTGCCTTTTAGGTGGCATTGTTGCCTTGATTTTCAAGGGTGATGCTTCTTCAAGGCCCTTATTGACACCTTAACAAAAACATGTCCCTTTCAAATGGTACATATCTCAAGCAAACAACACTACATTACTTTTGACGTAAAATTTCTTTAAATCAGGCCCACATTGAACATCCAACTCATTTTGAACCTTGATTTGTGAACTGTACACCTGACTCAAATTTGATTCTTGCTCAACAAAATTGATCCCAATTCTTTCTTAATTTTATTTTGGAAGTTACTTTTTTTTATTATTGGGTTTTTGGCGCTAAATAATCCATGCTATAGGGCTTGTGATTGAAAATAATCCAAACTGATTTTTGGCCACCAATTGGCTGAACTTTTGACAATATTTCCTAGACTAAGCTAGAACCAAATTCCGACAGAAAACTGATGGAGTATCAGTACCACTTGCTTGTTTGTAGTGATGACTCGGCATCGTTTTTTCATTATTAAGCATGTGGTATCGATGTTGCGTCAGTTTTTCGTTGCTGAAATTTGGTGTTTGCTTCATTTCAGAAAAAAGATGACAAGTTTTGACTACTGGTGGCGAAAAAGTCAGTTTGGATTATTTTAAATCACAAGCCTTATGGTTAGGATTATTTGGCACCAAAAACCCTTACTTATTTGGGAAGTTCCTAAATTTTCATTAAATAAGATCCCCACAACACCAAAGTAAAAAAAAAAAAAAAAAGAACAAAAGGTTTTCATTGATATAGGAATAGAAGTTTGAGCCTTCAAGGCAACAACATATAGAAGGCAAGTCTCGTCAATATCTTCTTGCCTTTTCGAGTCCAATTATGGCCGCTTGACTAGCTTCAAGCTTGGACAAAATCAATCTTTGAGAGCTTTTCATGTATCTCAACTAATTATATTTTTGATAAGCCATCTCAACTCATTATCATAGATAGGCGTGCCAAGCTTTTGAGATTAGAAGTTGGCATACCTAAAGACTAAAGTGGTGATGAGAATTGTAAATGTTTCCTTTGAAAGGAAGAAAAGGCCGGGGGGAGGGGGTGTTGAACCTTACACCCTTGGTTGAAATAGATACTTTTACCACTAAGCCAACATTACAGGTATTTTAAGGCTATCAAAAATGGTGTACTTGGGTTTGAGGTACACCAAATATAAATATTGGTATTTTAATGGATGATGGGGTATGTCTATTGATAATGGTGAGGAACAAGTAGAATATATAATAATGTTTTATAATATAGTTGGAGCCATTTATAATATTTATTTAATTTTCACTCTTTTTCTGTCTCCTTTTTTTCCTTCCCCCTCTCATTCTTTCCTTCATTATTCTCTTTCTCTCCCTTCTATACTCCCTTCCCCTCAAGTACTCTGCAGTGTCCCTCCAAAGCCAAGACCTCTGACTTTTCTTTTTTATTTTTTTCCTCTTGTTCCACATAGGCATACTCCATGAAATGTATACCCATTAATGATAGTCTAAAGGGTAACAGATGATAGTGTAATATCTCAACAAAAGAGGTTTTTTTTTTTAAATTTTTTTTTTGGGGGGTGGGGTGGGGTGGGGTGGTGGTGGTGGTGGGTGTTCTGCCCAAAGCCTCCAATTGTGATCCATATCTGTTTGTAGGCAGTTGTACCCTTAGTTATTGGCTTATTGATGAAGATCTCCCTGTTGTCTGCATGTGCAATTTAAGATTAATAGCTTGGTCATATGGTTGTGCATCATTCACTTGCCACCTATGATCCATGCCAATAAACTTTTATTGATTTTGGTTTCTGTGACATCTCGACAATTACCTTTGGTTGTAGCGGTAGAGTTGTCGACATGTGCACCTCCTGTACAGCTTACCCTACCCATATAGGATCCTCATAAGGTGCTTGTGTTTTACATTATCTGTTTGGATTTGAATGATGGCAAGAACAAAAGATCTGCTGCAAAATATACAATTGAACAGAAAATGTAAAGGTTTTGGGATTTCATAGTTGAAGGAAGGATACTCTTGTTTACCAAGGAGAAAATGAATGAATGCTTAGTCTACCTATTTATGTTTGCCCTCCCAACACTTTAAGCTCATGCAATGGTACGGCCAATATTTTAATGCTTACATATAGTTCTCTTTGGAATTAGGGATGGAGATTAACTGTTGCAGCTCGGCTTCCTACTTTTATCAGAGCAATAAATCTCCATATACCCATGAAAACACAAAGATGCTTCGCTCCACCATTGTAAGAACATAATATGTGTCTCTATATTTTAAACTGTCATACTGGGAGTGATCTTAGTCCTGAGCATCCTTTATGCCCTTTAATCCTTGTGGTCTTGCATGATATGCCCTTTAAGCCTTGTGGTCTTGCGTGATATGTGCTCAATTTCAGGTTTCTGGACTGCCAATCTTTGTATCTGGTATAAGATCGATCACAACACATGCTAAAGCTCCTCCTCAGGTTCGGCAAATGGTACGGTTATCTGTGAACAACTGCTCTTTCATCTCTTTTGAAGCTTTTAAATTCTTTACTGAGGTGCTAATGGTTGCTCAGCCTAATCTTCCATTTGATTATCCATCTAAATTCTTAGTCAACAAGCTATATGGACTGGCTTCTTCTTCTCCTTTATTTATTTTTCTACAGCGAGAAAAAAAGAGGGGGGGGGGGTTGGGGGTTGGTTTGTTGAGAGGCAGTGGTCTTATCAACCAGAAACGGTTCTGTTTTAGGCTAAAGCATTGTGCTGCGTCAAATGTTTAAGTTACTCTTTTTCCCCCCCTTCCCTCCCACCTGTTGGGTTTCATTTTTATGTGGCGTCATATAAATGCATGAACTGTTAAATGTGTGAAGGGGACCTGGAGATTATTGACCCTTTTATTGTTGTGTTGCCTGTTCACTAGAGCTCATTGGGGTTTAGCTTTGATTACATGAACTTTCCTTGTTTTGGTAAGTTCTATTAGACAATGTGTTTTTTTTTTTTTTTTGGGGGGGGGGGGGTGGGGGGGTGGGGGTGGGCTGTTGGTTATTATTTCAATGTACTACTTACAGCATCCTATCCTATACTTTGAGACTAATTCCCATTCTGGTTGTCCTGATTTGTCTCTGTGCATAGACAGACTATCCTTCTTTTTCTAACCATCATCTCTTTTGATTTCATGGTATTTGGCAGTAAGTGCTCTGATAATTGTTAACACAGCTGCTGTGTGAGCTGTCCTAAGGAAAACTTGAATAAAATGAAGTAACTAGGAATGCTTGGTGCTTTTTCCAGCTGTGGCACCTCACTGCGAAAGTAAGCACCTTGATGGAGCTTTTAGTTTTGGAGTACCAATGATTGATTCTACATGTGAAAATGGACACGAAGCATAGTAATAGCAATATGCTTTTACAGTTGTGTTTGTCTTGCAAATTTCTTGGAATAGCCTCACTTACCAATGACGGGTTTCAGCTTTTTCCAGAATTACCTTAATAATCACTGCAAATTGCATCTTGCATTTGCATCATTGTTTAGAAGAGGAAGGATAAGCACCGCTGGAATGTTTTCATATGTTTAATCATATGTTTAGCACCATGAAACTGCATAAGTGCTGTAGAATTTTTGTATGTTTTGAGCTTTGTGCCCACCAGAATATGTACTCCTATTGCTAATTGTAGTTGATCTGCAAAATAGGAGCACATATACTCATATGGGTGTCATTTTATTTTACCCCCCACTACCCCCAAACCCGATTTCCTGTCAATATCCACAAATTACTTGTGCTGTCTGCTCTAAGGAGAAAATATTTAGTATTGTTTTTTGTGGTGGGCCATTAAAAAGATACACAATGGAGAGGGGGGGGGGGGAGGGGATTGAGGGGATATGGTGTTTAGTTTTTGCACACAAACCAAAAGGCAAGGGTATTATTACATGTACTGCCGTGTGGTACTTTAATACTCCTCACATTGAGCAGTATATCGTTTGAGATTGTTATCTTTTAGAGGTTACCTAAGGTAGTACCTCCATTATATTTACTCTAAGACAGGCAGAATGCAAGCTACCTCAAGGTAATCATTGTTGTGAGATTTATGATCATTGATCCGGCCTGTTTGTTGTCCCTAATTCTCGGGAGATTGTTGTCTACTATAGTTGTGGAGGATAATAGTTGAATGCTACTTTGTATTTGTGTTGTCACATTCTTGCTCTTATTTTTAACACTAAACTTCTGGTGCTTCTTTGAATGCCATCCTCAGAGATAATAGAATCTTTTCCCGTTTCATTTTCTCTGTGTTTGAATTCTATTTTCAGTTGTCAAACATTGTTTTAAATTATAGAAATGTCCCTGGAACTATTTAAATTTGCAAAAAAAGGTCCCTGGTTTGATCTCAAGCAATTTAAAACTTTTGAAAAATGAATATTTCCACATGCAGTAATTTATGTTTTAAAATTATTTTTAGTCCTCCTTTATTTGGTATCAGAGCCATAGAAAGTAGGTTTTTAATTGCTTTAGATTAAAAAGGGACTTTTTTGCAAATTTGCATAGTTAGAGGGATCTTTTCATAATTTTAAAATAGCATTTGTCACCTGAAAATAGATACTGCAAAATGTAGAGTGTCTAAAAATACATTGTAATAATAATGTGGTCCCCTAAAAATAGTTTCGATAAAATGCAGGGAGCTATGCAAGTAAGTATGCTCAGTCCGGGCTTTGTCTATGAACCATATGCACCTCGACAGAAAATCCCATTTTGGCAAAGGTAAGAAGCTTTTATTACCCATTCTTGTCATTATTTTGGATTTTTGGACGCTAATATACTGAACTTTTGAGGTATTGGACAATAATGCATTGAACTTTGACCTTGCACAATAATGCACTGAACTTTGAGGGGTGTTGGACAATAATGCACCCGAAACAATTTCGACGGTGGCGAACTTGGTGACAATCTTACGTGGTAGATCGAAAAGATGAATAGGTTAAATTATATCTAAATTTATGACATGTCAGCTAATCTACACAAGCAAATGTGATTTTGTATAACTACAACAACGATCTCCCAGCAGAAACATGTTTAAACAAATGTGATTTTATGTTTTTTTACTCAGTTCAAAGTTGATTCTCTTTGCTTATGTGTAGATTAGCTGACATGTTATAAATTTAAATATTATTGGACCAATTCATCTCCTCCACCTGCTGTGTAGAATTGCCACCAAGTTAGCCACTGCCGAAATCACACTGAGTGCATTATTGTTCAATACCCCCCAAAGTACAATGTATTGTTGTCCAAGGTCAAAGTTCAGTGCATTATTGTCCAATATCCCAAAAGTTCAGTATATTAGCATCCAAAAACCTTATTTTAAACATTGGGTGTTTTGAAAATTTATTTTTGTTGAAGTTGCCTGCTATAAGATTTATTGTCAGTTCCACGCTTTGGCATTTGGCATTGGGTCTCTACACTTTCTCATTTGGTGTTGCTCTGATGGGGGTTAGTTGGGTGCAACCTCTAGGTTTAAGATATGTCTTAGTGGCGGTTTATAAAAGAAGAGTGAAGAAGAGTTGGGTTCTTACTTCTATTGTGGAATTTGATTTCTTTGACCATTTGATGTTGCATTTGGAAGGAAAGAAACTCACAGACTTTTGAGGAGAAGCCTAAAATGCTTATCTATTTTTCGAAAACTTTTTATAGTTGGTGTCAAGGTTTTCATCATGGTAAAGAGTTGACTGTTTTGGATTTTGTGGGGAAGTATTGTAGAGAGCTTGAGGGGTTGAGGCTTTTTGTTTGTTTTTATTTTTGTTTAAGCCTCCTTCTGTATATAGGTGACACCCCCTTGTTAATTGGTATCCTTTAATACATAAGTTGATTACTCACAAAAAAGATTTTGTGGCCCTTAGTTAGGATTTTTATGGTCTAACTTTTCACGCATAGTTAGCATGTTGTATTTTCTTAGGACTATGTATTTTTTTCCCCTTCATTCTATAAAGAATGCAACTGTTGAACCTTGTAGTAAAAGCAAAGACAAAGGTAGCAATATATTATATAGTCTTGGAAACCAATATGCAGCTGTTGAACCTTAAGACTGCTGAAGTTATACTTAAACAAGGGATTGCTTAGCATATCTGCATATGCATCCCTCGACATCATTCTAACGAAAAATAGATTCCATTAAATTGACAAACATGATGTTGTTGCCCATTGTTTAAAAGATGTTCAACCAAGTAAATATAAGAGCCCATGTGAATTCTCTCTACTTTATTTGATATATTATCGACTAATAGTCTAATACAACAATTTATCATACTAGCTAAACAAGTAATTAACAATCATCTTGCGCTTTGTTTGCTAGTCACACATATACTGTGCTAGTCTCTGGTTAAGTACTACTAAAACAGCTAGTTCTAGAAATAAAAACCTGGAGCCATGGTAGAACGAAATGAGATGTTAAATGAAATGATGTGATGGGATGGGATCTCCATGGGTGAGATTTTTCTGGTAGCAACATATTCAAATTGTTATTGGAGTGAAGCAGAAGATTTCTGCTGTTAAGAAAAAAAACCTGAAAGTTTTTCAGTAATGACATATAGAAGCTTGCCTTGGCAACAATGTGAGCATTAATTGGATAGAGCCTGCAGTTTCTAATTGTGATTTTGGTGTCTATATAATAATACAGTATTTTGAATTATTACGCCTGATCCTGGCCTAGTGCTTGTAATGAGATTAATGTATAGCCTTTTGCTACTTCAGCTTCCTTTTGGTGTTAGAATCCTGTTCCTCTGTACATTGTCTAAACACGCTTTATTGCATTAAATTGTAATAATCAGTTGATTTCGCACCCGTGACTCTCCTCTTATGTTGGAAACAAAACTTTTGCTATTTAGATGGTTCACTAGAAGTGGCTGGAGAAGAACAAAAGAGGACATAATCTTAGAGGCAAGTACTCTGTTTCCTAAAGCACGTCCACATCCTGTGCATGAAATATTTTTCTGCAAGAGAATTAGAGCTAGCTCTGCATGTGCTTTAGGCTTTTTAGGCATACAGTATACTAACCATTTGTGATGCTAATATAAATCTGCTTTCTTTCTGCTTGGCACTAGTTTAGGCTTGTATTTTATGTGGTTAGTCCTGCATTCAGAATTCAATATTTCTGTAACGATATGGATAGGATATATGATTATGATTATGAGGGCTTGATACATGCATGTTGTAGACATGATAATAGAAAATATGTTTCAATTTTTATTTTTCTTTGTCTTGTTTTGCAGCTCAAAAATGCCTATGCCGTTGCCAAATTGAGAAAAACTGGGTATTCAAAGCAGAAGTTCTATAATGAGGCGTTCGATCTATACAAACATGTACTCATCTCTTTCCTCTTTGTGAAAAAAGCCCTTTTTATTCCTCTATTCACTTCGAAGTATTATAATCCTTGTATTTATTTTTCTTAGTCTATGCTGCTGATCACGTTAGAAAAGCATTATAAGCAAAAATTTTGATGACTCTCTCATTGATTGAGGAAATTTGATCGGACAAAATTAATGTTCTGTCAAGTCGAATAGCTTTGAATTCATTCTGCTACATTATGGATTGATGTATGTTGGATGACTCTATTGCACATTGTTCCTCTATCTGTGTGGTTGACTGCATCCTTAAACTGTTCTTGGGCTTTGTTCCTGTGCAGATAAATACACTATTGGCACACGGCGACAAAACTTCATTGCGGAAATTAGTCACAGAAAACTTATTTTCAGTAAGCTTCTGCTCTTTTATCACATTCTTCCTTCAGAGATTTTCCTTCCTACTTGGTTTACAGTTGCTAATGAATTTGAGTACATGAAGGCCCTGAAGAATGACATTAAGCAAAGAGAATCTATGTGGAGCACAGTGTACTGGGAGTTGATTGAACCGGCTGTCCAAATCAGAACACTCCGAGCTCGACTGGCAAGTTTCTACCTTACATGCTTCGTTTTTATTGATTATCCGTGTATAGTTTCTAAAGGCGAAATCTTAAGTCAACTAGCTTTGTTTCTGGAATTGGTTTTTTATTTTAATTTTGTTTTTGGAGGGGTGGGGAGGAAGGATTTGTTCACAGTTTCACTTTGTTTATGATGACTGTTCAAATCTGTTTTGTTCCAGATTGGTGTTGATCGCAGTGACATTAATAAGGTGTTTGTACAGCTAACCCTTGAGTTTCTTACGAAACAGGTATGTTTTTGTTATATGCTTAAAATCTCATCTAATATCTTGTCTTCATTATACTGCTCGTTATGAAGTTATGTGAATTTCGATTCTCACTCAGAGCACTGCCCAGACATAGCTGTCAAACCAATATTGTAATTGCGAACTAGAGCCTGTCTAATTTTGCAAGCCTGATGCTCTGAATATCCTCTGGAATCAGTCTCTCCGTTGGCAGTAACTGGTAATGTTACATGGATAAGGTTGCTTACATCTAGATCTCCCCACCTTGCAAAAGTGGGAGTCACACTGGGAGTTTATGTTGTATTTTAAGAATATTGAATAAGTGCATATCTGGCATGTAGTGTATTCTTGGTGTTGGTCAGTAAATCATTCTGATATCTGCTAAGTTTTTTTGTGCGTAAATTTGTGGTGAATGTCTAATGAAGGTGCGGAATTTGGACTACTTGTCGATCCTGTTTTATATCAGCCAGAAGAAAGTAAATGAGTATGTTGCTTTTGTGCAGAAGTTTGAGGCTTATGATTCTAATGGCAAAGTTGTTGCTGGAGATAAAGACAAAGAGGTATGCTTTGAAGTCCCTGATTTGAACAAATATCCATATCCTGTTTTTTGCCTTGTTAGTTTCTGTAATAGGACTTGAATGCATTAGAAATGCCTAAGTGCTTTTTGTATCATATTTAAAGGATATTGTCACCAATCTCGGAACCAGAACTCCCATAATGTTTATTGTTTCGAAGTATCTGTGTTTTGTATACTATAATATAGAAACTTCTCTGTTCTTTTTTGATTGCATTTCCATTGATTTGCCGAAATGGTGAAATGCATTGATGTAAGCTGTAATTGCAGCATGGAGGGACTTCAGAAAATTCCATGTTGTAGTGTGTATGATTTATGGACCGAGATGGATAAAGATCTGAGACTGACAGCAAGAAATTTATGTTTTCTCTTTTAAAGTTTAAAAGGATCCCTACTAGTCAGTTGTTCATATATGTCCTCCCCCCTCTCCCCCATTCACCCCCCCCAACAAACACACACACACACACACTAAATAAAAAAATAAAAAACCCTTTTGTGTTTTTTTTTTTTGGGGGGGGGGGGGCGGTTGAATTATTAGTGTTTAAAAGTCCTCCCTTATGATCTATATTATTGTACGAATTGTTAGAGTAAATTTGCTTGATCTGCTTCCCTTTAAATGTTCTTCCCTCGTCTGTGAATCTCTTTATGAAGCATGACTCTGCAGAACTATCACTGTAAATTTTAAATGCTTGGTAGATCGACTACACAAACTTGTTAGTTCTTATGACCAAATTGGCTAATTGCCGTTCGTAAAATGCACAGCTGAGTTTGTACATGCTTGTGTCTGTCAAGCTGTCTGTTTTGACAAAACATTTACTCCTGGTTTGGATGTCTGATCAGGTGCTTGTGCGTGATATATGGGTATTTGAGAAGTCTCTGTTCCACCCTGGAGCATACTGGCGTCTCTGTGGGCGAATTAATTTGTAGGTTTCAACTTTCAACTCAGTCTGACATGTACAATTGCAGGCCAAAATTTGTTGCTGGTCTTCAGTTTTTGTAAGTTGGGGTTCGAAACTTGCTGTTATCACACAATTCACATGTGGGTTCTACAGAATCATTTTTGTATTGGCACTGTCATGGCCACCGGCCGGTGATAACGACCCATGGATATGGGTTCCTGCCAGACACTTCTTTTTGTCACCTACTCACCCATCCGCATTTTTATTTAGATATATGAATAAATTTATTCTCTTTTTCGATGTATTCTAGAATGGGTTTTACCTTTTAGGATTGTGTTTAGCTTGATTCTGAATTGGTGATATTCTGCTCGTGCAAAATAACTTATTAGAAAAGTTTTAGGTTGGGGTTCTTCCCGGCCGGATGAGCTTAGTTTTCCAGTCTAAAATCATGATTTCCGGTTGAGCAGGGTTTCAAGCTTTGGAACATTTTTTTAGATGCGATCCGTATTTGTCAGCAGAAACTTGGGTCCTTTTGTTGTATTATACTGTAGTATCATATGCTTTTGGGTCAAAATTTAAATTATACACAATCAATGAGAATATTTATTGTGGATGTGGGTGAAGCTTCATTAGACTATACTGGTTAAACTGGTGAAATTTCAGCTAGTGATGTCAAATTTGCACTTGGGAAAGTGGAAGATGAGAAATTGTGGTGTGGGGGCCAGGGCACATCACATATTATCACATGGAAGTCATGTTAATTGGTAATGTTAAAAATGTGGTTTACTTCTAAGAAAAGCACTATATATATATCTATATATATATATATATATATATATATATATATCTATATATATATATATATAGATATATCATCCTCTATCTCTACTGAATGCACTATGAGTCTCAATTTCTCCATCTTTCTTGTGATAAAAAATTCCAACCATGAAACCATTGCCTATTGCTTTGCCCACAATCAAAGTATCTTAGAAACCAAACCAAACCCAATCATAGTTTGTTTCAGATCCCTCTTACCCCCTTCTGTAAAACAACCTGACCAAATTTCTTGACCAGAATCAGCTAAAGTTTCCATCCTAAGTAAAGAATTTCTACTCTACATTGCTTTACTTGCACTCAAAACTTCCTTTTACAAGAGTGGTTCATTGTTTCCTTTTCACATTAAACTCTTGCTCTCAGAAAACCAAAACCCACCTCTAGTCCCTCCCATCTCACCTAAGCATGAGGGAAAATGAGAAGCATGTTGAAGCCTTTGGGATTTGCCACAAGTTGTTCTACTTCATCATGAGAACCCTTGCCGCCCAAGCCCTTAAGCCCGTAACCCTTGGTCCTCCGGTACCGCGTGAGCAGAAGTTGCCTCACTATTCAAAGGAGAGACCTGAAGATTGTGAAAGCGAAGCTTCTATCGACATCGAAGAGGTTGTTTCTCCATTGTTGGAAGACGGGGAAGGGGTTGTGAAGGTGGAGTTAATGGGTCCGAAGAAGGTGGTTAGCATAAAGGATGAACCGGAAGTCATATACTTGAGCAACAAGAGGAGGAAGACAATGGCTCGTATGCAGTCATCAGGGTTACAGAGAGATAGGGATACAGAGGTAAGGCCTTTGAGATCAATTCTGAAGGTGGGTTCAGCCTCAACCTCTAGGCTCTAACTTGGCATGTTCTAATGTAGGAGACATGCTGCAAGGCCACACTCAGAGTCAGAGGTAGTATGTAAATCTAGGGAGTCTAATAAAACTTATATTATCATTCTTGCTATTGGATATGTAGCATATTGTACGAGGGTTTTACTAATCTTTGCAACAAATTATGTTGCTTTTATAGACTTTAGGGTATATTTAATTTACGTTGTGTATTGCAACTGCGCTTTAGATTTTGCTTTAAACAAACCATGGACTTGGGCTATGAGTGTCTCTCATTTGCATGTTGCTAACGGTGGCTATCATTCACTTAGCAGGTTAAGGCCCTGTTCGGCACTAGCGTTTGGAGTAGTGTTTAGCGTTTTGACCGAATCAAAACGCTATTTTATTATATTATGGGTGTTCGGTTAAGTAGTGTTTTAAATTGAAAGATAGCGTTTGATGTAGCGCTTTAATAATTTTTCAAAACGTTACCCATAGTAACGTTTGAGTTGGAAGATAGCGTTTGATGGCTACAATTTCCATGACTACCCCTTTAGTTATATTAAAATATTGTAACTTATCTAGCAATTGTCATGCATGTTGCCCATAGACCATCAAAAAATTAATAAAAGTTATTGCACCACCCTTTCGTCCACTAGTTAAGTTCCAAAATGTTTCCCAATAAATAATAATAATAATAATAATAATAATAATAATAATAATAATAATGTTTAGGGTATAATGCATAATTATATTGATAGTAATAATAATAATAATAATAATAATAATAATAAAAGTAATACTCTAAAATCTCCTTCATGCCAGGTATTAAGAAGTTGAATGTAGCTAGCAGTCCTATTTCTAAATTTTATAATTTAGAGAGACTAATTCTAGTTGATCTAAGATTTAGAAATTGTTTTCTACCTACTATTTTATGAAAAAGAAGTAAAGGATATTTAATAAAATATTTAACTTTAGTCGATTATAATCTAAGTTGAAAAAAATATTTTTTTTCAACAATCAAAATGTACGTATGTAATGATGATGATGATAATGTCCTTTTTGGTCATTCTTCATTCATCAGCTAATCTAACCGCTAATTTTACCGAACATATTTCATACAAATAGCTACTTAAAAAGCTATCAGCTATACGCTAAACTGCAATCGCTATCCGCTACCCCAACTGCTATCCGCTACCCCAACCGCTATCTGCTACTAAATCCGCTATTTTTGCCGAACAGGGCCTAAGTTTTTAAAATTTTATTTATCAGGAACAATTCCTACGCTTGAAGCCTTGAACTATGTCTCTATTGATTTTTGTGTCGTTCTTACTAAAAATCATATATCATGTATTTCTGGGTACAAAGGGTGATGATCGAAATATGTGAATTCTAATGAGGGCATTTTGGGAAACTTATAATTGATTCTATTTTTTTATTCTAAAAAAACAATCATGTAATATTAATGTGTGTATTAATGTGTGTATGTTTGCATTGATGACTCTTCTTTTTTTTCTTTTTTTCTTTTTTTTATATGCACTATTCTTTTTTTTATTCTTTTAAATAAGAAAACTATTTATTTTTTATTTTTCATTATTGCTTTTTTCTTTATTCTTTCAAAAAATATAATCTTAATAATATTTTCAACAATAAGTATGGTTTACTTGCGTCTCGTGTAACGCACGAGTCTAAGTACTAGTAAATATGTAAAACTTAAATTTAATGCCTATAAAAAGGTAGTTTATAGTGGCAAATCTCTTTTTTGAAAAATTGAACAATTTTACAATTCTGTGCCTAATATTTTCTGAACTCTAAGAATTTCACCAATGTTTGTTTTGAAAATTATTATAAAATGATATTTGGTGTGGTTACCCATCAGTCCAATATTGTGAGCTGAAATCAAACTTTTTTAATAGTTTGCCTTTTTAGTAGTTTGAGTTATCGATAAATCAGCTCAATTTTACGCTTTTTAATTAGTTTGGTTTCAATATTTTTCATACATGTTAACTCATGGAAAACTTGGGGGGGGGGGGGGAGGAAAGAAAATGATTCAAAACTTATGTTGAATATGTATGGTGAACTTGGACAGGCCCGGTTATGATATTTTTGGGGCCCCGGGCAACAAAGTAGATCAACTTATAGAATGGGCCCTTTTAAAAAATGATACTAAGAATTTGGGCAAAATGCATCCGTTTGGAGACTAATTTTTTTGGATAAAATTGATTTGCAAAATGTTGCTCTTTTATACCCAACAATACATTTCAAAGAGAAAATTTGGCATTCCAATTTGTATAAATGAAAGTATAATCACAGTTTATCTAAAAAAACATTTTTAAACATTCACATATTATGCATCTCCCTTTTGATAAAAAAAGCATTCCCATTATATTAGATTAGTTGTCCAAGTTACATTCTTTGATTGTAAGGGCCTGTTTGGTGAACAAAACAGAAATAAAATCGACTGAGAATGGGTTCTAGTTTCTATTTTTTCTGCTTTGAGAGCAGTTTCTGGAATTGAATTGCAATCCCAGGCGATTACAAATCCCTCTCAAATAGGGGGATTAGAAACCTCTCAAATGTGGGGGAATATGCTATCCCTTTTCTTTCACAACAACAACAAAACTAATAATAATAATAATAATAATAATAATAATAATAATAATAATAATAATAAGTACTATAACTATAGCTTTGATTCCATTGCATTGCTCACCAAACACTTTCATTTCAGGGTTCTAATTTCATACCCAACTCATTCCACTTTTATCTCCAAACAAGCCCTAAGAGAAACAAAAATGGGTTAAAATGAGGGATCAAATTGAAGATATCTCATTCTCACTCAATTATATTAGTTAATAGTTATCCAAGTTAATGAGTTTCCACATGCCATGCATCTTCCTTTTGGGCCCTATTCTTTAATTTGTTAGGATAGATTTATCTTTACCTAACTTAACCTTACCATACCTTACCAACCGAAAGAACATGACTACATGTTTAGATAATAATAATAATTTTTTTTTACTCAACTCATAGAATTCATTTAAAATAAAAAAAAAAAGGTAATGTGACATTTATCTACCTGCACTACTTTCCTTACATAACTTCTCTTTCTTTACATTACCTTACCTTACCTCATGTTATCTAACTTAATCCTACATCCTTAAAGAGCAGGACCTTAATAAATAACTACTCTTTTGCCCCGTGCTATGCACGGGTTACTTTGTCTTATTTATTAGTTTTTGTTTTAATTGTAAGTATTGTCTTCCTGTCTTTTTTCTTCGATGTTATGTTCATCATCTAAATATGTTTTTTTGTCTACAATAGTATTTTCATATTTGATCTTGAATGACGGTAAATAAATGCAAGCGTTGTGATTATGAGTTACTCCTATTTGTTTTTTTTTTTTGTTTTAATTGATTTTTCCTTTTTTTCAATGTTTGGTTAAATGAGTTATATCAAATTTGCAAGGCATTTGACCTTTTTGTTTTTTGCTAAACATTTGTTTGAAATGTTATTATCAACATCTTGGGTTTATGGTCATCTTTTAAGGTATCACTTGTAATTATGTGTGATTAATTTTTTGACATTGTAAATAAAATTATCAATATATAATATGGCGTCGTAATTATAAGATTATTACTATAAAATGATTCTTCTTATACTAATCATTTAATAATTGAAAGATGTTACATTATACTCCCTTTCATTCCTTTCTTTTAGTTTATCTGTGTGTTTAACTATCATTTTTTGTTTCATATTATCTATTATTTTACCGTTTCAATAACATATTGGTTACTACTTTTCTTATTTTACATTTATAATTCATTGAATAAGTCCGTAATTTTAATTTTAATAAATGTATATTTAATTATTTTTTTCTAATAATTATTTATAGATTTTTGTGATATTATTTTTTTCTATCACTTTTAAAAAAGCAGATAAAAAGAAATAGGACTACTTTATTTTAGGGAATGAAATAGGACTACTAAATAACAACTTGTAACCGTATATGTCTTGTAAGACTATATGATCTACACTCACTATAAAACTATATTGTTGATTTGTTGAATTTTACTCGAGTAAAAATTATTCATAAAGGTACCCTAAATAATAATAAGATAAATTGACATAGATAATTAATAATATCATTACCTAAAATACCATTTTATTGTTAGCAAAAGTATATCACTTATTATAAATTGTGACTAATTTATTTTGATGTGATCTAAATTAAATCTCTAACTATATTGCCTAATATAATAATCATTCCAAGGGGGATATTGCTTATTTATTTACTTAAACAAAGGTAGAATATATTAGTTTTGTATTTGAAGGGGAGGGAAGATTTCTAAAAGGAAGGATGGAGCATAGAAGTTATTAAAAAAAAAAAAAGTAGAGTACATTACCTAGCTATTTGAAGGGATCGGAAGGATAAAATTGAGAACTTATGTGTGTGTGAATTAAAAATGCATTCTATTTTAACTGGAAAGTGAGTATTATAAGAAGTAAACTTAGACTTTAAAAAATAGAGAATTCGATTACCTTATAAATGTGCTGTGAGTTTTGGTTTGTGAATTGTGGGGAAGTTATATGAATATGCTTTGTGAATTGTGGGAAAATGATGAAAGTTTAAGTGATATATGTATAAATATATATGACTAATGACTAATCATATTGAAAATTAGGTATGTTATTGCATTTAATTGGAGTCTATTGGTTTTTCAATTTAGACAATAACTAATGATTGTAATTAAGCTCAAAATTTGGAAAGACATTTTCTTTGATTTAGATTGATAAGAATATTGAAATTGAAATAATATTACATTAATTATAAGTGTTTTCAGACAATTTCAGTGAAGCATGCGGAAACTATAAAGATGAATGATTGTCATCTATGAGGAAATAATAGAATATTATAATTTGTATTAATGGCAATAGTTAGTGATCCTCATATGACATTTGACTGAGTGTATTTGGAGAGTAATTAATGTTTATAATTAAATTTAGAATTTGGAAAGTTATGTCTTTTAATTTTTTAATTGATTTTTAATTATAAATACTAATAATAATGATAATAGTAGTAATAGTAATAGTAATAATAATTCTACTACTACTACAACTACTACTAATAATAATAATTTTATTATAATAATATTAATAATATTATTATAGTAATGATGATGATAGTACTTTACGTTGAGTGATCATATGCAAGATTGTGTATTTAGAGAATAATTGATGTCTACATTATGTTTGGAATTTGGAAAATTTTTACTTTTATTTTTTCAATTGATTATTTAATTTTAAATGACAATAATAATGGTGATTTACAATTACATTTAACAAATATATTTGGACTTTCATGTTTGTGGCGGTAAGTGGGAAATAATAATTTAGTTTTCTTTTTTTATGGTATAATTATAATGATTTAGTTAACCTTTAGTGGAGGATATCAGTTATGGGTTTATTAATATGTATGGATAATAGTAGCATTGATTTGGGTTTGTAACGGTGGATAAGTGTAAGAATTATGATGGTTGATATTTCTTTTTTTAAGTGTGCTCGTAACTGTCAATGGGGTAAGAATTAAAATAATTGATTTTTCTTTTTAAATTAATTGTGCTTATGTGTTGTGATGAAGGACACGTGGCATTCGGATGTTTTAGTTTGTTTTGTTTTAATATAATATATAGATAATAATAATAATAATAATAATAATAATAAATACTAACAATTTTCCTTTTACCTCTAACTCTTATTATTTATATATTTATTTCATTTGCTGTCTTTAATGGGTAGTTAATGTTGATATATATGCAGGAATTAAGAATTCAACGGTTTCAATTCTTTAGTAAGGGGTGTTTAATATTGGATAATACTTCCTCCGTTCCAAAATAATTGACACTTTGACTAAATTTTGACTGTTAATTATTCACAAATTACAATAAGTAATAATAGGAAATTATCTCCATTGTAATTTTTAGTAAAATATGTTTCTAACAACGGTGATTTCATATTATAGCTCAGTATAATTTGTGAGTAATTAATGATCAAAATTTAGTTAAAGTGTCAATTAAATTGAGACGGATGGAGAATTGTAACTTGGGGTGCATCGATTTTCGTGTCCTTTCTTTATCTCATCGGAGCAGATTTGTAGCTGATATATGTCAAGTTTAATTTTTGTAATTGCTAATGTGATGGCTAATAAATGGTTAATTAATTTTTTTTGAATAAAATTATTTCAGTATTAGGAACTTAGAATTGGGGAGATGTTATGATTTCTAGTTGGTGGACACGTGGCAATGTTTGGTTACTATAGATTTTGTTTTAATATAATGAATAGATAAATCAATCTCAATATTCTAACTAATGATTATTTCAATTTCATCCACTTATTCAAAAGTTAATCAATCAATTAATTCATATTAGATCATTTAATTTATCCATGTTCATGTTCAAAATTTTACAATTAAACCCCACTATGTTCCCCCCCCCCCCCTAATAATTTGGGATAGAAGCCCATATTACATATACATCATCATCAAAAGTAATTAAAGGTGAAGACTAGAGCCCTACTTCTCAGAATCTTGCAAAAAATTTACTTCCAAGTGGAGTGGTCCAACACATGAGTAAGTCTAGGCCTACCTGCTTGCGTCCTCAACCTACACACAAGCTTACCGAGGCAGTGAAATAGTGAGGGAGGTTGTGGGCCCATTTGCATGGGATGCTTTTTTTATTTATCAACAGTGGACTGTGAGGCCCTATAAGATACCTTTTACTTGGGCTGGGGCCCACAAAACCAAAGCCAATTTTTTCAAAAGACCATGGGCCCTGGTCGGTTGCCCCTTAGGCCTACCTCCAGGACCGGCCTTGAACTTGGATCAGAGTCATGGTTAATACATGTATATTTTTTTACCAAATGCTTAATACATGTAAATGAAATACTAAGTTATTCTTATGTTTTATTATTTGCTTTAATATTGGATTAGAGTTTTTTACAAAAAAAACGTATCGATACTAAATAATTTTTTGCATAATTAAATTTAGTTTTAATGATCTTGCTTACATTCCATTTCTTTCCTTAACAATGATATTTTTTTGTACAGTATGTTTAGATTGAGGTTATAGGAGGGGGAGAGAGGGGAAAGGAGGGGAAGGAGATTAAATAACATCTTCTACCCTTGTTTGGAAAAATAAATAGGAGGGGAGAGGAACCATTTTGCCTCCATTCCTTTTCATTAATCCCCAATATGAGGGTTAACGGAGGGGAGGAGAACTCATTATATATTAAAAAAGAAAATAATTTTATTAATACAATAACTACATTTTTCTCCCCTTCTCCCTTCTTCCCTCCCTTTTCTAATCCAAACACAACAATTAACCATTCTTACCCCTCACTCCTCTCCACTTATAATCCAAACAAGATAGAAATAGATCCCCTCCCCTCCCCTCCCCTCCCCCTCTAATAATCAAACAGACCGTAAGTTCCATAGTTTTGGAACTCATTTTGAAACTCTACATCGTTCTAGAACAATGGCGGAACCAAGATTCAAAGGCAGTGGTGTCAGATGATTTCCTTAAAAAAAATTTAACTCAAATAAACGGGTTTGCGTTAAAACTGCCAACAGTCGGCATCGACACTGCTAAGTATTTATATCTATTTGCCGCCTATGTAGATTAAAAAAATTAAAACAGCTAACAAGGATGACACCAAGGATTGAACCCATGAGGCCGCGACCAACATGACAAGTGTGTTCCTATTCCTTGTACACGCAGGCACCTACACAGTCTTTACTGGTTTTATCTGGTGTCAAACAATATTTAATCTAAATACTTTTCCTTTTTTTTCTAAATAGATTTTTTTTTTCCAAAAATTTTAATGGTGTCAATTGACACCACTCCTCTCTGTGTGGATCCGCCCTTGTTCTAGAATGCAATCCATCTTTTACATCTTCCTTATTTTGTATTGGTAAACACTTAACACTTAACACTAATCATTAATTTTTCATTTTCTATTTTATTTCAAAATATAGATGTTGCAACTTGTGTGTAGTAAAGTAAGATAATGAAAAATATTTAATTATAGTTCAAGTTGGATTTCCTTCTATTATGAAGAATAAAGAAATGAGTTTCAGAAAGCTTACAAAAAACATATCATATTATCGTAAGTGATTAATAAGTTCTAAATCATAACTTAGGCTGTCATGAAGGGGAAGCATGAGCGAGTGGGATGCACCTGAACCTCCTAAACTAAGGTAAACTCAAGTGAGTGTTTGGCAACTATGGTGTCTCTCAGCTTCCCCGTCATCGTTCCCTCTGCCGGGAAACTCCAAAACAACCCATCCTTCGCTTTTCGGTGTCCCTCTTTCTTCCCGGTCGTTGTTGGCGCGATCGTTGTTGCCTCTGCCGCGGGTACTGCCAAAGCCTTTACTTACATCTCCGACTATTCCTTGAAAATAGGATGATGTGGAATGATGAACCCCACTCTGTTTTCCTCATTTACGATTTGGGATTGAGGATGGAGTTGGAGAGGGAGGTTGAGAAGGAGACGATGGATGAGACAGAGTGGGGTTTGTGGGGTTTCGTAGAGGTTGGGAATAAGGAGAATGTTGAGTTTGGGGAGGTGGCCGCCATTATTGGGAGCTTTGAAACAAGAGGAAGAAGGAGAAAAAGTAGAGCATTTTGAAGTCGAAGCTGAGGCAACTTCAAATATGACATCAATGGCTTCTAGGTTTGCAGCCACCACCTCGTCACTCAGGCTTACGTCCCTCAAAATCACTCTGGTGCGCCTTTTCTAGATACTTGCAAAGTGAAACCATGATTAAAAGATTAACCATGGTTCCACTTTGCAAACATCAGGAAAAGACATGCAAGAGTAAGAAAGGGTCGCCGGTGCTAGGAGTAATTGAAGGTGGTTTACAGAGCTGGGGCGATGGGTGCAGGTGGTGGTGTAGTGTTGACAATGGCATAGGTGGTGGTGGTGGGATGGGAGGGGCACATGCAGACAATTGTAACTAATAAAAAATTGGATGCCCACATGGCATGCCCAGTCAGCGCCTAGTGGATCCCCTACACAAATTAAACCCTCATGGTCTTCACTTCATGGTCAATTGTGCTTTTGGACCATCCCTCTAGTCAATTACCCTCATGGTATTCACTTCCTTCTTGTTCTTCACTTTTTTTAATAGTTTGATTTATCGATTAGTCTGCTCAATTTTACTCTTTTTTAATACGTGTTGAGGGGTTAGTAGAAAAATCGAATATCCGGATCTAGATCCAGAACTGGTTTGACCCAATGCATCTGGATCCGAATCCTGGTTAACTGCGCTATGGAAACTATTCAATCAATCATTCAATCCTCTAAAGCCTCACCGGTTATGGATCTAAGCCCATAATTGTCATCACATGCCACTTATTGTGATACTAATATACTATAGAAGAAGAAATTATAATGTTAAGTCTGTAATTTATTGTTGTGTTTAAGACTTTGAACTTTAAAGTTGGTGATAGTGACAATGAGTGGAGAAATGATGGTTGAAATTTAACAGGAACATTGTGTCGGACAGCTGGTAGTTAAACTAAGTTGACATGTAAAATTTTTTCCAACTAGGTACCTTGTTAAGATCCAATACTAGTGGATTTGAGATTGGATCCTGATTTTATGATCCAGTTTGAAAAAAAAATCTGAAACGAGATCTTGAAATCAGGATCTAGTCCTCAATACATCCGGGACTGAATCCTTGAATTTAAGGTGGATCCCTAGTGTTGCTCACTCCTAAATTGTTGACACATGACAAACTTAGGAAAAAAAAAGAAAATGGTTCAAAATTTATGTTGGATAATGGATATATTTAGAGAACTCATATCAGAGAGAAAGTCATGCTTAATACACTTTCTTTTTCTTTTTTTCCCCTCTTATCAAATGCTTAATACATGTAAATGAAATAATAAGTTATTCTTCTGTTTTATTATTTTAGTTTCTGATCACCAATATTCAACAATCTTTAGCATAATTAAATATAGTTGTACACAATTCAGTAAGAAATCCAGAATTCAATTTAATTCATTTATAATATATACCATTTTATCATTCTCTTAAAAGAAACAAATTCTAACTACTTTGCCAATTTCTCTTTATATCCTTGAAGATGTCCTATTGAGTGTGTGTGTGTGCGCACACACTCACTATTAGCTCTAGCAAATTGAGGGTTATGATCATGTGGGAACCCACCTTGCATATTACTTCCAGACCATGCTTGGGGTCTCTCAACTCCATCGAGAGCAGATTGATGCCCATATCATAAGAGAAGGTCCTTGTCTTGATGTTGACGAGCAACTCCAACTCTACAACTCATTCAACAATTAAGATATCAAAGACGCGACCATTTCCATCTCAAACACAAAATCTCTTTGGTTGGATGGTTACAATAGTGGATTTTTCAAACAAGCATGGTCGTAAATAGGTCACCTAGTATGCGAAGCTGTTAAGGATTAGGGGGGGGGGGGAGAGCTTATGCCTTCTCTAAATGCAACGATCCTAACCCTCATGCCCAAGGTGGTAACCCCTATTACAATTGCGGAATTTCGGCCAATCGCATGCTACAATGTAGTCTATAAGGCTATATCAAGGTTGCAGGCAACCAAACTGAAAGTTATGTTCTCAGACTTGGCCCGGTGACCAAACCGGTTGATCCAGTGGACCGACGAGTCAACTTATTGGATCGGTTGGACCGAGTTGACCCAATTACCGGTTGAATCAATCAAAATCGGCATAACCCAGTCACGAGTAAACAAAAATTTAATATATTTCCTAAGGCACATTATCATACAAACTTTGAGTTTGTACCATTTATATGACATCAAGATAATTCTTGAAACTGTAAGTCCATACCATAAGCACCATAACGAAAAAAGACACTATTTGCAAAGCTCGTCCACAAAGTGCATACTCACATACATACAAAACTAAAAGTTTCAAGACATAAAATGACGAAATTAGCAATTATTAGTTTTGAATCATCGCCAGAATCAAAATCATCGCAATAACCACCAAACGAAGGCAAGTCCAATCCATCTGGGCTCGGAACCATAATTAAATCATCATCATCATCATCATCACAACCATCAATGTCTGCACCATCATTGTCTCCGTCAAGATCAACTTGCAACATTAGCACACAACAACTGTTAGTATTATGTAAAATTTGAATACTATATAAAACTTGAATTATAGTAAAATATGCACCAACTTTTGCTTTGCCTTTGCCTCTTGTATCACCAAAATTTTGAGTTGCTTGTTCATCATTAAGGATTTTCTCTACATCATCATCTAACTCACCTTTGGGATCCTCCTCAACAACCCAAATGCTTTCCACACAATCAATATCAATTGGATCATATGGCCTTTTCTTATTATAAAGCCTACATTATAAATGAAATATTAAAAGTAATGATGATATAAGAATCGAGAACAATATTTATTTAAAATAAAGAAAAAGTAACTTGCCTATTTTTCAAGCGAAGATTGTAATGCACATAAACAATATCATTCAACTTCTCATGAGCCAACCCGAAGAAGAGGCGGTTTGGCTAAGAAGCTTTATGGCCAAATTTTGGAGATTTGGACAATCATGCCCAAACATTTTCAACCATTCATCTACGCAAAATAAAAAAGTCAAAAATAAGAAAGAAACCATAATTTCATTAAAAAAAAATTTGACAATTGATAATTGTAATCAAATTTATTAAAAAAAATACCTAAACATATACCTGGACGAGTAGTTTTGCTGCTAGTCAAGGCTATCTCTCTTCCAAACCCTTTGAGACGATCACGAAAGGTTGCAATCTCATCAAAGGTCTTAGTCTTGCAGCCAGGGCATATTTTGGAATCGATAACATCAACTAAGCCTCCCATTACTTCGGGCTTCAGGCTGATGTCTTGTTCATATTGAAATGTCGGGTTGAGCCAATACACAACAACGAATGCTCTTACGCAATCGTTGATCCCACCTATCCTTCAAAATCTTAGTGTAAGGACTATACAATCTTCTCTTTTCCTTAAAGATCTCCTTGATTGCTTTCTTTGCCCTAAACATTCCTTCGTAAACATAGCCTAAAGTTGGCTTCTCATCCGAATCCACAATACGAAGCAATCCATGCATAAAGGAAATGGCAAAGGAAGTTGCCTCCGCCATTGATGAGGATGTAGTGAGCATGAGACATCACTAAGGCCATTGTATATGCTCGCCAAAATTGTCGCGGGGAGACAATATGTTTGGCCTAAAACCATAAGCGGCATAATCACGAAGGTTCTGGGGCGAATACAACCAACATCCCTGATTTGATAAAATAAAGTTGCACAACTAGCATGACACAAGTGCTGCCAAGGTCTTTGTGTGCATCCCCTTTTCCACCTGCATGTCCTCGAACACACCCTGAAGGTAATTCCATCCATGAATGGTGGAATCAGTAATCAAAGTTACTACTTACAATAAAGGGACTCGGGTATCTTAAACAGATTTCCTCGAAATGTAGTATTTTCTTGATCCCCGAAACCAGAATCGAATCCAATCCTCCAGGGATGGTTTGCTCTTTCGACCTTTCACGAGTTTGTGGGAGGCAGCGAACAGATGTAGGAAGGTCGTAGGGAGGAAAGCCTTCATCAATTTGTAGGAAGGAACAACTTCTTCATACAAGTAACCTGACAACTACAACCCGAGCATGTGATGGATGCCTAAAGGGGATGTAGACATATCGCCTTTGGTGGTGTGAAGGGTGTTGGTTGTCAGGCACCAATACTCACATATTACCTTGATCAAGTTTGGACAGTTGTCATAAAGAAAAATGATGCGCAGACTGCGTCAAAGATGTGAATTTTGGAGAACTCCTTATGACAATGGGCAAGCACGTCTTCAGTCCATTCCCAATAAAGAGGCCTATATGTGAATTCTCCATGTGAAGGGTCCGACCCCCATGATCTCTTTCGGTAACTTATGTCATGATGCAACAATTCGTGAGCATGTACATGTTCAAGGGCTCTGGGGTGACTCGGTAGTAGGAATACCTCTCCAGTTTTCAAATTCTCTTTGGACCAGCAATGAAGGTTAGGGGAACCTTTTGTTGTTGTCGACTGTGCCATCAATGGGGTGAATTTGTGAACCCCTAACCTTGTCTCCTCTTCATCTTATCACTCGATTTGATGACTAGGTATCATTGACTATGAACCTCGATGTCTTTGAAAGTGATCATTGTCAAGAACCTACAACAAAGACGAAAAAATGAAAGCTTGGGAGTTATAAGAATACGATTTTTTTTTTAAAAAAAAAGGTTTAAAAAAAAACCTTTTTTTTTTAAAAAAAGAGGGGTATATAGGTTGTCAATGTGCAAGTGGTAGGAAATTGATTGATGTCTTTTGATCGCTAAGATATGCTCAAGACGGGCCAAATTGATATTCACGACTGAGGATGACAATCAAAGGTTACCCGCGTGTGTTCTAATCACAAAGATATGCTCAACACAAGCCGAATTGATGTCCACAACTGAGGAGGACAATCAAAGGTCACCGCTTATCTTCTGATCACCAAGATATGTTCAAGACGGGCCGAATTGATGTCCTCGACTGAGGAGGACAATCAAAAGTCATCGCTTGTCTTATGATCGCCAAGATATGCTCAAGTGGGGCCAAATTGATCTCCCTGACTGAGGAGGACAATCAAAGGTTACCACTTGTATTTTGATTTTCCAAAATGTGCTCAAGATGGGGCGAATTGATGTCTACAACTGAGGAGGACAATCAAAGGTCCGCCGTCTTTCCTGTTAGCAAATTGGTCTTCAAGACGAGCTTAATAAAGGCCAACATCTATTTTTGGTGTAAAGGTTATTCGACTACCAAGATATACAAGGGATACAAAAAAAAAAAAGGGTGCAAGATGGTAAAAAAAAAATGTATATGCCATGTAGGTTGTCAAAGAGGAGTTGGTGTTTCTTGTCAATTTACAGAATAATACAGTTAGTGGGAATATCTACAGATAGTTGAAAAAAGCATCATTTAAATTTAATGGATTATGACATAAAATTAGCGAATCCAAAGGCACAGGAAATGCATGACTTAATTTTAATTCCATTACAATTCTCAGAAGAAAGATGGAAAATATTCATCAATAATTAAGTATGTAGGACACACTGCAAAAAAAAAAAAGAGAAAAGAAAAGGGGTGGTAGCTTCACGTGAGAAAGGCAAGCCAAATGTTGCCTTTAGTCATCCAAATTAGTTGTGTAGCAAATAAAAGGAAAACAATGGAGACAAGCCCACGTGAATTGACAGAGTAGTGGTACAACCATTTGTCACCCCAATTGTTATTCTACACACAAAAAGTAAAAAAAGGGGGGGGGGGGTGAGGGGCAAATAAATGGAGATATTGCTAGGGATGGCAACAGAGCAAGTCGGGGATGGGGGATACACTCCCCGTACCCGCACCGCTCCTCGTCCTCGGTACAGGCGGGGAAATTGGCCCTATCCCCATCCCCGCTAGTTCCCCACTTCCAATGGGTATTCAATTGGGATTTAAATTATTGTTATGTTTTTTTTATATTAAATTCAATACTGATTATATCTTCACACTTGTCCACTCATGTAGCACTAGTATGCGAAAGCCTCAAGTTCGCGAAATCAAATTGGATTTTTCAACTCCATTGGAAATTATGACATTTCACCCACTTAATAGTATTAAATTTCAAATTTGAATAAACATTTTATTTCCTTTTTTACATGCTCTGCCTACAAACTTACCCTTCAAATTATGAATATGACATTAATAATTTTATGGGTAAATATGTAAATTTAATGTATAGCGGGGATGAGTACACAGGTATACAGGCGGGTTATTTTCCCTGACGGGTAAGCGGGGACGGAGATGGGGAAAATTTTGTCGTTGTTCACACCCTGTCCCTGCACAAGTATTTAATATCTGTCCCCATACCTGTCTCCGTCCCCATTGGGTGCGGAGATTTTTCCCCATAGTGAGGTGAGCGTCGAGCAAGGATGGGGATTCCTCGCCCTACTGCCATCCTTAGATATGACACTTGATTAGTTAAGGAGTTTCATGTACTTGTAAGGATATTCGTCATGCATAAACAATAATTGTTTATTCTCAACAATATAGAAAAAGGTGGATGGAAAAATAACCGCATGATAGTACGAGAGGCACAGACTTGGCCATTAGGACATCTCTCAAAGCAAATAAACAGATGGAAGAATAGGGATAACATGACACCATATTTACAAGTACTTCTGACATATAAAATTGCAAAGCTAGACATGACACTTATAAATTGTAAAGGAAAGCGATGGAGAAGGTTGTATCATTACCTACAATGTCTGATCTATTTATCCACAATATCTGTTTCTTTGTTGAAGCACTATGAAAGGCTATGAAGAATTGAATATACCAAGTTGGGTGTGTTGATTTTTGTTTGAGGAAAAAAAACAGAGTAGGCACCTGCTCACAAAAAAAGGGTTTAGTCTTTATTGAAGGAGTGCGACTACTAGCATCTCAGCTTGTCAACTTTTCCTCATGAAAATAGATTGTGGATCTAAATAAAGTTGGCTACTAGCATCTCCGGGCTACACGGTAGTTTTGTTTTCTCATCTGTGCACTAATTTGCAACACTCCATTTGATTGCCTTTATGACCTCGGATGGGACCCTCGAATATCACCTTGTTCTTGTGCATCCCTACGGTCCACAGTTGTAATAACCCTACCTTAATCGTTTGTTTTTACGGGACTTGAGTAGTGCAAAAACCACCACCCGTCATTTCATTTGTTTTATTCATGTGTTAGTCGTGTCATAACTATTTTTTTTTTATAATTATTCCCGAATTTAAGTACTTATCAATTCTTGTCAGTTTAATAATTCAATTAGGATACTATTCTTATTTTTATTCCATGTTATTTAAATTAGAAGTTCAAATTTTATTTCATTCACTACTTTACTTTGACATTCTCTCATTACCACCATAAGTTTTCACAAATTTAAATCTTAAGGTTTGAGCTGGTATGTTTAGAACTTATATTGAAAGAGGGAGTAATAGCTTAATTCTAGCAACAAAAAGGGAGAAAAAAAAGGAAGGAGAAGAAGGGAGCATAGCAATATTGGCGTTCCAAATTAAAGGGAAAAGTTATTCTCTCTACTCTAAGAGCCAACTCAAGACCCACATACCACACCCTCTCCTCTGCCCACCCCCTGACCAACAACCACCAGGGCCTCGCTGGCCATCGTGACGTCGTTGGAGCCACCCTCTCTCTCTCTCTCTCTCTCTCTCTCCTCTCATGTTCTTGTTCTCCTCTTATTCAAAACTCACATCTTTTGAACGTAATTTCAATTCTCACTCTCTCAAATATGATTTTCTAGTTTATTTACTAAATTTTTTTGTTTTTCCTTTATTAATGTAGTAATTATTAATAAATACTGCCGTGGTTGTTGTTTGAGTTTGAATTTGGTGATGAAAAAGTTGAATTTGTGAAGTTGAGAGTATGGGTAGAGCTTGGATGATGTTGAATGATACATGCATAGTGCTCTAAATTCTCATAAATTGAAGTTTAGTTGGCTGTCCTTAGTATGGATGATGATGATTTTGATGCTTGTAAATGCGCGTGTAAGAAAAATTAAAGTGTTAATGAAGGATTCAACAAAAATGATGGTGTGGATGGATCATGTGTTTGGGCTTTGCGTGTGATTGTAGAGAAATGATATGATAGTTTGAGTGATGTACTCTCTATTTTGGAACATCTCAAATGCGGTTTAGCATTGTAATATGGTTAATACACGAAGAAAAGGGAGTTGTAACGACCAAAAATCCATAAGTGTAGAATTTGAACCAAGTGACTTATGTGTGATCGTTATTCGGGACGATTGGGGCATCTCATAATCTAAAACATAGAGTGGTTTAATGGCCTTAAGTAATAGCTTTGATACGGCTTTGGAAGCTCGGGATTTCGATGTGTATAACTCAAGTTATGATAGATTTTGGGAATGTGTTCTTTTTACATACGTTTATGAGTCGGCAAGTTTATGAGAATTTTTAGGCATCAAGGATGCCCTAATAGATTATGATGTCTCACTAAAAGTCTTATTACGTTAGCACTACAACCATGTCTAAACTAGTACCGTTAAGTTGTCATGTTCTGTTTAAGTCACTTTTGGGGAATGTTACAAGGTTTTCTGAGGTTGTGATCAAAATAAAAGTTGTAGTAGACCTTCCAAGCTTTCCATAGGGTGGTCTTACCCGTTCATCCGATGTTTAGAGTCCGACTTGTGAATTTTAGAAGTTGCACCCTGAAAACTGTCGCATAGCAGATCAGTCATGCTCAAGGAAGTACTGCTTGTACCTTGCCTAAACTCGCATGTTTAAGTTCAATCAAAACATAATCATAGCTTAATATGGACAAATGTGTTTTTAACAAGTTTTCCTTATAACATGTGGTTCCGCCCCATATCATGTTATGCCAAAATCCATTATTACATAATCTGGCCAGTCAACCGGTTAACTCTGTCCAAACTTCCCAATCGATCTAGGGATGCGAATATGAACTTTAGATGATCGCAGAAGGAACTACTCAGATAATAATCAGGCAATAAAGTTTAATTGGTTTTTCTTTTCTCTGTTTGCAAAATGAATTGAAATGCGCGAAATAAAATGAACTCCATAAATCGTATTAACTATCCAAGGGTATGTGTATTGAGTTTTGGCTCATTTGCGAAATGCTATATGTTTTTGTTCTAGGGAGTAGTGCAAGTGGTAGCAAGCCCAACGCTGATATAAAGTCAAGCTCATCTCCAAGTAAAGGAACTTCCAATATTATTTTGCATTGAAGTTGAGCCCTTTGTTTTTGGCGTCAAAGCAAATGGTGGATCGATATATTCATGAACTGGTGACATCAGTTATCTTTTGTTTTATCAATTATGTTTTTTGTTAATTCTAAGTTTATTGTGGAGAACTTATGGATTATGTGTATTTTTCAAACAAGTTTCTTTGGGATTGTTGCGTTGTAATTGGAATTTTGGTTGGTAGCCTTGTCCATGGTTGTGGACAATGGTAATATCTTCAGGTCTTGATTCTGTTGCACTAATCGCTGGGTTTGTGTTTAGTTAGTCCTAAACTGACTTAAGGATCTGGGGGTGTTACAACAGTATTGCAAAACAGGAACTTACCTAAAGTCTTCTCCGGGTCTTGTTTCTCCATGACCCGTTCATCTATGCCTCTAAACATGAGTCTAATGGTGTCTAATTACATTAGTGTATGGCCCAAGTCATGATTATCTCCCTCCATATATTCCTAACATATGCACATTTCAAGAATACATGATATGTTTCTTCACCATCTCTCCCACAGAATGCATAAATGCCTTCTTCTTCCTATATTATACCTTTCCTTTTGAGCATATTTCTTGTATTTATTTTCCCAATTAGGTGGTCCACACCATGAATTCCACTCTTGGCATGGCTATATTTTGCTATGATGAGCATACCAACAAGTCAATTTGTACCCCAAAGTTTACAATTTCTTCTACCTTCGTCAGTCACGATCTGACTGAGAAAGGCTCATGCTAACTCCACATAATTTGGTCATCCTCCCTCATCCACACCCTATATTCAGTAATCTACTCCTCCGCTCCATTTCTTGCATCTCTAAATTCTTACTCTAGGTGATTGACCATCTCTAAATGTTTCCATCCGATCTCCCCCACCATCCTTTTTTTTTTTTGTATTGAAATCTTATATAGTAGGGGAATTCATCTCTAAGAATACCTCGTTCATTCCGTGGATCTTCCCAAAATCATATCTTTTTCCCATCTCCCAACACACTTATGAATGATGATTGAATATTTTTGATATTTGGTTTTGTATAAATGTGAACTTAGAACATTTGATGTGAATTTGGGGAATATTTTATGTGAATATGTTATTTTATACTCGAATTTCCCATATTATGTTTGGTTTGGAGATTGGTGAGTTTTATAGGAAATTTGTTGAGGTTTGAAGAAAAAAACTGAGTAAAAACCAAGCTAAAAGTGTCCAAATGTTACATAAAAGAGGAAGAGAGAAAGATTTAGATCACCTGTAGGCCCGAAGAGCAAGCCCAAGTATTGAATAGGGTCGTATTTGAGTTGCCACATATGCAGAATTGAGCTCCACAATTCATGGAGCCATCCGGATAGCATAAATGTGAGTTCCACATAGGCTAACTAAGACCGTGGGCTTTATGCCATGGGTTGTAATGAAGTGGCCACATACCGTATTGCCCTGGCATCGTCCGTGACAGTCATGTCTCTTGGGGTTTTACCGTTTTCGTTGATTTTTGCAATATAATCAAAAGAATTCGGCTAGTTCAATCATCATCCAACGCCAGTATCCACTTCAATCAACTTCTGTATTCATCCATAATCCCCCTTCCGTCATCATAGTTGAGATTGAGAGAAAGATCGAAGGATCGAAGTGAACCATATCGGGCTAAGGTCTAAGCTACAAAATTCATGGTCACCAAGCCTTCCCGTACCCCCTTTGAGAAACACGAGAAAAACCACTTCAAGGTCGGGTGTGGAGTCCATTTTAAGGTGGATCCCGGACCTTAGAGCCATATTTGGGTCATCGTTAGGTGTGCATCCACTACATGCGGGACCTCGAACCATGGGGGTGGAGCTAAGAGTCCTCATCGGGACCTACTGTAGGTCTTTGAAGGGGCTCGGAAATCTTTCGGCAAGAATAAGCGAGAAAGGTCAACCTGGAAAGCTGAAATGGATATGTCTTCAATCTTTCAATCATAGCTCCTTCAATACAACTCCGATTGACTTCACATTTTGGGAACATAAAATAGGCATGAAGCGCTTTCAATCGATATATTATGGGCCCAAAATATAGTTCGGACGAAGACATTATGCACGTTGGAAGTTCGGCAGAAAATCTGTCCAGAAGGATGTCATGTCTGTGACATCCTGTGCCACGCTCGTGACGTCCTCCTCTGGCCCAGTTTTTGACAGGTGACTATGTCATGACCGTGACGTCATGTATCATGCTCGTGACACCCTTTATAGTCTAGTTGCCCCTTGGCAAGAAATGGACGTCGCAGTCGCGATGCCCTGTGTCGCGCCCGCGTCGCCCCTGTCCGGACTTTATTTTTGTTCTAAACCTCCCCCTCTCCTATAAATAGCTCTTGTGAATATTTTGTTGAGGGAATATTGATGACTTTTGCTAAGCATCGCTTATGAATAGAATGGTGAAGCTAATGACTTTCATACTCTTGTAAATCTTGTTACTTTATTCATAATTACTATGTTATGGTGGTGTTGCAAGTCATTCCTTTATTGATTAGTGGTGGACAATCCTTTATCTAATCATGGTGGGATGTTAGGTCTTGGTGGTTGAATTTTTCCTTTATCGAAGATCATATTCAGTTCCTTTGGTGTTCAAGTTCCTTGTTGATTTGTTTTTTGGAATTTGATTATATTATCTCTCAAGTTTATTATCATCCATTCAACATCAAGATCATCCATCATTATCTCCTCCTTTCTCAATCAAGGATTATGGTTTTATTTCTCATTCACCCACAGCGCCACACTCCACAAAGTTTGATCGAGTTGGATTTAAAGCACGCGGAGCAAAAATCTTCTTACTGAGTTCTCCATCAAGTCCACCATCGTACTTTGGTTTATTTCTTATCTTTGATAGGATTTTCATGCTTTCTAAATTAGTTTTACTTGCATTCGTAGTTTTGAACATGAATTGTGAGTAGTTTCTTTTAGCTTGAGGGATGAACTCTAGAAGTTGTTTGATGAATTGATTTTAGTTTGGATTGAACAAACATGAATTTAGTTGATTATGTTTTACTTAGCCCTTGATTTTGTTCGTCAATGGTTTTGCTTGATCACCAATTGCATAGTATTAGGTTGTTGAGTGAAGAACCCAAAGGAGAAACTCGATTACTGGAAACCTAGGGCTAAGCTAATTAAAAATGAACTAGACATATGTTTTTTAGTTAGAGGTCTTGTGATAATTTGATGGTTAACTTATTTTAAATCGAAGTAACCACAAAAGTAGGTCATTGATTTAGCTAAGCAATTCACTTCTTTGCCTAAAGCTCGTTGTGAAAGAATATATGCAATTACCGACTCTAAAATGTACCAACTAATGAATTGCATTTATTAATTCATGAATGACCTAGGTTTTATCCCCTGAACACTTTCATTCAATTGTTAATTCCCTATAAAATTAGCTTGCTTTGATAGTTAGAGTTGGCTTAGAAAAAAATCAACTCAAACCCGATATGATTTAGCAATCAATTAGAAGGCTAGTTTGGTGCGTTGTTTAGCAAAGTCCCTTGGTATCGATCTTGATACTTGCTATAATCACAGGGGTGCACTAATGGCTTATCAAGTTTTTGGTGCCATTGTCAGGGCTTTTATCCCTAGTAGCCATCGAGCGAATATCCTTAAATTGACTAACTCATTTTTTTATTTTCTGTTTTGATTTGCCTTGGTAGTTGTTTTCTTTTTCCCTTGCTAGGTCTCCCATTGGTGTATGCAAAAGGCGTCGCTTTTCGAACTTGACCTGAAGATGGAAAGAACCTTCCGCTTTAGAAGGAATAAATGAAAGCGAGAGGAGGCTAGAAGGACACGAGAAGAAAAATCCAATGAAGAATGCAAGATGGCTAGAGAGAGAAGAACATTCGAGCAATATATGACACCTAATGTCACCAATCCGCCTAAGACCATCAATGCACCAGGAGTAGTTGCTAATGATTTTGAATTGAAGAGTTCCCTCATCAACTTGGTGTAGGTCACCCCGTTCCATGACATTCATAATGAAGACCCCAACTGACACCTCCGTATCTTTTGCCAAACATGTGATACTTTCAAGGCGAATGAGCGCACCAAGGATTCAATCAAGCTGATATTGTTTGACCAGCGATCGAGCTTTGTCTGATGTACGTGGGCTCCAATGTGAGCTTGATGCCCTACTCATTGTACAAGAGGCTTGACCCTAGGAGAGTTGAGACTCACCACCATGTCTAGCTAAAGATGCGGAGGTGCTCGCTGAGGTCTTCATTAGGAAGTGATATTTTTATTTTATTTACTCAAATTTTAGGGCGAAATCAACCTCTTCATGCAATCACGTGTACAGGAAAACTACTACATCAAGATCTTCTCAAACCTCACGTTAGCGTAGGGTTGGCAAAATTTTGACTGACCCGATATCCGGTTTCATCCGACCCTAAAAAAACCGGGCACGGTCACGAAAAATCCATCCGAATTTTAAAATCAGTTGACTGATCATTGTCTGATTTAAAATCGGGTCAGGTTTGGGTATTGAAAATTGAGTCTGGGTTTTCCGAATTGAGGGAAAATCAAGGTTCGATCATTTCGGATATGTTCGAACCCGGTTTGTCAGCGAACTTGGATTGGCTTTTAAATTAACTTTATGTACAATTTGGACAATTCAAGCATCGATTAATCAGATAATGTTCGGTCATTCCAATAACAAAGTATGAACTGACCTTTATATATAATTCAGACATCAGACATCCGTGCCTAGGTACATGTCCGGATACGGCCTCCTTGTTCGAATTGCTTATCGAACAAGGTCCGAGTAACAGGTTTTTGATTGAATGATTGACTTGATTGAACCTGAAATTACTCGAAGCCGAACTTTTGCTAGGCCTATGTTAGCGTGATCATATTGGAGTTTGTTGTTGTCACTTAAGTTTTAAATATAATTGCACATAAAAAAGTTGAATTTTATTTTAACATTTTAAATCTCCATTCACCAATAATTACATGCCATTGATCTACTTTTAAGAGCGTGTTAATTGGTTTCAAAAAAATTTTGGACGCTAATATACTGAACTTTTGGGGTATTGAACAATAATGCACTGAACTTTGACTTTGGACAATAATACACTGACTTTGGGGGGTGTTGAACAATAATGCATTCGAGACAATTTCGACGGTGGCGAACTTGGTAACAATCTTATGTGACAGACCGAGGAGACAAATATTTTTGGACCAATTCATCTCCTCCACCCGCTACATAGGATCGCCACCATTGCCAAAATCATACTGAGTGCATTATTGTTCAACACCCCCAAAGTACAGTGTATTATTGTCCAATATCAAAGTTCAATGCATTATTGTACAATGCCTCAAAATTCAGAATATTAGCATCCAAAAACCAAAAAAAAAAGAAAAAGAAAAAAAGAGCGTGTTAATTAATGAATGCGTCTAGATACATTAGCCGCCGAGCAATTCTGGGTCTACAGCCTTTTGATGTGAGAAATGGGAATTGGATGCTTTACTCCCTCAACTCCCAGTCACATTCTGTGTTATTCCACATCACTCTTCCACTCATCAAAATCAAAATCAAAATCAAAATCAATATTTCTGCATAATCACACCAATTTTCCCATTCATTTCAATCACCCAATTCTGGCCAACACAACCATGTCTCAGACACCGTGTCCAATCCCCTTGAATTGCACCAAAACTGAGACCCAACAAGATATTTCAGAAGGACTCGTGTTTGATCCGCATGGCATTGATCCTAAATTGCTTCAGAAGTTGGTTTATGATGCCTTGGTCTGGTCTTCTCTACATGGCCTGGTTGTTGGTGATAAAGCAGTTCAGGTTTGATATTCATTCCTTTTTTTGAAAAAAAATTGATATGGAGTTGCCCAGTAAATCCCAGATACTGAATTGAACTTAGTTTAGCTTATTTGCTAAGTTTGTCATAAATTTAGGAAAACAAAGCTGGGAATTGATCAGAAAATGCCTTCTTTCTTAGAACTGTTTACTTTTCAGGTGCACTTTGCTAAAGTTGATTGCTTTATTCTATGAAAACTTGAAAAAGAATGTTCATTTGTTGATTACGGTTAAATTCTGAATTTTGGTTAGTTACTTTGGAAATACCCAGTTGCTGATTTGAGGGCTTGATTTACTATTCCTTTTGGAAATCAATGAGAGGCAGCATATTCATGGTGCTTAATTTTCATGCTTAAATCTTTGAAAAAGATCCAGAAAGTGATAATTTTGTTGGAGTTGGATATTAAATTTGGGTTCCTATGTGAGAGTTGAAGTACATAGAGTTGATATGAGGTTGAAACTGCAGGGATCAGGGACAGTTCCTGGAGTTGGGATGGTCCATGCCCCAGTTTCGCTGTTGCCCGTGCCATTCCCTGTTAGTCACTGGATGCAAGCATGCGAGTTAGCCCCCATTTTCAATGAACTATTCGACCGCGTAAGCTTGGATGCAAAATTTCTTCAGGAATCGCTCTCAAGGTTGCTTCTTTCTCTTCCTCTCAACCCCTTTCTATTGTCTTCTAAATATCTTGTTGAGCCAACAGCTTGGCTATCAGGATCATGCCTAATGTGGTTGTTACTTAGTAGTCCTAACTCCTATTTTAGTTTAATTTCAATTTCCAGATTAGGATCTTAGCTTGTCGTGGATTTCCTTTCATCAAAATGCATAATGTAGATCATTCAAGTGTTCCTGGGTAAGGGTATGGGGATAAAATTTTAACCGGAGAGTCGCATGTGGCGTATATAAAGGAAGTATTGTCGGAAACTAGCATAAGAAAACTTGGAACTTGGAAGAAGGTACCTTTTTTTTTTAATTATCAATCAGTCGATCCATTATCATACTTATGGGCGATAAAACAAGAGTATGAAACTATGAATAGCATTAAAGAGGCCAGTTATGTTACTGCTTCAGAATGGGAACACATGCAAAATTCTGATAATGGTATGAATCTTAGTTTAGGGCCAGGTTACCTGAATAAAACTCTTCTGTCTCAAAACCCGCACTAGGAAATTGGAATCTCATTTTCATTGTATGTTTCAGTCTCATAAACGTCCCTAAAATTGACACTTGGGAGTTTGTCAAACCTCGAAAAAGATGAGCAGAGCTCAGCTGAGAACTTGGAGTGGCAATCATGTTATTGTATTTTAATTTTCAGTATTCTTGGACTGTTGTGCCTCCCACTTTTCATGCCAAAACTTCTGTTGATATCTCACATCAGTGCTCCCTTCCTTAGTGTCGTTTGTTTTCATGGTTCATGTCAAATTCCTATTTGCAGACTTTATATAAGGAAATTCAATCTTCTTCCTTCTTTTCATATTGCAGAACTAGAAAAGTTGATGAGTTCACTTCGAGATTATTAGATATACATTCCAAGATGATAGATATGAACAAAACGGAGGTTAGTGTGCCTCTCCTCTCTTATGCTATATGTATAAACTCGGATGAGTTTTTTTAAATAGCATTACAGTGTATGCAATATAACAGCTGGACATGGTAGCCAATTTTCTTCTTGATTAGCAAGAGGATATTTAGTTGCTTTGTGAAGTTTTTGCAATGACGCGGAATACTTGTTTAGGACATACGCTTGGGTCTACATCGCTCAGATTACATGCTTGATGCACAAACGAAGTCGCTTCTCCAAATAGAGTTCAACACAATCTCATCTTCATTTTCTGGGCTCAGTTGTCTTGTCAGTGAACTTCATAGGTTAGTTTATGAATAACTGTGGTTCCAAAGTGAATTACAGAATATCTAGACTTCATTTGAGATTGATTAAATGCTACTATATTTTTTGTATATGCCTCAGCTTGAAACTTATAGCACTCCTTTTATTTAGTTGCAGACATTGGTCCACTTTGTTAGGTAGGATGTTCTGACACTTTTTGAACTCATGTGGTCTAGGAATTTAATTGGTCAATATGGAACTCATCTTGGATTAAACAGTAAAGGGATTCCTGAAAACTTTTCTGTTCGTCAATTTGCAAAGGCCTTGGCTGAAGCTTGGAAAGAGTTCAATAACCCAAGGTCAGACTTAAACACTTGATTGTCAGCGTTTATTTCTAACCATGTTGTCTTATATCCTTACTCAATTTACAGCGTTACAGCTAAATCTTTTCAGGGCTGTAGTTCTGGTTGTGGTTCAACCTGAAGAACGCAATATGTATGACCAGCATTGGCTTTCTGCTGTTTTGCAGGAGAGATATCCTTCTTCTGTTTCAGTTGCAGCATAGTAAATAGTGTATAGATTATAGAATGATGCAAATCATGTAGAATATTCAGGTTAGCATATTATTTAGATCATGTACAAGTGTACAACAAAGGCATTTCATATTTGTGTTTTTGGTACTAATAGACGGGTAATTGGACGAGAGTTATTTGTGCTTATGTTTTCCCTAACAGTTTAATACACATGGTGTCACATCCATCAGGAAAACATTAGCAGAAATTGACCAGGAGGCAAAATTGCTGCCTGACGGGACACTTGTTCTGTAAGTAATGATATGAACGCTTTGCTTATTCCTGTTTCTTTCTTTCTTTCCACATAAATGTCTTCATGATTATGCATATGTAGTTTCTTTGTACTCTCTCTCTCTCTCTCTCTCTCTTTGGTTTGGGGTGGGGGATGGGTTCAGGCTATGTGCTGTGCTTTCATTTAACCTCATCTTTTGACACTTGCAGTGGCGAGGAAGCAGTTGCAGTGGTGTATTTCCGAGCTGGTTATGCACCTACTGACTATCCTTCTGAGTCGGTTAGTGAACCTGCCACAAATTATATTATATAAAGTATGAACACTGGGCTCACAACAGCTAGCATGTCGACAGAGTAGCATGAAATTGATTGTATTGAACTATAGCGCTTTGTATTCTTACTTTTAATAAATATTGTGTTGATACTATTCAACCTTTGTGTCAGCTCTAGTTCTATATTAATATTAATACTGTATCTGAGATAATTCTCTCTGCAGGAATGGAGGGCACGGCTGGTGATCGAACAATCTTCTGCTGTGAAGTGCCCTTCAATTGCTTATCATTTGGCAGGTACCAAAAAGATTCAACAGGAGCTGGCGAAACCCAATGTACTTGAGAGGTAATCACTGTGCCTTTTGCGTCTTTTTTTTTCGGGGGTTTTTTTTTTGGTGGGGGGCTATTTCTCAGGAAATAATTTATGAAATAGTGTACAAAACAATGGACGTCCTTGTGGTTATGGCTATAGTGTTGTTGCTGCACTGGAACTTCTTTGTTGTCAATCCACCTATAAACAGTCATGCTCACTTTCAAGAGCTTTCCATCTGAGACTAGATCATATTTAAGCATATTTAAGCATTTCCAAATCACACACTTGAGTAAGCTGAAATAAGGAGTATGTTGATCTTAACACAAGTTGATCCAATTTGGGATTAGGCTGAAGATTGATTGTATTTTCTTTGCAAATGACAACAAACCCAAAATATGGCCTGAAGGTCCTGACTCAAGTGAACAAACATAGTACTATCTTATCAGAGTAGTCACCTAATCAGTTTGATGAGATTTACCTGGTTACCAATACCCATTTTCCTGGTTTAGATATGCGGCGTACTAGGAAAGTGATTTGAAATTTTTGTTAAAACGGTAATCCTAGGCTCCAGAGTGATGGAATCCTGTCATTGGTTCTACCACAGGTTTCTTGATAACAAAGACGACATTGCCAAACTTCGGAAATGCTTTGCAGGCCTGTGGAGTTTAGATGATTCCAAGGTCATTTCAGATGCTATAGAAAACCCAGAATTGTATGTGATGAAACCACAAAGAGAAGGCGGAGGTATTACTATTGACTTCCAGATCAATTACTTACTAAAGATGGAGCGGGAGTGTTAAAACTGTCTTTCTTTCATAGGAAACAACATTTACGGCAATGATGTGAAAGAAGCCTTGCTAAGAATGCAACAGGATGGAACAGAAGAGGACGCAGCATACATCCTTATGCAGAGAATTTTTCCTACTGCTCTTCCAGCACTTCTAGTACGACAAGGAGTTTGTCACAAGGATCACGCAGTTTCAGAACTAGGGGTATACGGTGCTTATTTGAGGTATTTGCATATTTATTGCATGGCTGATGTCTGATTTATAGTATGGATAATCCAATAAACTGTGAGGTAGGAAAAGGCAAAGGGATTTTTTGAATTCTTGTAGAATACATTGTGTTGCATCATAGATAAAAATCACAAAACTACTCTATGACTTGCTTTCAAAACAGAGTGACCGAAGGGCAACCTAACCCTGTTATCTAAGTTGAGGAAGCCTATTATTGACCCAACCACCAAATTGGTTCATCTCCAACTAAACACAGGAATTTGTTTTGAGTAAAAAATTCATTTTCTTTTCCAAACATGATTTCCTCAACCCAAGCATTCTGATAATCCATTCTGATGCTATCTGAAAGAAACCCAACTCTAGATCCAGGTTGTGAGTTCAGTGGTCTGTATGTCCATTACAGGGCTTTGTTGTGTGTGCGTGTAGAAATGAAGTATGAAAACACAAATTCATTTGATCTAGCTTTAACATATGGGAATATGTGCAGGAACAAAGACAAGATTATAATGAATGAGCAAAGTGGTTACTTGATGCGGACAAAAGTATCTTCATCAAATGAGGGCGGGGTTGCAGCTGGTTTTGCTGTCCTGGACAGTTTGTATCTAATTTGAAACCTTGGAAAAAGATGTTGCTGAAATCTGATGTAGACAGATGAATAACATGTCCCAAGTTTTGGAGCGCTCCAAGACGGAGAAAGATCTTTCGCTATTACAACCTACTTGTAGCGTGGGTCTCATTTTTTGCGGGATCTAGGGATCATTCCTTGCATAAATAAGTAATTATGAGACTCATTTTTAGCTGCCACTTGATTTGAGGAAGTCTCCTGATAAAATGAGAACTCACTCTGCATTTTTGGATTGTGATTTGTAACAGTAAAATGATAACACCCCCCCCCCCCCCCATTTTTTTCCTCTTTTTCCTCTAATGTTTCACAATTCAGATGACAGTGTGATAAGCTACAGAACTGTCCTAATGTTTTTTGATGAACCTCATGGCTGATTGGAGAAATAAACTCAGAAAAGGTCATCTGGTTTTCTCTGCGGGTTGCTTGATACTGATGTACTATATGTATGGATCGAATTTGGATGTCAACAACCGAGTCAAGTTTTAGCCAAATCTAGCTTAAGCCAAAGACCAAGTTGAATATCCTATCAATATTTCTGTGTTCCTGAATTTTGTTAATGTCTTGCCAATACTTCTGTTTCATCTTGATGACAAAACTCATATGGATCAAGGGAGAAATGATGATATAATTTGACCATTGTAAAAGCTAATCTAATGAGAGCCGAAGAAAGTCCATTCAATTGTGGAGGGAATAATTTGGGTCGAATCCTAGAGTTTCCAATTAAAATCCTACATTTTAGCCATAATCATTTCAACAACTCAAAGACTCATGTCCTTCAGAGCACTGCAGAGCTTCAGGGCACCATCACCTTACTCCTATGTTGTCAGAACCGGACCGGTCACCGAACTGGTTGACCCAGAGGGTTAATGGTTCAATGGGTCGAATCGGTTTTGGTGTTTTTTCCCCGGTTGAACTTGTTGGGCGAGTTAAACCTGGGACCGGACCGGTCAACTTGCCGGTTCACGGTTGAACCGGTCGGACCGGCCGGTCCGGTCCGGTCCGGTTTTTACAACATAGCCTTACTCAAGGAGTCTTATGGCATCGAAACACTTCTAACTACTAATGTAGGACCCACTTTCATCCGTGTAGACTCATGTCAAATAACACAGATGAGCAGAACACAAAACAAAACTTAGCAAGAAGCGACTAGATAGTTGTCATTCCATTAGCAAAAGCCAACTTGTGTGTTATTTCAAGCATATCAGAGTTTTACAGAGTACACTCTAGTAAAAATGATTCGATAGATATGAATTACAACATCAGGATTGTTTATAAGACGTGTGAACTATTTTTCCTTACTGATACAATCAGATACCTATCAAAAGTTGCATTTTCTTACAGTACAATGGTGAAGTATGGTATTTTACAAAATTCCGGGCTGGTATGCCCAAAAAAGGATACTATGGTAACAGACAGACAAATAGCTAAAGTAGTTACACACAAGGATCTGCAACCACGAACCAGCTGTCTGTACAAAGTATAGTGAATCGTATTGTATAGAGTAGTATATCCAACATAGTTATCCATCTCCTACAGCACTTTAACCACGGTGAGCTCTACAAGTCGTCTGTTTTGCAACCCAAGGCCTTAATTTCTAGCCCGGGCATTAAGAGTGACAGCTAACCCCACAGCATAAGAACAAGGAGACAATTTCTAGACTGCTACTTCGAAAATTTCCCACGAAACTGTTGGAGCAATTTTTTCCCATACGACTGGGATGGGCCCAAGTGGTTAGCATCACGACCATTTTCCATGGAGCAACTGGGGTTTTCCACCATGCCATTACTGCAGCTTCCTTCGTCCTCCACATCGCTGTTAGGAGTGGCCTCTCCTAGAGCCATACAATAGCTCTGGCCATCTTCGGTAGAACAACTAGAGCCATCTTCCAAAACTTGATTGCAATCACAATCATCTTCCCCACTGTGATCTGAATCAGCTAGCTGGTCAAAGAAAGCATCAAAGTACCAGGGGCAGCTTTCATTCCATTCTCCCCTCCTGGCGTGGGCCCTCCATTTCTGGTCAGATATCATCTCAGGAGAGAGCCCCCACTCCAGCATCTGCTCCTCTGAATGATGGATGGCCAAGCTGTACTCTCCTCCCGCGCCCAATTCCATCACACGATACTCCGCGTTTCCAGGGTTGTTGAGGTTCTCAAATTGTTCCACTGTCCACTTAAACCATTTCATCAAGAACACACGTGAGGTCAGCCCGTGTGTCACGATTATCAGATTTAGATCATCGGCTGGGTCATGATGAAGTCTGTTCATGTCTATGTCTCTCCAAAGTGATTCCATAAAACCTGCAGTTTTTGAGGATTTAGCTTTCAGGGTTAACCCGTGCAAAAGTCGGCATTAAAGTTTGATAGAATACATGAAACAATAGAAGCTGGAAATAACTGAGGAAAAAAGAAAAGTTTCACAGAAGCCAAGGGATGTATTGAAAAGCACAACTGATCCAATATTGATTTATCTTGAAAATCTATCTAACCTCCTCATCACTTGTAGAAGACCTCAATTCATGTAACCTGACTCATACTTTCTCACATCTATCTAATAGGTAGCCCTTGGTAGTTTACCCAAGGACTTCGTATTGGTGTGCATTGATATGGTTATGTTGGCATTGCAGTCAAAGGTAAGCTTTTGAATCTGGTTTGTGTAGAAATGGCAAGTGAAGACTGAAAAATTTGGGATTTAAGCATAAGTTGTAAGAGAAGACTAAAATTATTGATTTCTTGAACGACTATCTTTCAACAATAATACAAATATAACAAATCAATAAGATAAGAAGTGACTAATAGCGCTGCAGTGAGGATCCTCCCTAGTGAAAGACTACCTTCTCCCATAATCTAGGGCAGTGAGGATCGTCACCAATGAGCTTGAACAGACTGAAAAAAATACACGAGCTGCATCTAAAGTCAACCATGTACAACTCACACTTGACTCAGCGCTTTTGAACATTAGATCATAGCACCAGCAGAGTACCATGGAAGCCACCCTTAATCCCTCAGCCTTTTGAAAGTGCCAATTGAAAATCATCATAAGAAAAAACCCCAAAAGGAATCGTTTTCTAAAGCATGTAAGAAGGATGGCAACAGGACCTTCAGCAGTAAAAATGGATATTTTTACTCTCGCGTCTAGAAGACAAAAGCTTCACATTTCTGATCCCTCAAACTAATTTACAGATAACTCTTTTGCCACGATCTAGTGATATTCTCAACATTCTACAAGAAATACCATCTCCCATGCAAAAATGACAGCTCATGAATTTAATTACCCTACATGTAGCAATCCAAATTAAAGCATTCATACTTTCCCTCCTAACCAATGGATGTTCTCTATTTAGGCATAACATTGTGCAACGCATTGTTCTTTTTGGCACTTGACACCACCCGAATACTTAAATTTTCTAGACAAGAATGCAACAACGAAAAAAGAAGCAACTAGTTTCCAGTTTGAACACCAAAGCAATCTGATTTTAGGATGCTCCCTTCAAATAATTTTTTACCCCAAATATCTTGAAAACAAAGGTCTTACTTGAGTGTAGGAGGGAAGAATATTCTACACAAGGGGACCAACAAATCATTTGGCTTTAAGGTTGCACGCCTACACCTACTTGGACCATCTGCACCAACATCTGTTACTACTAGCTACCTAGGTAGATCAAATGTCCTACATTGCACCGATTGATTCTAAATAATCAGGGATGAGAAGAAGAATTATCCAAAGAAAGGGTGAAAAATAAACAAAAAGAGAAGAATTGAACAACACTATGGCAGGCTCAAGAGGACAACTAGCTAAGAGGTAACTGAGGTAATTTAGAGTAAGGAACCCATAATAGAGAAAGCTTTAGGCCATGTTTGCTCCTGAAGGGGTCCCAATAGTCAATGCAATAGCATTCCTTAAGCTACCAACAGTTACAGGCAACAGAAAACCAAACCCACTTTTAGCCTGTTAGCCTAATCCTTTGAGGCCAAAGACTCGGTCCTTACTGGACAGAAATATACTCATACTAGATGTAAGAAAGCTCTACATCTAATCTAATCAACATGTAAATACAAATTGTTTAAATTTCCTAGGTGGAACAATCTTATGGGCTTAAGCAGTGGCCATGTAAACTAGATTAGTTGTTATGTGCAAAGCCTAAAAATGAAAGCAACAACTCACCAACTTATACAATCAACAGCCCGTACTTTCAATTTATTTCCCTCACATTATCAACATGACATATGCACAACGACCAATCTTCCCTTTGAAACAAATGTATTCAGCCTATGAGCATCTTGATATCTCCATTTGAAACAGGAGTAAGGTATGCAAACAAAAATACCTCCATAATGTATGGTTCCATAACTTATGTTCTTTGTAGTGTATTCCAAAATTCAACTACCTTTCATTTTCAAAATTGATCATTCATTTGACTTTCGGCGATGAAAAATTCAATACATGTACGGCCCCGTTCTTTTGTGCGTTGCGTTGTGTTTGCGTTTGCAGTAAGTTGCGTTGGAAATAGTTAAACAGTAATGGTAATTTGCGTTATGTTGCGGTAGGGTTGCGTTGCGTTTGGGTGCGTTAACGCATAAAAGAACGGGGCCGTAAACACTATACATAGTAAGGCAACCCAAATCTTATGCACATAGAATTTCCATCTATGGAAGGTTTGCCTTTTACCCAAGTTTTTTTTTTTTCCCCAAGAAAAAGAAACAAAGAGGTGGCTAACAGGAGGAGAACTACATATTAAAAAAGAGTGTCGCAAAGCAATAAATTAAATAACTAACAAAAATAACCCAATAAAGCAGGAGGCTAAACCTGTAGAAAAATCAACCCTTGTCCCCACCAAGCATAGTGCTAATTAAGAATTACTTTAATCAACCCACCACACCATATTTTATTAAGATTACATCAACAACTGAGAATTCCCTGGCTAAAAAGTGCTCGTCGTACCCCAAAACTATAAATTTGTTAAAAACTATTAAAAAAAAAAAAGCATTAAACACAAACCTCACTCTCGACAGTTGAGCAAAAGCTACTAGAGACAACCCAGCAGTGTAGCCCTATTCATTCATTCCATCATTTCCTACTGCTACCAAGGTTGATATTCCTTTTATCATTTTTCATTGAAACCCAGTACCCATGTATCCAATTAAAATACCTTTTAAATGAAAATATCCGAAGACCAAAGAACATAAGCAATGAAGCAATCAACAATTTGAAAACAGAATAGGTAATGAAACCCAGGGGAAATGAAAAAGAAAGACATACTGGAAACACGATCATAAACATCAGCAGCAGATTCTCCTTCTGGAAAGCGATAAAAGAACCTACCAAACCTAATCCGAGTCTCTTTAATAAGCTTCATAGTTTCCTCAACCTGGAAATTGCCAAAATCCTGCTCCCTAATCCTACACTCTTCTCTAACCCCAATGATCCTGGGCCTGGAAAAGGCACGACCGATCTCTCGGAGGGTAGACCGAGCACGGGCATAGGGGGAGACATAAAAGTAGACACGCCATGAGCGACCAGTGGAGGAGGATTCGATGAGACGTCGAATGCAAACACCGGCGTTGCGTGCCTGCAATGCGCCGTCAGAGGTGAGAGGGATTTTGTGATCTGGGGTTGTCGAGTATGCGCTGCTGTCTACGTTCCCTTGGCTTTGCCCGTGTCGAACCAGAATTATTCTCTTCGGTAGGTTTTGATGGTGGTGGTGGTGGTGGTGAGATTGCGGGTGGTGGTTGTTATGGTGATGTCCCATTTCGTTTCATCTCCTCGTTTCATCTGGGTCTCGCTGTCAATGCTGCTTTCTCTCTCTTCTCGCATCTAACGGTCACTCATGTTTGTTTCTCTTACACCTCTATTTTTTTTGAAGGCTAATATTTTATTTGCTCCATTCTGGATTAATTTTAGTTCTAACTCTACAACAGTTCTCGCCCAAAAAAAAAAAAAAAAAAACAACAACCTCTAGGACAATTGGCCTTACTTTTTTTTTTACTACCATTGTTCCAAATTAACTATCATATTTCATAATTTTACATATATCAATGTTCAACTAAAAAAACTACCTAGGTAATTAAATATCACTATTTTTCAAATTGTTTTTCGCATATAGGTGTGGGTAATGAGAGAATGTGAGTCTGAGTAGTTTTATTGATTGAAAAAAAAGTTAACATAATTATTAAAGTTAAAATAATTAAGTTATGTATTGGGAAATGAAAAGTGACAATTATTTTAGAACAAAAAAAGTTAGTTTAAATGTCAATTAATATGGAACGGAGGGAGTATTATTTTATAGCGTAGATAGAACAACAAAACATAAATATATCATCAAGGAAGAGCTCGTTTTTTAGCCTTTTTAGCTAGAGATTAGAGAATGTGTTTCCTTAATGCTTTTTTTTGTTAAGAATAAAACAACCATCTAAATAAAATAACATTGCCGATGAAGGATATCTTGGTCTTGGGAAAACAACTTCAATTTGTCGAGCGTCATCCATTTTGATTTGCCGCTTCGGTTGGACTTGTCTGATGCGGAAAAAACTATCTTCTTGCACCTTTCGCTTCATCCCTACACCACATATCTTGAAAGTACTAGGAGTTGATTGCCCGCCTTTAGAGACTCTTGAGCACCTCTTATATGCATTGTTGCCTCCTCAAGTAGCAATAAATTGAAAGTAACTGTCACTCTGCTGTCGTTGTTGAGATGATCCTGCAAAAGGACCTTGTGTATCCAATGAAGAATCTACCTCCTGATTTCCTATGAGCTATTTTGCTCTCTTTAGATTTTGTCTCCGTAGATAGTGACGAGGCATTGTCCACTATCATGTCCTCGACATCTTAGCGTCCTTGAGTTTAATTCCCACTATCAGAAAACTCATACATCTTGGGTCATAAAAACTGGTTAACTTTCTTCGTAGTAGTTCTTGATAGGTGTCTATAGAGATAGACATAGAATCATAGGCGGATCTACTCACATGTTAAGGGTGTCCATGAACACCCCTAATTTTTAAAAAGTTTCTAAGAAAATAATTTTGAAAGAGGTTGAATTTGAGACAAGTAGTATAATTAGACACCCTATATAATGACTTAAAGAATTATAGAGACCTCTCTGATTTAGAGGCTACCCCTCAATTTCTATTTTTCAATAAATTAATATAGTCACTTGGTTAAACGGTTCAAAGTCCAAATGTTAAATTTTGGTTGGCACCGTCAGGACCTGGCAAATTGGTTAGTAAGATAAGTTAATATAAAGTTAGATTTCGGTAAAATTTATAAGCTTCCGTAAGAGATAAATTTGGATAAATTTAATAAAGGTAGGTATTGATAAATTGAGGAAAATTTGGGTAACTTTACTTAAATATGTGTACTTTTTATGTTCCCACAACTTACCCATTTAACTGACAGACCCAAAGTCTTGTTTTTTTTAAAAAAAAAAGTTATGAAATTATAAGAATGTCATATTATAGTTCTAAGAGAAATTTGAATGATACTGATAATGTTAATGACAAAAGGCAATAGAGATGGCAAGTTAATTACGAAAAAAGAAATCATTATATGAGAAACTATATTCATGTTAATTAAGAGCTTTATACTAACTTTTAAAATTTAATGTTGTTTATGCAAAATTATGAACATTTAATTTACTATATTTGTTAGATGTTTGTCATTTTCATTAGCGTCTTATACTCATTAAAATTTATACTAAAATTTGGTTTTTTTTTAAATTAAAGCTAGACTGAATTCTTACAATATATTAGGAAATTTGTTTTTGAACGTACATTTTAAATTAACTTTTTTAAGCTAGTTTGTCAATTTTTTTTTATGTCGGCTATTTTTTTTAGTGTTTTGGTCTCACTTGTTATTTTTGCCAACCAATTGGAAACAAATAAAAAATTGGGAAATTGGATTATAATAATCCCCACTTTTGCAAATTGGATGACAATAATCCCTACTTTAAATTTGTATTCTGGTGGTCCAAATATATATATATAATTGTATTGTAGTGGGACATAATCGAGAGTATACCCTAAATATCATAAATTTTGTGTTGCGTTTGATTCAAAACTTTGTATAACACTTTACCAGGATTTTTAATGAATTTACATCATTTCTCCCAATTTTTTTCAATTTTGTTTCTATTTTTTTTAATGATTTTTTCAATTTTATCCCCTTTAAAAAATCATAATAATTTCTCGGAATCTCAAAAAAATAATTTAAAAAATGTTTTAGCAACTACACTTCATTACCTATCTGGGGGCAGGAACGAAAAAAACAAAAACAATGTGGGGTAGGCATAAAAAATAAAAAGAATGCGGTGATGGATATGGTACCACTACAATACAATTTTTTTTTTTGGACCACCAGAATACAAATTGAAAGTATGGATTATTGTCATCCAATTTGCAAAAGTATGTGAAGAAAAGAATTAAATGATAGCATTCTCTAATAATAAATAAATACTGGTTAATATTAATTGGACACCCCCAATAAAATTGTCTAGATCCGCCACTACATCAAATCCCCCATGTTTATTTTCTTCACAAAATTTAGAACTTGGTTAGTGCCAGCTTTGTCCTCTGTCATTGGATTGATTGCCGGAGATTGCGCGAGATTCTGGTCAGTCCCATCCTCCTCGTTTAGCAATGAACTTGAAGTAGGAGAAAGCGATTGGTTGTTCGCAGACTCTCTCCCGAATCTTAGAGCATTCCCAACAAAGTGGGAGAAACAGAAGGAGCCATGGTGGGTCCCATTATTCCCACCCTTGCAATTTTGAGGTTTTTCACATCAAAGTGTGAATGTAGTGGGAGGATCCATTAAGTGGACCCACTTTTTTTGTTTTCCTTTATTTTTAGTGAGTATAATAATGTTTTCCTTTATATTTAATGTTTTTATGGTGACACATTTATTATGTATATTTAAGAAACTTTGCTATTTTATTCTACATGAAAATAAAACTAGTTTATATTAGTTAGAAAATCTAGTGAATTCATAATACTAAAGTACATCATAATTTTAAAATTCAATGTACAATACAAAAATTGAAATTAAAGTACATCATATGCTGAAAATGAAAGTAAATAAGATACATAGTAAATAACACAAGAATTGGATTTGACATAAATAATAACAAATCATAACGGTAACTTGCAATGACTTCATGCTTGTGATTCAACACCCCGAGTTCTCTTCCATAATTCTTGCATCAAGTTGTATCTGGGATTCCTATGGGCTGCAAGGTCTTTTGCTTTTTGCTTGTGCTGCAAGAAAGTATCCTGATACGCCGCAAGTGCATGGTGTACAATGTAGTAGATCAAGGTCATTCCCACGAGCACTTGTTCTAGCTCACGCACTAAACTATCCCACTACAAAGGATGCTAGGTTATCAAAGGGTTGGATTTTTAACTCAAGTTTAACTAAATTGAACGAAATGGTAAAGCAATCTAATTTGAACTCCAAATAAATCTAATCGAAACAGCAAGCACAATTTTATGAGGTTTTTATCAATATTATAAAAGCGTTTAGGGGAGTTACTCTAGTTAACCAATTAACCTAAAGAAGATCTGATTTCAGTAGTTAGCAATTTGCACCAATTCGGGGTCAATAACCAAACAAATAATATATCACAACAATCTTTTGTTCCGGTGTGAATTGCCCCGACTAAATTAAACACCTATTTTCATGGCTATCTAATTTAGTCAAAGTTAACAATAAGTTATTTAAACGATCCTAAGTATGAAAATGCATTATTTCTAATCGAATTTTATACCTATTCAATCTTCGTCAATCCAACTCAAAGAAGCAATCTTTCGATCCGAAACTAAGAGTCTAGACACAAGTAAATGGTGGCTAATAAATTACTGTAGCAATATAAACACGAAGACAGAACGAAATTGACAAACTATTCCATACCAAATCAAAACCGAGGGTCAAATGAACAACATCGATTTTCCCCTAAACTAAAAATTAACTACTCATGCTTGATAATAAAAACAACTAAACTAATTGAATTGAATCTAGAAAACATAGTAAAAATTGGGAAGAGAACAACCACAATCGAGGGATGAACGAATATGTCAGCTCGTAAAAGTTTCCTTCTCCCGAGCCTCAATCTCTAATTTTTCTGTTGGCGGTTGAACACTTTGATCTCCAATACTAAAAACTATGATTATAAAAATATTGTTTTTTGAGAACTAAAAATGATAGATGATAGTATGTGATCTGATGCCTCGTTAAACCGCTGCTCCTGTCTTTTTATAAAAAATAGATGTCTTGTTCTCCAAGTAGTGCGTAACAACCTAGGCGCTGCCAGCGCGAGAGTTGCCTTGTTCTCCAAGCAGTGCGTAACAACCTAGGCGCTGCTAGCGTGTGCTAGGCGCTGCCAGCACCAAGCTTGTTCCAATTTCCCCGAACTCTTTGTCTGTCACGCTGCTAGCGCTAGGGGATGCGCTGCTAGCGCCTGTCTTGGCGAACACGACTTCTCTTTTGTTCCTTGCTCTTTGCCTTGTCTTCCCACCTTTTAACTTCTCCTCCTATTTTTTCTTAATGACTTCATGAAATTCCATTCGCAAACCTACAAAATAACACAAATCTCCAGACCAAGTGAAATTTATATGAATTCGGGATATGAAATGTTACGTTCGATCACAAACTGACCCGAAATTCATGTATTAAACACCCAATAACCCTATAAAATGTAGGGTTATCAAATCCCAACATGGATGACGTTCATGATGAACTTCAATGGGTTTAGTACCGGCTTGATCATATTCGAAGCTTAAGTCGTATGAGTCTCGTTCATCCTCAACGATCATATTATGAAGTATCACACACGCTAACATGAGCTTTGTCAGGTCTTTTCTATCATGCAATCGAGAAGGACCGCGAACAATGGCGAATCGAGACTGTAGTACACCGAAGGCTCGCTCGACATCTTTCCTCAGTGCTTCTTGTCGTTGAGCAAACAATTTTTGCTTTGGACCTTGTGGGGCACTAATGGTTTTCACGAATGTTGCCCACTTAGGATATATTCCATCTCCAAGGTAATACCCCATGTTGTAGTGGGTCCTGTTTAGGACAAACTCGCATTTTGGAGCCTAATTATTGTACAACTCAAAGAACACATTTGAACGATCAAGGACATTTTTGTCATTTAAAGCTCCTGGACACCCAAAGAAAGCATGCCATATCCATAGGTCATATGAAGCAACTGCTTCAAGAATGATTGTTGGCACTTTGTACAATCCTTTCCTAAATTACTACTTCCAAGTGACTGGGCAATTCTTCCATGTCGAGTGCATGCAGTCAATGCTCCCCAACATACCGGGAAAACCACAGGCCTCCGCAACGGCCAATAGTCGGTCGACATCCGCTTGGGTTGGCCTTCTTAAGTATTCAGAACCAAATACCTTAATGATGTTCTCACAGAATCTCTTCAAACACTCCAAATCGGTGCTTTCGCCAATCTTCAAGTGCTCATCAACGCAATCGGCCGATATCCCATATGCCAATTGTTGTATGGTTGCAGTACACTTAACTAGTGGTGTTAAGCCACGTCGGCCAACTGCATTATACCTAATGGTGAAGTACTCATCATGAGCATCTAAGGCATGGACTATGCGGAGAAATAAATGCCTGCGCATTCTAACCTTCGTCGAAATTGATCTTCTGTGTATAGGGGATCATTTGTGAAGTAGTCTTGATATAGGCGCTCGTGGGCTTCATCCCGATTCATATCAATGAATCTCTTTTTCCTTCTTCTTGGAGTTCGAGATGATGATCCGTTGGATTGTTGCTTAAGTTGAGCAATCTTTGTAGCTAATACAATGGCCTCATTTTCCAAGCGTTGATTTCCATGAACTTGCTAATGAAAGTTTTGTCGTCGTCAGAGTCATCAATAAGGTTATTGAACAATTCATCCGAGCTAGAATCACTTGAATTTCCCATTATTTAACAACCTGGATAAAACAAAGTGCCAATTATAAATTAAATATGCAAAGAGTGTGACACAATATCATAATTTCATTCAACCTCGCATACGAAGTACACAATTTAAAGCTACACTAAATAATTTAAAAGAAAGCTACATAATTTTAAGTTACCCTAAGCACGAAGTACATAATTTAAAGCCAAGTTAAACACTACATTCTAAATCTATCTTATTTGCTCCAGGTTGGTGGTGGCAAGCCCCTTTTCTGACACACTTCCGATTGCTTCTTATACATCATTACAGCTAGATGTGGTGGAAGTGTATTTAGGTCTGTCTTCAATAGATCTAGATCATTTTCCAACTCCTCTTCTTCACGTTTCTTTCTTTCATATTCTTCTTGACGCCTCTTTCTTTCATTTTCTTCCTTTTTAATCTCAGCTCGGATTTCTGCTAGGCGATAGTTCTTGTTTTTCATTTCAATACTATGTTAAGTCCATAACTTCATATCAGCATTCGCAACTTCTATATGGGTGCTAATCCGAGAGATCATTCATAGGCTCCAAACTCAAGTCAACTGCCACTTTCTCTTTCATCTTCCTCTTTGCTTTTTTGCTCCCCATAGGCCGCTGTTTCTCGGAGGTAGGGGTCCCCCCTTCTACGGGTGTTGAGGTGGGGAAGACATTGCTTGGGGTGGAGGGGTTTAAAGATTCACTATAGGACCCAGACTCATTGGCCCTAGATAGTTTGGATGACCCACCTGAAGATCGGGCTCCAAACCCATGGACCATTGGTATGTAGTCCTTGTTGGCAACAACATTCCACTTAGGAAGGTGTCTAAGTTTCACCCATCAATGCCACAACTAAAAATTGTACTCTTTCTCCCTAAAGAAAAAATCTTTAGCTCTATTCTTAACATCTTCATCAAATTCGCCACTTGCCCTATATTCCTCGGCAACTATCATAGAAGCCGTCCAAAAGTACACTTCCGAGGTGGCCCGACTCCATCGGCTGTGGAGTACTGTAGGACCCGGAAAATTCCCGTTCGGGGAAATGTTTCGGATGCGCTACTTATGTGACCGGGAGCCGACTAAGGTTGCTTAATCCTTAAATAAGGATATTTTTAGTTTTCGAAATTCATTTTCGGGGTGATGAAACTTTATTTATTTATAACCCGTTTTTTATTATTTAAATTATCCGTAATTACACAAATTAATTTAACAATAATTTAATCCCGGCCCACTTAATAAATCCAAGCCCAAGAGAAAACAAGCGGGCCACTGGAATCTGCTAAAACCCGCCTAGGTTTTAGCGGATTCCAGGTTGGACCACTGGTCTCCTCGACCCAAAGAGAAATTGGGTTGAAAATGATAAAACCCGCCTAGGTTTTATCATTTTCTGGCCCATTTCTCTCGGGACCCTCCTTGGATAAATATTGGACATGAATTAAACTATTTTCTTAAATTATTTTTGTGCAAGAAATCGAATACTTTAAATAATTAAACGAATTTGTAAAATATTTAAAGAGTCGCCAGCCGATTTAAGCAAATCGACAAACCATAAAATAAAAAAAGAAAGACTCCGGTCTACGAAACCGATTTCTAGATTGGGTTTTTGGCCACAAATAATCCGTACTGAGGGGCTTGTGACTGAGAATAATCCAAAGTGACTTTTTGGCCACTAGCGATCAGATTTTTCACTATTTTTCAGTAAAATCAATTTCCGGAGGGAAGGTCGACGTGGCGACCGAAATCTCCTTTTGGAGTGTGAAAAATATACTTTCCGTCGCCACGCGTCACTTTTCGGTCGGAAATTGCTTCTGGACTGCTATGAGAAAATAGTGAAAAAGTACAGACTGCCAGTGGCCAAAAAGTCACTTTGGATTACTCCCAGTCACAAACCCTTCAGTACGTATTATTTGTGGCCAAAAACCCTTCTAGATTTGGGGGTAAGGTTATGAATTCGAGAGTTATAAGAACTCTCAAATCCGCCTGTTATAAAACAGACTCTACTAAAATCAACATTGAAAAGAAAGAGAGCGGGGAGAAGTTTGGTTAATTTCGCGAAATTATTATTCAAATCATGCAATATAAAATGCGGTTTCTATTTTACAAAATATGTACAAGTAAAGGAATTAAAGAATGGATTACATGATAAAAAAAACCACAATAATAATGACAAAAGGAAACCTTGTTTGATGTGGGTTGCCCGAATGTGACGATTGAATTCCTTGACTTAGCCCCGGTTATGACCTCAGATAGGATGATGCTGATATGGATGATTTGGGTGAATGGTATAGGAGTGGTATGGGGATTATGAGAGTCGTTATAATTATATTAGGAGATAAGAATGGATATAGTGGAGGAAGTTTAAGAGAGTTTTGGTAGGATGATGATGATAGTTGGTGAAATGAGGGTAGAGTAATGGTAGTAGATGATGAGAATGGTTGATGATAGTTGATGGTATGAAGGTGAAATGGAGGGGGTATTTATAGGTGAGGGAGTGAGAGATTTGGAGGAAAACCATGGGGAACATACCTCACGAATCATGCCCTCCAAGGATCAAAACCTAGGCGGGTTTTAGGAGGTCAAGGGCAAAAGTCAAACACGTGGGCAAAGATCAAGGGATTCAATTGCATGCATGCAGATTTTAGCACCAGACAGATTAAAACCTAGGCGGGTTTTGAATTACCCATCACGCGGATCGATGACGTGGAGTTAAACGACGACGTGCGCTCTTTTATTCAAAACCTAGGCGGGTTTTGAGTTCTCTGGGCCGGGGCGCGCGTCTTGGCCTGCTTCTGTGTGGGCTTGTTCTCTGAGAATTAAAACCCAATGGGGTTTTGAATTAAAACCCAAGGGGGTTTTTAATTAAAACCCAGGGGGTTTTAAGCGAATGTAAGCGGCCTGTTGACTTCTCGGGCTCAAGCTGTTGACCTTTTTGGGCCCAATGACCCATTTATCATTTGGCTCATATGTTTTGCATATTTTTGATGAGTCGGTACAAATTTCGGTGTCTACAAGTACCTTTTCGTTCCGTTGCTTCAATAAATCTGGACGGTCTGTGTTGTAAACATCTCGAATTGTCGTCCATAGGCCATTACTTTTTCGGTCGGTTCCATGGATGGAATCAACACTCACATTTATCCATGCATCAACTAAGCGTTCATCTTCATCTTCCTGCCAGGACACTGCTCTGTGCCTTCTGATGTGGATGTTCATCGACTTCTAGAAGGATGTGGGTTTTGGGAGGAATTTGTGTTTTAGGAAGGAGGTAGGTTTTGGGATGAATTCGGGTTTTGGGGAAAAGGTGGGTTTTGAGAAACGGGTAGGTTTTGGGAGGAATACTGATTTTGAAAAGAAGTTGGGTTTTGGGAAGAATATGGGTTTTGGAAAGAAGGGTTTTGGGAAGAATATGGGTTTTGGGTTTCCATTGTTTGATGGTCTGGTGAATTTTATGAGATATTTTGAGAAAATGGAAATGTTTGCATGGGTCCGCTACTACCAATTAGTGAACTAAAAGACCCTGGCGGCCAACTTTCAGAGTCATGTGGATGATTATGATCCATTTCTTTAGTTGTTATTACCAACATGATTAAATAAATATTTAACTACTCGAAATATTATTTTATGACTTTATAAACAACTTATACACAACTTATTAATCAACATACTCACAATATTAAAGGCTTTCACATGCATACATATTTAACTATTAATAATATATTATTTAATCAACACTATTTAATCAAAACTCACATTTAACGAATACTCACGTTTAAACAGCTTATTCACATTCATAGATATTCACATGCATAGGGTGGAAATTGATTACTAATAATACTATTTAATCAACACTCATAACTCAAACAACTTTAATTAACCAATATTACTTAATGATATTATTAACATAACTCGAACAAAAATATTTAACTACAGATTTTCTGTATAGCACTAAGATATATATTATTCACTTTGACTAAATTATACAAAAATATATCTAACCATATATTAATGGAATTGCTAGTATAAGAAAATTATAAACATATTCAATAATTAAATTTTTGATAGATATTACTAATAGTTAAATCCAATTTGATAGACATTCGCTCCATGATGCAAGAGTTTGAAGTTTCGTCAATCCAACATGTTTTTAGAGAGGCGAATCGAGCGGCTAACTGGCTTGCTAAGGCCGGTCTTAGGAATTGTAATACTTTAGATAGTAACTTTTATTGTATCTTGTCAGAAGATAGGTTGGGCCGAACCCTTGAGAGAAGGGTGGCTTAGCTGTTCCTTGCTTACCCGCTATTAAAAAAAAATATTCAATAATAAAAAATTATGATTAGAATAATTTAGTGCTTAATTACTAACTATTTTCTAAACTAAACAATATCAAAATTAAACAAAGAACTTACAATAGGTCTTCACTTCACTTTTTTTTTGAATTTCAACCAACAACACTTCAAAATTTTACAATTTGAGAGAATTTGATAAGATGATTTTTTGTGTGTGTGGCAATAAGGAAATTTAGGGGTATTTATAATATAAATTTAGAAGAAAAAAAATATCCGTTGGACTCACCAACGGTAATATGGACCGTTGGTGTTCAACCCATCATCAAAGTTTATTTTATTTTTATTTTGGCCTCATTATTTGTGATGAAAATGACAACAACTCCCCACTTTCTTCCCATGAGTTTCTCCACGCATGTCAAGGAAACATGCAAGGCACTCCCTCCTTCATTCACTCACATGTTGCTTCCCAATACAATTTAAAACGCCACGTCACCAAAATTCATTCCTCCCTATGTTGCTGCTACTGCTCTTAGAGTAGTCATTTCATACTCATATTTCCCTGGTTACCTTTTTCCGCTTAGATTGAAGGTTTGGCAACTCTGTACCCAACCATTGGACATTGTTGCGGCAGGTTTGTGCTCCACTTAGAGAACCCATTTCCCTTTTTTTACTAAACTTCAGGGCAATCTTCCTCTCCTTTATCCTGACTTCGGTTTGGGTTAGCTCATTCCTTACCTACGTATTACATGGGCTAATCTTGAGGGTTCTCGCTAACGTTTTGCTAGCCTCCTCCAATTTTCCCATCTTGGCTTGAGCTACACTACTTCTATAGAGAGTTATGACATTGTGGGGGTCAAATTTTAACAAAAACCCCACACAATCAAATGGTTTTATGAAAATCTCCCAACTTTAATTCACAGTCTGCGTAGTTGAGGTTAATTGAAATAGCCCACAAAAGCAAGCAATCTTCTTCACTCGTAGGTAAACTTACACACACAAATTGCAGGGCTTTTACATAAAAAATTGGCAGCATAATCAAACTTCCTATCTCGAAACAACCTGTTCTCATCCTTTAAAAGTATTTTTGCTTTGAGGATGACCTCGCGGGAATGATCATTTGAGCCAAAAAGATTTATGATTTCGTCATCAAAGTCATCGTCCTTAGACTCAAGCATAGATGACCAAGGAGTTATCTCATCCATGCCAAATTTAAAAGCAGGCATAACTCAAACACCGTACTCAAGGTAAAGCTCACGCGAAAAGACCAACGTCCTAGATTACAAACTAAGAGACAAACCACATGAGTGGAAGACCCTAAACTACGCACCACCAACACTCAACAAACAACAAACAATACTAACTAAAGCAACCGACCACTCTACACCTAAACTAGAAAGATGTCCTGGGATTGAGCCTCCCTAGTTCACCGTGTCAAATAAAGTAAACTAGTAGAAAAACAAACAAACATTTAGAGCAGCAAACAGTTCATTAAGGCAAACACACCTCCTATGGAAAGCAACCCACCCCCTAAGTAGGTCGAAAGCAACACCAATAAGGGATAAAGGGAAGACCTTATTAGAAACTGAAGTCGACCTATGTCACGACCTCAAGCTTTGCAAACCCGATTGTTGATGGTTGTAGTACTCCAAACTTGCTTTTCGTAGTCCCCTTAATGGATTCCCACATGAGAAACGCGTCTGGTGCCACTGATGACCAATACTTGCTGAACTCGAGCCTTTGGAATGCCTCACTCACAAGGCACCTCTGGACTGAAGGATAGCTAAAAATGAAGCTAAAATAGAAAACAATTACTAGGATTGAACAAATTGGGGCATAGTGGTATCAACAATGGTCGTTAATCGGCCTTCACCGGCACCGACAAAGGCTTAAATGTTGCTCGCAATGGTAGTTGGGCTTGGTTTAGAAAGAGAAAGTGGTTGTTTCTTGGTGTTGCCAACACTTTTACCATACCTTTCTCAGGGTGAAAATGTAGAAGAAAGACCGGCTTTAGGACTTGGAATTTTTTTGTTGTTTTTTTATTTTAAATGAAAAAGAAGAAATATTATTACTCATGAGAAAATTTTTTTTAAGTTGGCAGTCGTCTAGCACTAGTTTCTGGACACAACGAGGATCATCTCCGTAATAAATTCTCAATACAAGAATATATGATCTGAAATGAGCCAAAGTATGAGTTACTCTAGTGTATTTCTTGCTATATAATTAAAATATTAAATGCAAAAAACTCAAATTGAATTGATGAACAACTAACATCTGAAAGGAAAAGGCCCGCAACAGAATTAGCAAAGCCTTTCTTCTTAAGTGAGGAAGTAAGACTCAAGCCATCACCTTCCAAAACTGTCTTTCTGAGACCCCGGTTCCTTGCCAACTCCAAAGCTATCAGACACTAGGTCCAATACTTTTTCATCTGGTATGTTCCTTGCCATCTCTAAATATTGAAGCCTTCTCTACCGATATGTTGAAGTATTTCAAGAGTTAATAAGCATAAGGGAATAAGGTTTAAGCTTGGGATTGACCGGGAAGGTCAAAAACCAACTTAACAAGGAAATCAGGACCAACACGGACATTGTCTAGTTCGACACGGACTGTGTTGGCTTCCAGAGAGAACATAAATCTTGCACTGGGGCAACACGGACCATGGCTGATCACCACGGCCTGTGGTCACGTCAACACAGACCGTGTTGATCCAACACAGTCCGTGGTGAAGCCCAGTCAAATTTCTATTCAAAATCCCTTGATTTTTGCCTCGGGATTAATTCTATTGATCATTGATTGGGATGATCATTGGCTAAGAAATAAGTCAAAATATATGCCCTTAAATGATTCAAAGACACATCTCATGGATCATACTTCTTCTATGGCGAGGTTGAATGGCTTTATTGCTCCATGAATCACTATAAAAGGAGGATGAATTCCTCATTCATACACACACCTCAATCCTTCTTCTATTCTATTCTAGAGAGCTTCAACACACTCTTAAGGTGTTGAACTACAACAATATTCTTGAGAGTCCTTGAGAGAACTTGTAACTTTGCTTACAAGAGGTTAGGTTTTACCCATAAGTCTATTCGCGGTGCAGTGAATAAGTCTTAAGGGGAGACGAGTTCACCCTCGACTCCTACTCATCCAAGTGATCCCCCATCTTGTGTTAAGAGCGCTATACCCCATCTTTTTTTCAATAATCTTAAGACTTATCCACCATGTCTCATTCCTTGAAAGACATGACCAACTTTTAAAATTTGGACAAGTTCGAGGGGATCGATTTCTGGAGGTGGTAAAAGAAGATGCATTTCATGCTCACCACTCTCAAAGTAGTGTACATGCTCACTCAAGACGATCCGGCAGAGGGTGACGATGAGACGATGGCACAAACGAGGCGTCGGCTCAAGATGGAGAATGATAACTACATTAGCGTTGGTCATATTCTCAACGGGATGACAGACTCGCTCTTTGATGTTTATCAAAATGTTGTGTCCACAACGGAGCTTTGGGAGATGCTCGAAACTAAGTATATGTCGGAGGACACCACAAGTAAGAACTTTCTTGTTAGCCAATTTAAAAACTTTAAAATGGTTTAAGGTAGAAAAGTTCTTGATCAATTTCATGAGATTCAACATATACTAAGTAACTTTAATCAACACAAGATCCACATAGATGAGACATATATTGTGTCTTCAATAATAGGCAAACTCCCACCTTCATGGAAAGAAACCAAAATAACTTTGATGCAATCTAAAGAACTTATTACTCTTGAAGGTTTGGCTAACCATCTCCGAATTGAGGAGGAATTGAGAATGTAGGATGACACCAAGGAGAATCCCTCCAAGGTTCATGTGGTTCATGAGAACTCGAAGGGAACAAAGAACAAGAACAAGAACAAGTATGAGAACAAGAACAACAAGAAACCAAAAATGGTTTGTTGGAAATGCGGCAAGCCAGGACACCCCAAGAGGGAATGTCCAGTTTGGAAGAAAAAACACGGGCTTACGAACAATTATAAGAATCAGGGTGGTAAGAAGGAGTTCGATGGACCCTTCGTAGCCATGATAAAGGACCAAATCAACGTCGTGTCTAGCGATGATGTTTGGTGGGTTGATTCGGGTGTGGCAAGGCACGTGTGCATCGAACGTTCTCTATCCAAGTCTATCCAACCCGCCGAAGAGGGGAGGAAACTCTTCATGGGCAATAACTCCCCGGTTAAGGTCGCAGGGACAGGGCAAGTTGAGGTGTTTTCTTCCAGAAAAACACTTCTTTTGAATTATGTGTATTTGGCACTGGAAATTTGTAAGAATCTTGTTTCACGTTTCCTTCTAAGTAAGCATGGATTCAAAAACGTCTATGAAGGGGATAATTATATTCTGTCTAACGGAGGGACCTTTGTGGGAAAAGGTTATGCATGTGGGGATATGTTCAAGTTGAATGCTTCAAGTGGAAATAAGATGAATGTTTTCGTTTACGTGCTTGGTTCTTGTTTAAATTCTTCTCTGTGGTATCTAGGACTTGGGCATGTTAACTATAATACGCTAAAGTACATGTCTAATCTTGACTTATATAATTCCAACTTTGGATGAAAAGATAGAGAAGTGTAGAACTTACATGTTAACAAAGATCACTAAAAGTTCCTTTCTAAGTATTATGCGAGATTCTAAATTGCTCGAATAGATTCATAGTTATTTAAGAGATTTCCATAACACTCCTTCTATAGGAGGTTAAAGATACTATGTGACTTTGATTGATGATTTTTCTAAATATTTCCAAGTGTTTCTTTTGCATTCAAAAGATAAGACATTAGACAAATTTAAGATATATAAAGCTAAAAGTGAGCTACACCACCTGTCCCTAATTAAAAGATTAAGATGTGGGTGGAGAATATTATGATCCTAATTATTTTCAAGGTTATGGTGTGGTGCATGAGACAACAACACCTTATACACTTTAACAAAATGGTGTGGCCGAAAGGAAAAATAGGACCCTAAAAGATATGGTTAATGCCATGTTATCTTACTTCGGTTCAAGTAAAGGTTTTAAGGGTGAAGCCTTATTAAAGGCTTATTCCGTATTAAATAGAGTTCCTCCGAAAAGGAACCCTAAGACCCCATATGAACTTTGGAACAAAAGAAAGCCAAATCTAAAACATCTTATAATTTGGGGGTGTCGGCCCATTGTAAAGGTCCCGAAACCTAAGAAAAGAAAGTTAGGTGAAAGAGGAATTGACTGCATCTTTATAGGTTATGTCTTTGAAAGCAAAGCCTATAGGTTTATGGTTATTGAACCCAATGACTACATAACGGTGAATACTGTAATAGAATCAATAGATGTAATCTTTGATGAGACTCGGTTCTCTTTGATTCCTAGACCCAAGGATGTCATTCATGACATGGTTACAAAGGAGGATACTCAAGATTATCAACGTGAAGTTGAAGAAATAAGGAGGAGTAAGAGGGAAAGGAAATCCAAGTCTTTTGGCTCAGATTTCTTTGTCTACCTAGTACAGGGGAATAGGAATTCTATCGAGTAAAAGACTCCCTATATCTACAATGTAGATGAGGATCCTAAAACTTTCAAAGAGGCCATGGAGTCACAAGATGCTTCCTTTTGGAAGGAAGCCGTACAAGATGAAATAAACTCCATTAAAGAAAATAATGTTTGGGTCTTAATTGATTTACCACCGGAATATAAACCAATTACATCAAAAATGGATCTTTAAACGTAAAAAGAAAGTATATGGTACCATAGAAAGGTTTAAAGCTCAGTTAGTTGTAAGCAGCTTTACACAAAGGTATGGTATCAACTACTTTGATACTTATGCACCAGTTGCTAGGATTGTAACTATAGGAGTACTTATAGCTCTAACTTCGATCCATAAGCTAGTAATCCATCAAATGGATGTCAAGACGACATTCCTAAATGGAGAACTAGAAGAGGAGGTGTATATGGAACAATCCGAGGGGTTTGTTGAAAAGGGTCATGAGAATAAAGTATGTAAACTCATTAAGTCTTTGTATAGTCTAAAGCAAGCACCTAAGCAATGAAATCATAAATTTAATGAAGTAGTGCTTGGATTTAGTTTTAAGATCAATGAGTCGGATAAGTGTTTCTATTCCAAGTTTGAGAATGGAAAGGGTGTGATCATATGCCTGTATGTTGATGACATGTTGATCTTTGGGACCGACATGGAACAAGTTGAGAAAACTAAAAGTTTTCTATCCACCAAGTTCTCTATGAAGGACTTGGGAGAGGTGGATGTGATCCTTGGTATCAATATCATTAGAAATAATGATGAAATAAGTCTAACGCAAGCCCACTATATATGTGGAAAAGGTGTTAGAAAAGTTTCACAAGGACTCCTTTGTGGCAACTACCCCATTTGACTCAAGCATTAAGTTGAGTAAAAATGATGGTAGGTCGATTGCCCAAATGGAGTATGCCAAAGTCATAGGTAGCTTAATGTACGCTATGACTTATACTAGGCCAGATATGACCTTTGCGATGGGAAAGCTTAGTAGATATACTAGCATCCCAAGCAAAGAGCATTGGCGGGCCATAAGAAGGGTTTTGGGATACCTCAAATGGCCTCAAAACTATAGCTTGCATTTCAAGGAGAGCCTTCGATCTTAGAAGGATACTCGAGTGCAAGTTGGATAAGTGATAAGGAGGATTACACCTCAACATCCGGTTGGGTGTTCGGTGTTCCTACTTGGTAGATGTGCTGTTTCATGGGGTTCTAACAAACAAGCATGCATTTTAGATTCCACCATGGCTTCCGTGTTTGTAGCGTTGGCTACCACTTGTAAAGAGGTGAACGGCTACGGGACTTGTTATTGGAGATTCCTTTATGGGGAAATCCCATGCCTCCAATAACATTGTATTGTGACAACAATGCCACAATTACAAATGGAAAGTCAAGCCCCATTGGGTTACGACACGCTTATGTTCATCAACTCATCAAGGATGGAATTGTGGCGGTAAACTACATCAAGACAAGTGAGAACCTAGCCGACCCTTTTAGAAAGGGATTGGCCAAGGACTTGGTAGTAAAGTCATCAAGTGGGATGGGAGTTGAGCCCACTCATAGAATTGTTATCAACGAAGCTCCAACTCACACTTGACCACAATGGTCAAGTCTTGAGTTTAATGGTCGACGATGTTGAAAGACAATTGGAGCATCGATAATCAAGTTATTCATCCCAAGGACAAGGTGACGCTCAAGGACCGTAATGATAAGGAGGTTTAATTCGATGACTCATTAACAGACTTTGAAATCTTTAAGATGGGGAACTCTATTACGGGAGCGTAAAAGTCTGCCTATGCGAGGACGTGAAGTGGGCCGCTTCGGATAGCCTAGGGTTGGGCTTGATTGTCATTACAAAGGGTAATGGACACATGGTTGGTTTGAAATAGTGTCATTATTTTAAGGAAGGTTTTGAGTTGTATGTGTGATATGTATCCAATTAGTCAAATAAGGATGTAAAGTTCAAAGCTTTATCTACTTTGGCATTAAGACTAATTGTAATTGTGTACACTAAGTGAAAGTTCAAGTCGAGAGACACTTTCATGACGTATACTAACTCCTTGATTTCTCAGGTGCTTAGGTTCTCTAGAAGGTGCCATGTATGCCAGGGGTAATTTTTACCCAAGTGAGGGGTCCCGTGCTATTTCAAGTGGAACTCGATCTTGAAATGGCGGGGGATTGTTGGAGTATTTTGAGAGTTAATAAGCATAAGGGAATAAGGTTTAAGCTTAGGATTGACCGGGAAGGTAAAAAACTAACTTAACAAGGAAATTAGGATCAACATGGACATTGTCTAGTTTGATACGGACAACGTTGGATTCTAGAGAGAACATAAATCTTGCACTGGGGCAGCACGATGGTCAGGGCAACATGGACCATGTTGATCCAACACGATGCGTGGTGAAGCACAGTCAGATTTCTATTCGAAATCCCTTGATGTAAGCCTCGGGATTAATTCTATTGATCATTGATTGGGATGATCATTGACTGAGAAATCAGTCAAGATATCCCCTTTAAATGATTTAAAGACACATCCCATGGATCATGCCTCTTGTTATGGCAAGGTTGAATGGCTTGATTGCTCCATGAATCACTATAAAAGGAGGATTAATTCCTCATTCATACACACACCTCAATCCTTCTTCTATTCTATTTTAGAAAGCTTCAACACACTCTGAAGGTGTTGAACTGCAGCAATATTCTTGAGAGTCCTTGAGAGATCTTGTAACTTTTCTTACAAGAGGTTATGTTTTACCCTTAAGTTTATTCACGGTACAGTGAATAAGTCTTAGGGGGAGACGGGCTCACCCTCGACTCCTAATCACCCAAGTGATCCCCCATCTTGTGTTAAGACCGCTATACCCCATCTTTTTCAACACGATACACTAGGTCTGGATCTTTCTTCTTAAAAATCCAATATTTCTAGCCATTCCAAACAACCCAAGTAAGTTTCATCCACTACCTAGTTGGATCATAAAATCATTAGCTATTGTCATAAAGAGGTCTGACACTGTTAGGTCCATCACCTCCTCTTTCACAGCCATAGGCTTGAATTGAGAAGCTCTAGAGATGTCTTGAGCTTGGTCACACCTGACTAGAGCATGGATATTTGATTCTTGTAATGATTTGCAAACCTCGCACTTGACATCCACATTATGAATGTCCTTGACTAACTCTGTTTTCGTTGGCTAACACTTTTGGCATTGGTTTTCCGTATAATTAGCTTCATCCTAGGTGGAATATCCAATTGTTGGATCTCTTTCCATGCTTTCCTATTCATGCCATGACTGAGTTGATGGCTCCTGAATTTCTTATATACCATTATCATGATGAGTTGACTTCATTGTTAGTTGCCCCATTTAAAGAAAAGTGTCACGATATCTCGTTACTCGGGACAATGGGCAAAGCAGAGTTTCCTTCATTAAATCTGCATCGACAAGAAAAAAATATGATCATATCATATTTGCAATTCATTCACCCTCATCATGTAAGATTAGGCTCGTTATTCTTAAAAGGATAGCTTCCGGTTTTTTGGGAGTGATTACCCGAAATCTTATTGGCCTTGGGAGCCACTTAGAGTCCTATATGTTGAGAGAGAAGTCACTCCCCACTAGCCATTTTGTACCTTACTCCACAACCTATTTTGCTTCCAACGAATTCCTCCACATGTAACTCAGGTTTCAACCCATAGCAACTTCAAGAATTCCGAAATGAGGGAAATAAAGGGATTTAAGGACCTCTCCATTTTGCTAAAATGGCGAGATTAAAAGCTTCTATATCTTTGTAGCCAAATCCCATTTAGTATTATTAGTGCAAAGTCTTTCCTTTGAGGTCCAGTGAATATGCCTTTCATTTTTACTTTGGTACTACCAATACTTATTTATCATAGCTTGGATTTTGTGTCCTGCCTTTCCTGGAAACTTGAACATGCATTACGTATATCATGATGGAATAAGCTACTGCCACTTCTCTACTAGCTCAAGAGAGATTCCTCCACATCCATTTATCGATCCTACTGTAGATTTACTCCTTTAATGGATATTTTGATTTATGCACAAAATTAATTTGAACTTTATTTCATTTGCTGCTTTGATCATAATTATGAGGTCTTAAATAAACTCTTAGCTGGAAATTAGTGCACTTTATAGTGTAATTTGCTTGTCAATTGATGTAGCCCCTAGCAAATGAGGTCATTATCCATAATGAATGGCAACATTGACTTATTGTTTTCTTGCTTGAACTTGTATGTACTTGTGCCATTGTGAACTGTGATTTACACATTACACCGGTAGACATTGGGTAGGTTGTAGTATCTAGGTACTTGGTTTGTAGGTCTTATCATCTATTTATTGTACAACTATACTAAAATGTAATGACTGAACAATGAAGTTCTATAAGGAATTAAGCAATCAATAACATTCAAATTTCTATACCCTAACTTTGTTTGATTCAAGGAAAATGAGATCAAAAGAAATTTTTTAAATGAATTATTTTTCTTCATTTGTCTATCCAAATTGAGAGGGAAATGGGAGGAAAACATGATATGTTAAATAAGAGGGAATGATCTAGGAGTGAGAAATTGAAGTGAGTAATTGATGGAGAATAAGAGATATTTTATATTGAAGTTGTGTGGAGAGACATTTGTTTTCAATTTAATTTTCTAAAATCAGAATGAAGTTGTTATAAGCTAACAGATCATACCTAATGAAAGATCCCATGAATTTATCTCAAAATTAAAACTATTTGGAAGGCGATCAAACCTACAGCGAGTGAAATGAGATAAAGAAAGATTGTATATATATATTTTGCTAGAAATTGCACAAATGATTGAAGCCGACGAGAATGTTACACAAACTAAGTACAACCTAAATCGATTAAATCTTGTTGAATTCAAAGGTGATCTCAAACAATCACAAAACCGCATAAACTCAACCTTATGGAATGAACAACTCATAATCGAACAATAATCGAAGAACAAAAAGTCAAGATAAAGAGCACGAACTTCACCAGACTGAATAAGGTGAAAAGAAAAAAAAAACTAAAGAGAAGAAGTCAAAAGTAAATAGTTCATATGAAATATATACTATATAAATCATTCCAAATTACGAAATAAGATGATGAGATCATAAAAATAAATTAAAGAAGGGTGAACTGTGCAGACACTTAAATAGTTAAAGGAACAAAAAGCAAAGAGAAAGAGCACGTACTTCATCAGGCTGAACAAGATGAAAAGAAAAGGATTAAAGAGAAGAAGTGAAAAATAAATAGTTCATATGAAATATGTACTATATAAATCATTCCTATTTACAAAATAAGATGATGAGATCTTAAAAATAAATTAATCAATGACGGACTATGCAAACACTTAGTTAAAGGAACAGCAGGTTGACATCTGTGTTATATGATGTAGGTGGCCTAGCATTAGAACCACCAAAGACTTTAATGTTGGAATATTTCAAGAGTTAAGAGGCATAAAATACAAGTTATAAGCATAGGATCGACTGGATAGGTCGAAATCAAGCTTAACAAGATAATTGGACCCAAACGGATCGTGCTATGTATGACACGACCCGTGTTGGCGTCCAGAGAGAAAGAATTTCGTGCACTGGATCAACACGGGTCGTGTTGATCCAGCACAGGTCGTGTTGGCATCAACACGGACCGTGTTGATCTGACACGACCCGTGTTGCACGCTGACGGATTTGATTTTCAAATCCCATAATTTATGCCTCGTGTTGAAATGGATTTGGTCATGTTTTTGGATGATATTGACTGAGAAATCAGTCATGATTTCTCATTAATATCATTCAAACATAATCCCTTGGATTATGCCCATTGCTTTTGGAATGTTTTGACCACCTTATGACTCCAAAGTGTGCCTATATAAGGTGGATGAATTCACCATTCATCCACACCCTCATCTATCTTCTTGTTCCTTTCTAGAGAGCATTCAACACACTCTTAAGGTGTTGACTGCAGCAACTCTTTAAGTTCCCTTTGAGAAATCTTGTAACTTTGCTTACAAGAAGTTAGGTTTTACCCTTGAGTCTTTTCACGGTCTAGTGAATAAGTCTTAAGGGGAGCCGGTGTATCCGTCGACTCCTAGCCACCCAAGTGATCCCCCATCTTGTGGTTCCTTTTTATTCCATCTCATCGTTCGTTATTTCCAACACTCTTAAGACTTATCCACGATGTCTCATTCCTTGAGAGATATGACCAACAACTTTCAAAAGTTGGATAAGTTTGAGGGGATCGATTTCCGTAGATGGCAAAAGAAGATGCACTTCATGCTCACCACTCTCAAAGTGGTGTATATGATCACCCAAGACGTTCCGACGGAGGGTGACGACGAGACGGCGGAGCAAACAAGGCGTCGGCTCAAGATGGAGAACGACAACTACATATGTGTAGGCCATATTCTCAACGGAATGGAGGATGCTCTTTTCGATGTTTACCAAAACGTCGTATCCGCCAAGGAGCTTTGGGAGATGCTCGAAGCGAAATACATGTCGGAAGATTCAACAAGTAAGAACTTTCTCGTTAGCCAATTTGACAATTTTAAAATGGTTGAAGGTAGAAAAGTTCTTGACCAATTGCATGAAATTCAACATATATTAAGAAATTTTGTTCAACGTAAGATCCACATAGATGAGGCCTATATTGTATCTTCGATAATTGGCAAGCTCCCCCCTTCATGGAAAGAAACTAAGAGAACCTTAATGCATTCTAACCCATATCACTTGAGGGTTTGGCTAACCATCTCCGTATTGAGGAGGAATTGAGAATGCGGGATGTTACCAAGGAGAATCCCTCCAAGGTGCATGTGGTTCAAGAGAAAACAAGAGGAACAAAGAACAAGAATAAGTTTGAGAACAAGAGCAATAAGAAAGCAACTATGGTTTGTTGGGAATGCGGCAAGCCGGGTCACCCCAAGAGGGAATGTCCGGTTTGGAGGAAAAAGCACGGGTTATCGAACAACAACACTAAGAATCATGGTGGTAAGAAGGAATGCCATGAAGGAATCCAATGGACCCTTCGTAGCCATGATTAAGGACCAAATTAATGTCGTTTCGAGCGACGATATTTGGTGGGTTGATTCGGGTGCGGCTCGGCACGTTTGCATTGATCGTTCTCTCTTCAAGACTATCCAACCCGCCGAAGAGGGGAGAAAGCTTTTTATGGGCAACAACTCCCCGGTTAAGGTGGAAGGAATAGGACAAGTTGAACTTGTATTTACTTCCGGAAAGACATTGCTTTTAAACGATGTGTATTTAGTTCCGGATATATGTAAGAATCTTGTTTTGGGTTTTCTCTTAAGTAAGTTTGGGTTTAAACAAGTGTATGAAGGGGACAACTATGTTTTGTCTAAGGGAGGGGTCTTTGTAGGCAAAGGCTATGCATGTGGTGATATGTTTAAACTTAACGCTACAAGTGACAATAAGAATGATGTTTCCATTTACTTGCTTGGTTCTTGTTTGAAATCTTCTCTTTGGCATTTGAGACTTGGACATGTAAATTACAATAAGATTAAGTACATGTCTAATCTTGACCTAATTCCAAGTTTGGATGATAAGTTTGAGAAGTGTAGAACATGCATGTTAACTAAAATCACCAAAAGTTCCTTTTCTAGTATTATGAGAAATTCTAAATTACTTGAATTGATTCATAGTGATTTAGGAGATTTCCATAGCACTCCTTCTATAGGAGGTAAGAGATACTATCTCACCTTCATTGATGATTATTCAAGATATTGCCAAGTATTTCTTTTACATTCAAAAGATGAAACTTTAGACAAGTTTAAAATATACAAAACTAAAAGTGAGTTACAATGTAAGGCCCAAATAAAAAGATTAAGATCCGATAGGGGTGGTGAGTTTTATGATCCAATTTATTTTCAAGGTTGTGGTGTGGTGCATGAGATAACGGCACCCTATACACAACAAAATGGTGTGGCCGAAAGGAAAAATAGGACATTAAAAGAAATGGTTAACTCCATGCTATCTTACTCCGGTTTAAGTGAAGGATTTTGGGGTGAAGCCATGTTAACGGATTGTTATGTTTTAAATAGAGTTCCTCTAAAAGGGAACACTAAAACCCCATATTAACTTTGGAATAAAAGAAAGCCAACTCTAAAACATTTTAGGGGGTGTCGGGCCATTGTAAGGGTCCCGGAACCAAAGAAAAGGAAATTGGGTGAAAGAGGGATTGAATGCATCTTTATAGGCTATGCTTTTGAAAGCAAAGCATATAGGTTTATGGTTATCGAACCAAATGACTACATAACGGTGAACACCGTAATAGAGTCAATTGATGCAATATTTGATGAGACTCGATTCTCTTCAATCCCTAGACCCAAGGATGTCATTCATGACATGATTCCAAAGGATGCTATTCAAGAAACTCAACATGATGTTGAGGAAATAAGGAGTAAGAGAACAAGGAAATCCAAGGATTATGGCTCAGATTTCGTTGTTTATTTAGTAGAGGGAGATAGGAACTCTATTGAGTATAAGACTCCCTATATCTTCAATGTAGATGAAGATCCTAAAACTTTCAAAGAGGCCATGGAGTCACAAGATGCTTCCTTTTGGAAGGAAGCGGAACAAGATGAGATAGACTCCATTAAGGAAAATAATGTTTGGATTTTAGTAGACTTACCATCGGGATGTAAACCTATTACATCAAAATGGATTTTTAAGCACAAAAAGAAAGTAGATGGTACCATAGAAATGTTTAAAGCCCGGCTAGTTGTAAGGGGCTTTACCCAAAGGTATGGTATCGATTACTTTGACACTTATGCAACCGTGGCTAGGATTGCAACTATAAGAGTACTTATAGCTTTAGCCACTATCCATAAGCTAGTAATCCATCAAATGAATGTCAAAACGGCATTCCTAAATGGAGAACTAGAAGAGGAGGTGTATATGGAACAACCCGAGGGGTTTGTTGAAATGGGTCATGAGAATAAAGTATGTAAACTCATAAAATCTTTGTATGGTCTAAAGCAAGCACCTAAGCAATGACATCATAAATTTGATGAAGTAGTGCTTGGATTTGGTTTTAAGATCAATGAGTCGGACAAGTGTGTCTATTCTAAGTTTGAGAATGGAAAGGGGGTGATTATATGCCCATATGTTGATGACATGTTGATATTTGGTACCGACATGGAACAAGTTGAGAAAACTAAGAGTTTTCTATCCGCTAAGTTCTCTATGAAAGACTTGGGAGAAGCGGATGTGATACTTGGTATCAAGATTATTAGAAATAATGATGAAATAAGTCTAACACAATCACACTATGTGGAAAAAGTGTTAGTAAAGTTCCACAAGAGCTCCTATGTGGCAACGAACCCATTTGATCCAAGCATCAAACTAAGCAAGAACAATGGGAGACCTTATGCCCAATTGGAGTATGCTAAAGTCATAGGGAGCCTAATGTATGCTATGACTTGTACTAGACCGGATATTGCTTTTGCGGTAGGGAAGCTTAGTAGATTTACTAGCAACCCAAGTAAAGAGCATTGGCGAGCGGTCAAGAGAGTTTTGGGATACCTAAAACTTACTCAAAACTATAGCTTGCGGTTTAAGGGAGAACCCTCGGTCTTAGAAGGATTCTCCGATGCAAGTTGGATAAGTGACAAGGATGACTACACCTCAACCTCCGGTTGGGTGTTTCTACTTGGTGGGTGTGCTGTTTCTTGGGGTTCTAAGAAACAAGCATGTATTTCGGACTCCACTATGGCTTCCGAGTTCGTAGCGTTGGCCGCCGCTTGTAAAGAGGCGGAATGGCTACGAAATTTGTTGTTGGAAATTCCTCTATGGGAAAAACCCATGCCTCCAACAACACCTTATTGTGACAATAATGCCACAGTTGCAAGTATATATAATCGTGTCTACAATGGCAAGTCAAGGCACATTGGGTTACGACATGCTTATGTCCATCAACTCATTAAGAATGGAATTGTAGCGGTAAACTACATTAAGACAAGTGAGAACTTAGCCGATCCTTTCACCAAAGGACTGAGCAAAGAAATGGTGAGAATTTCATCAGATGGGATGGGGGTTTTGCTCAACCAAATGATTGTCATCAACGGAGCTCCAACTCACGCTTGACACCTCTTGTCAAGCCTTGAGTTCAATGGTCGACGACGTTGAATGATAATGGAGCATCAATTCGTAAGCTTAAGTTATCCCAAGGACAAGGTGATGCTCAAGAACCGTAATGTTCAAGAGGTTTGGGTCTATGACTCATTAACAGACTTTGAATCGGTGAAATTGGGAGCTCTATTACGGGGCGTAAAAGTCTGGCTATGCGAGGACGTGAAGTGGGCCGCTTCGGATAGCCTAGGGTTGGGCTTGATTGTTTTCGCAGAGGGTATGGGACACATGGCCGGTTGTAAAATAGTGTCTATTTTTTAAGCAAGGTTTTGGGTTGTGTGTGTGATATGTATCCAATTAGTTAAATAAGGATGTTAAGTTCAAAGCTTGTCTACTTATACATTCAAACTAATTGAAATTATATTCACTAAGTGGAAGTTCAAGTCGAAAGGCACTTTCATGACGCATAACAACTCCTCGATTTCTCGGGTGTTGAATCTTTCTAGAAGTCGCCATGTACGGCGGGGGTAATTTTACCCAAGTGAGGGATCCCGGGCTATTTCAAGTGGTACTCTTGAAATGGCGGGGGATTGTTGGAGTATTTCAAGAGTTAAGAGGCATAAAGTACAAGTTATAAGCATAGGATCGACCGGATAGGTCGAAATCAAGCTTAACAAGATAATTGGACCCAACACGGATCGTGCTAGGTATGACACGACCCGTGTTGGCATCCAGAGAGAAAGAATTTCATGCACTGGATCAACACGGGCCGTGTTGATCCAGCACGGGTCGTGTTGGCATCAACACGGACCGTGTTGATCTGACACGACCCGTGTTGCACGCTGACGGATTTGATTTTCAAATCCCATAATTTATGCCTCGTGTTGAAATGGATTTGGTCATGTTTTTGGATGATATTGACTGAGAAATCAGTCATGATTTCTCATTAATATCATTCAAACATAATCCATCATGATTGCTTTTGGAATGTTTTGACCACCTTATGACTCCAAAGTGTGCCTATATAAGGTGGATGAATTCACCATTCATCCATACCCTCGTCTATCTCCTTCTTCCTTTCTAGAGAGTATTCAACACACTCTTAAGGTGTTGACTGCAAGAACTCTTTAAGTTCCCTTTGAGAAATCTTGTAACTTTGCTTACAAGAAGTTAGGTTTTACCCTTGAGTCTTTTCACGGCTAGTGAATAAGTCTTAAGGGGAGCCGGTGTATCCGTCGACTCCTAGCCACCCAAGTGATCCCCCATCTTGTGGTTCCTTTTTATTCCATCTCATCGTTCGTTATTTCCAACATTTAAGAAGCTAGACAATAGAATAGTTAATATGAGTGTGGGCTAACCCTGTTTTTGTTGGACTGAATAACTATCATAGAAGTAAAAGGAACTGCAGATTGACATCTGTGTTATATAATGTAGGTGGCCTAGCATTAGAACCACCAACGACTTAAGAAGTTAGACAATAGAATAGTTAATATGAGAGTGGGCTAACCTTGTTTGTGTTGGACTAAATAACTATCATATAATTAAATGATCATATAATTCAACGTAAATGATCAAATAGTTTGAGTCCAACCCACCAAAATTTATCCAAAAAGTAATAGAGTTACCACACAACTTACAATCCAACAAGAAATAACTATCTCTTTTATATTACAACATATGACTTATGACATTTTTTTTTTTCACTGCTTATTCTATCATATTGTGATCTCTAGGGCTTAGGGTCGAAGATGAAGATCTTTCTCAATTGATAGATAGTGCAACCGCGGAATAGATAATACGTTCAATTACATGATATGAACTCCAACTTCAACGACATTTAATTACACAACAAATCGATTCACTACAAAAAAAACAACACAATGCATTCAATTGTACAATATATTTAGCTACACTACATGTAAAACATTGCTTCACGTTGAACATAGATGGGCTTCATCATGAGCATTTGGCACAATGTTCCCTTAGGGGACATTTGGTAAGAAAGAGTTGGAAGGTGAAAATGAGAATAGACACAATGGTAAATGGTAATACAATTCCAATCTTTATTTTATGAAAATTGAAAAAATGAGGTATTTAGAATGAGAATAAACACCTCCACTCCCACTTATATATTACTAAAAGAACGGGTGGTAATTCATAATGAAATTCATAAATCATATTAAATATCAATATTATCCTCATATTTAATTAACATTACCAAATATTACCTCATTTTATTTAAATTAATGACGGGTATTATAATAAATGTACATTTATTTCCAAACTCACTTTCACTTTGAACTAGTACTTACGTCCATGCGTTGCACGGGATGCAAGTAAATTATCCAATTGTTGAAAATATTATCGATATTGTATTTAAAAGAATAAATGAAAATACAATAATGAAAAATAAAAAGAATAGTTTTCTTACTTAACAGAAAAGAGGAAAAAAGAATAGTATATAAGAAAAAAACAAACGAAATATGAGTCATCAATGCAAACATCCACATTAATGCACACATTAATATTACATGATTTTTTTTAAAAAAATTAAATAGAATCAATTATAAATTTTCTCAAATGCTCTCGTTAAAATCTATGTATTTCGATCCTCACTCTTTATACCCAAATATATATATATATATATATATATATATATATATATATATAACAAACAAGAAATTTGGGGAATAATAAATTGTCATCCCCATTCCTATAATAAATTGTCATTCCCATTTTCATTACATTCCAAACCCGCGGTATTTCTATGTCTATGATAAATAAAAAAGGATTATTGGATGATAATACACTGAACTTTACGGATATTGGACAATAATACACTGAACTTTTTTTCTTAGACTCTAATACACTGAACTTTGAGGGTATTGGACAATAATACATTCAGACTAATTCAGCTGGTGGTTGACGTGGTGGTTGTCCTACTCCGAGGTATCATTTTTCTATTTTTTTCATAAAAATATATTAGTCATCTTGCTTATGTGTACTTTCTTACATGACAAAAGTTTTTTCTGAAAAAAATAGAAAAACATCTCAATGTAGGATAACCAACCACCAGCTGTATTAGTTTGAGTGGGTTATTGTCCAATACCCTCAAAGTTCAGTGAATTAGAATCCAAACAAAAGTTCAGTGCATTATTGTCCAATACCCTAAAATTCAGTATATTATCATCCAATAATCCAATAAAAAATAATAATAATGATGAGAACATACCAATTTCAGTGGATATCAGCATTTGAGAACGTGAAATGATGATAATATGATATGATGAGCGGGGAGAAATTGCCGGAGTTTTTCTGCTTGGACTGTGATTGATGCTATGGATTGTCTATTTCTGGACAGAGTTTGTGCGTTCCACCAAATGGGTTTTCAATTCAGGTTTTTACAAGTTTTTGAAACAAATTTGCAGTGCCCTAATCGCATTGATATCGAATTAGGGGAAGGGGTAACAAAAACAAACTGAGGTTTTGTTTGTGGCCGTATGTATATTTGGTTCTGGGAAAGATAGGGTTTCACGTTTCTCCCCAAAATCAGCATTGCTGCTGATGAACAAATCTATGTTGATATAGCTAAGTACCATGCCAAAAGCCTAAATGGGGAGATTACTGACTGAATTCATATTGCCTCTGCTGCTCCTGACAGGTACTATACAATACAAACTTCTGTGGATATTTTCTCCTGATGAAAGTGAAGGACTCCCATTTATGTGTTAGACGTGTCATTGCTCTGGGGTGAACATTGTGTTGCAAGTGCTGTGCTTTTCAAGTAGCATATTCCCAACCTTTTATACTTTTCTCTTTAGTTTCCAAAGTGGATAAAAGAAAAAATTTATAACTTTCTGTTAGTTTGTGCCATTGGTTATGACTTATGAGTACCTTGAATGTACAATTCGATATTTCAAATTTCTGGCGTTAGTATCAAGTTATGTAAAGTTCCTTTGAGCATAATATTGTCAATATAGTCGCATGGAGTTTGGTTAGTTGATTATTTTGTCTTATGGCATGGGAAAAGCTTTTTTACTAACTGAAAATTGAAATCTAGTTCCCAAACCTCACGAAACGGGACCTTCATTAGGAGTTTTGTTGTTGTCCTTAATTCAATATATATTAAAGGCACCTGCAGTTTATACACCAAGATATCTGCAAGTGATCAATCACATTACTGAGGGTGAACAACCTCATATCTATAAGTGAACAATCAAACTATGTGGAGCACAAACTCCAAGAGCATGTAATAGATTCCATTCTTAATTATATTTCCCTAAGCGGGGGTGCAGGTGACTAGTAGAGGTAGGAGTGGAGAGGTTGTTACTCAAGAACCAAAGAGCTGTTGATGGCCTCTTTTAGTTCACTGAGTGTCAAGCCGAGGAACATCAACATCTGTAAAAGTGGAAGATGTGAACATGCCTGCAGTTTATGATCTAGTAAGAGGGAGGACTAGAAGATTCTGGCCCGTGTATGCACTTCCGCTTTCACATACTATGACTTTTGCCGCATTTAGTAATCTATTAGTGCCATATATATGACTACATTGATCAAGTGAAAGGTGATCTAGATACTGCTGCCGAAAATTTTCCAAAACTGAACTGGACATTTTTTACATGAGTTAATTTGAGTGACCGTTCCTTTATTGAGAAGTTAGGGAGATATAATCGGAGGAATAAGTAGAGGGGAGAAAAATCAAAGCATCATGAGTCGTGATCAACTATTGCTGCTTCTTGCGGCAATGCTCTTACCCCCTCAGAACTTCAGTTCCCTGTTAAATTTATTATTCTACTTATGCCTTGTTTTTCTGTTCTACTTATTTTCTTCTTCCTCGTGCTTAGTTTCCTGCAATAACTTGTACCTTTTTTTTTAAATTTTTATTTTGCTTCATGTAGCTGGTTTGCTTAGCTGGAGTTTGATATCTTTAGTGAACCTGACAGCATTTCTCTATATTCAATATGGAGCCCCTGAGATTGGTTAGTTGCAGTACCCTGTTGTCTTTGTTTGTTTACTTATTCCTTTTTAGCCTGCTGTGCTGGTTTCCTTATTTCTTTGCAATATTTTGATCATTCAATAAGGAAGCATTAACTTGATTTGTTTGCCTGGTGCACCGTATAAAATATCAAGGCTTAAAGATATTATGAAATGTGCATGAAGGCATGTGTACTGTGAAGTTTTCGGAATGACAAGGATATCCACTAATTCCTGTGTTAGCTTAGTTTAAAAGCAGCTATAATATGACAAATCACCTTCAGAAATTAGAACACTAATTTAGAAAGGGAAATTGGATTCTAATAATCCCTACTTTTGCAAATTGGATGACAATAATCCCTACTTTAAATTTGTATTCTGGTGGTCCAAAAAAAATAAAATTGTATTGTAGTGGTACCAAATCCATCACCACATTCTTTTTATTTTTTTCATGTCTACCCCATATTGTTTTTGGATTTTTCGTTTCTGCCCTAGATAGGTAATGAAGTGTAGTTGCTAAAACATTTTCAAAATTTTTTTTTTGAGATTCCGAGCAATTATTATAATTTTTTAAAAAGAATAAAATTGAAAAAATCATAAAAAATAGAAAACAAATTTGAAAAAAAATTGGGAGAAGCGCTGTAAATTCATTAAAAATCGTGGTAAAGTGTTATACAAAGTTTTGAATCAAATGCAACACAAAATCTATGATATTTAGGGTAACTCTCGATTATGTTCCACTACAATACAATTTTTTTTTTTGGACCACCAGAATACAAATTGAAAGTAGGAATTATTGTCATTCAATTTGCAAAAGTAGGGATTATTAGAATCCAATTTCCCATTTAGAAATGTGAATAAACCCTTGGTAACTGACTTTCAATCTAAACATCCTTTTGGTTTGAAATTTTGTTTCCCTTTCTGCGTCAAACCTTGATTTTACTACTTCACTGACTTGCAGGTTACCACTTTAGATCAGTGAAGTAGTAATCTAAACATCCTTTTGGTTTGAAATTTTGAGAACCTTGTGTAGTTGGTATTAAAGTTTTAATCAGGGTTCGCAGGTTACCATTTTAGATTTGTGGATAAAATTATTGCAGAGAGCTTAAGGGGTCGAGGCTTTTTGGTTTTTGTTTTAGCCTCTTTTTGTAAATCCCCTTGGCGTCCTTAGTACTTTCCTAACTCGTAAAGAAAAAAGATGAATCATAGAAACTGTTGGGAGCAAATATGAGGCTTGAATAACTAACATGTATGGCAACATCCTTGACTTGCATTGTCTTGATTCTCTTGATTTGACCATGCTTGATTTTAGATTATGGTTTGAGGATGTTCCAGATATCATTTTGGCTGGGGCTTTCAAAGATGTGTGAATACATTGATCAGAGTTCATTGTAAAGATTAGGGATCACATTCTTTGGAGATTCTACTAGTGATACGCATGTAGTCATGTACTGTTTTATTTTTTATTTTTTATGAAGAAGGTTAGGGTCTGGGTAGAATACTGTGAGCCTATGAACTCTAAAGCATAAACCTATTTCTAGCTAGAGCTAGGGTAGGTCCTTTTGATTTGGGGGGTTTTGGGGGGGGGGGGGGGTTCAATGGTAGATGATGTTAATCTTAGATAAAATTGCAGATTGGCTGTTTCTTAGGACCAATTGATTATGGCACGAGCTAAATCCTACATCCTAACAAAAGAAGTCTAGGATGGTCCATTGAGACATATTGCATGGTTCACTATAATCCAAAGTTAAAGAGAATTTCCAAGTGATAACTTTTCTAGCCACCTGGAAAATAGACAATGACGTTCATTTGCCAGAGAAAAGGTGCGTGAGTTTACATGGCTTGAACTATTACAACTAAGAGGGTGTCTTTGTTTGTTCTTTTCTACTTTGATCAGGTATCCGTCCTAGGCGGCAAGCCGTGCCATCAAGGTTTCTTCTTGTGTTTGCTCTTCTCGTGTTACTTTCTTATGCTGCGTTTCATATTATTCTGGCCATTCAAGGAGATAAATGGACAGTAGAGGATGCTCAATGGGCACAGATTATGGGTCTTATGAGGTAGATACCTGTGAAATTGGGGACAACCTTGCTAGAGTTTAAATGTCGCTATGCTCTTATCCCAATTTGTTCCTCCTTTTGCAGAGTTCATTCTCTTGAGGCTCCATGTGCTATTGCCTTAATGATCTTACATCTGGTTGTTGCCCTGATTGCTCTGTTTGATATGCATGGCTGTAAATTCAGTTTTGAGGGCAGGCAATATTCCTTGAGGAGCATGACTTCTGAATTGGAAGATATAGGTTCGTTTAAGTGTTGGTCATTTTATTTCATTCTTGCACATTCCTCACGTTTCTACTTACACCAGATTATATAGCAGCACCATAACTAAAGAGTTATAAGGAAACATTGTGCCATATGATTCATTTATGCATGTACTGCAACTTTCTCCTTCGTGACAACAATTAGGCTGCCATTTCTTAGTAATCTTCATATTGTACTTGCCACTGTCTTAAATCATTGCAGTAAGCACTCGGTAGAAATCTCGTATTTTTCTGGCAAAAATAAATTCATATCCAGCATTTTTCTGACGGTGTGACAGGTGCTAAACTACGGGCTGCATGTTGCTCGCTTCTTCCTGCTATACAGCTCACTGCAGGAATCAGTCACCCTTCTTGGATATCATTGCCATATTTCATAGGCAGCTGCATTGGGCTAGTTGATTGGTCTCTGACTAGCAATTTTCTAGGTCTCTTCTGGTAAGGTTCCCGTTTCTGTGACATGCTAGATGATTGTATCTCATCTAGTCAATATATATCCATGTACTGATTCATGTGTATTTCTCAACAAAGGTGGTGGAGTTACCTTTTGCCTTATGCTGGTGCCAACATTGTTTTATTGTATATCTATCAAATTCCCATTCAGTTCTTTGATGATTTCAAATGGCTTGCTGAGTTCATTGGGTTTTACAAAATTTCTTCCCAGTCAGATTGGTCAGAATCTTGTTCTTGCATGTCGCTGCTGCTTTTTTTTATTATGGTAGGGACAACTTTTTCTCTTAAGAAGACCCTTATAAATTTATGACGAGTTTGGTTAATATATTGTAGGATCTTACATAAATGTTGGAAAATTATTTCCCTTTCTGTTCCTTTCTTTTTTCCCAGCTTGCTTACAGTAGATGTGATCTTGCTGAAATGGATGTCACAATGTCGATAAAAGAAAAGACATTAGCTGAGCCGTTTCTTGCATCAACTAATTTCTTTCCTATTCACCGATCAAGGTACTTTACCGGGGCTATTTTCTCTGTGTTTCCTTTCATAAAACTGTTACACTTTGCTGTTTTTGAGGGTATTTATGCAGTCCACAACATTTTGGCAAGTTCAAGACGTCTAACAGAATCTTATTCTAGTATAGTTTTCTGTCTAAAGGAGCTACGTTTAAGGCCTTTACAATCAACTTCTTCACATACGGATTTCCGGTACGACTGAGATTGATATTTTCCTCCCCACCCCCTCTTTATCCTCTAATTTCTCAATGCAATATCTTCATGTGTATGTTCATAAGTGCATGTCGAAAAATGCTTAATCTGATTTGCATTGGGAAGACAAGTGGATGCCTGTGCTAAAACATGGCCGCATACTTTGATTTAGATGTAATATTGGCAGATTTTTGTTTCTAGTGGAGTCTATGAGCGAGTTGATGGCAAGTCTATTCCACTAATGCACACTTGAAACAACTATTTTAGGCTAATTTCAAATACAAATCCAGGCTCAGACTTTTGCCTAAATTAGAAACTGTTGAATACCTTCTACTCCGTAAAATTAACTCTTTTAGTGCTTTATCAAAAAATCACTGTGATGTTTCCTTTTAAAAATGTAAGCAATTGCTTCTGCTGGAATATGCGCCTAAATCTTGCTTTTGTGGATATGGCAGATCTCTCTGTTTGCACTTTCATATTGGAGTGTCCAGTTTGCCAGTTTATACGCATTTGGCTTACTTGCATATGTTGGCTATGTTTTATATGCATTCCCTTCCTTGTTTCACTTACACCGGTTGAACGGCTTGCTTCTCGTGTTCATACTTTTTTGGGTGATTAGCACATACATCTTCAATGTGGCACTTACATATTTCAATAAGAACATTCATAAGGTAAATATTTCTGCTTTAATATGTTATAGGTGTCTTCAAATTCCATCACACTTACCAATTATGATTCTACTTTTCAACAGGATATGGAGATTTGGGAGACTGTTGGCTTATGGCAGTATTCTGTTCCCGGTCTTTATCTGTTTGCACAATTCTGTCTTGGCGTTCTGGTTGCTTTAGGCAACCTCGTGAACAGCTCTGTTTTCTGTTTCTTATCTGATGGAAATGATCAATCTTTGCCTGCTGATTCTTCCGTGGAAGGTGAGCTGTGGAGAAGATATACTCCGACTTCCTGTTTCTGATTATTAATTGCTGGCATTTTCTTCACAAAATGCATTTTGAACATTTCTCTTCCATGGAAAATTCGTGTGTTCATAGTAGTTAGCAACATTACCCCTTCTCCCACAAACCCTCCCATTGATGTGCAAGAACACCAGAAATGCAAAGCGAGCAGAAATACAATTTTTCTTGTATATGATTGCACTTTATTCATTACCAAATATAAAGCCTACAAGCAACAAAGGAAATAGATAACTTAGATTGCAATACTTGTTCGTGCTGAGCCTCCTACATATTAGATTAGTAAAAGTGGAGCATAGTCATGAATCATGATAATCATGGATTCCACACTAATTTTATGTAATACATCCCCTGCGATCAAATTAAGTTTTCTGTACAACATCGCGACTGAACTGTTTCAAACTCCTGAGCAGCTTCGGTGCTAAACTTAGGCCTTCTTGCAAAAATATTCTGCTAACATTTCAGTGTGAGAGGATAAGGCATTATAGTTTATGATGTCTATCCTTATTTTTCACTCTAAACTTTTGTTGCACTGATTAATATTGGGGATTTCCCTTTTACTGGAGACCGGGGGATGAGGGCTGCGGGTGGGGCGGGGGATTCTGGGCCATTTCATTATTCTAATATCCCTCTAAAACCAGGAATAACACTGCAAATCTGCATTTGTTCTTTTGACTTTCAGAGATAGGAATACTCCTACTTCATCAAAAAATACATATTCCCTTGTATCTCAGATCCTCCGTCTTACATTCGCTAAAGCTTCTTGTTGGTTGCCTCTTTGGTACATAGTTGCGATTGTGGATATTCCACATGCTGTTAGAAACCTAAGACATCCTGCTTGACTGTACAGGGCTGCGATAGTTCATGTATATAGGTTCACACCAGCTTATATATTGTGATGATATGCAGAATTCACATTGTAAGATGAAGTGTTGGTAAGCTTACCAAAGCCTGCATCTGATCTGGTTGCGAAATTTTGACTCCAAAAAGCACAGCTGGGGGGTACGATGTGAGCTATTAGCAGTGACATGTGGTTTATATGTACGTTATGGATATAGGGCCTAAATCTTGTATGAGAATCTTTGTTCCATAGACCGCTAGCATGGTTAATATGACCCAATCACATAACAGGAGACTTTGAGCCCCACTATGTTTTGAAAGGAGAAAGGCTGATTGAGCTAGATTTTGGGACTAGGGTCTGATATGAGGTCATATCTTAGTGACCGACAAAGCATGTCGATTACTCTCGGGTGTGTATGTACCTCTATGCACGCAGAGTGTGTGTCTAATGTGATGTGACCATCGTTTTACTTAGAAAATGCCATTGTTGCCCGTATTTGTTCATTGAAACTGTGTGTATCTTGGTGCTCTCCTTGTGCAGTATGTCACTACTTCTATTGAGGAAAACGCCATGGTTGGCTGTATACCTTACTGACTCACAATGTAGTAATTTGAAATTCTTTCGTTTCTTTTTTAATGTTTTCTTAGTTCATGTCAAATTTTAAGTCATTACTTGTCATGAACCATATGGTTTCACCTCCAAACTAATGATTCTGACTTCTCTCGTGCACATCAGACAAAGAAGAGACGAAAGTGTTGGTGGTTGCTACAATTGTATGGCTGTTCGGCAAGTACTCTCGAGCAATAATGCTTACTCTCATTTTAGTGATAGCCGTGAAGCCGGGTTTTGTTCATGCCTTGTATAGTACGTCGGATCACATACTCCTTTTCCATCCTTCGAATTTAGATTCTGCCTTATAATAGTCCACGTACTCACTACTGCAAATTCATATTTCTTGTCTCAGTTATATTCTTCATGATGTATCTGCTGAAGTCCTCAATTAATAAAAGAGTGCGGCAAGCTCTGATTCTTTTATGTGAAACACATTTCGCTTTATTGTATGTTCTTCATTTTAATATGTTGTCGAAGGTGCTGAAGCAGGAAGGGTTGTGGCTTAGGAATATTCTCTCTCTATTAGGTATCTTCTTTGATATGCCAGTTAGTTTTGCATGAGAATGTATCAACTGACTGTTTGATACAATATGTGTGTCGTCTTTGAACAATGATAACATCACTCTTGTGAGCTGCAGGTCTGCTTGATAGTGCTACTAAGGGAGACTTCGCGAAGATAGTGCTTCTTGCTTGTTTTTGTGCAATACACAATCATGGATTTGAAATGCTCTTTTCGTTTTCAGCAATCTTGCAGCATACTCCTTCCCTTCCATTTGGATTTAGCATTTTAAAAGCTGGCTTAAAGAAGTCAGTCCTTTTGTCAGTGTATATTTCCAAGACAGGAGGTGTTGGACAGAATTCATCTTCTCATCATGGTAGATAGCAATAGCTAACTTTTCCTTTTGTAGTTTGTTTTGTTCTAGAACTATCTTCATTTGTGTGCAGGTCCAGTGCTTCTTTGTTTTCTCATCTAACTGCCTCATCTTGTATCTAACTGATGCTTGTTATGACGGATATACACATGTTAACATAAGATATATACGATATTGAAGATACTCATGAAGAGTTTGCTGTAAAGTGTTGAGGAAAACCATTACAATACTGACAAACATTAGAAATGAATGTTATCTGGAACTTTGTCAACTTAGGGTGGTGTGAATTTTGTTTATATCCCCCCTGTAAAACACTGCATTTTCTAATAAAATAATTTGGAGCCCCCTTGTTGCTGAGGTGTATAACCGCATGAGTGAATAATCTGCTGCCACATAAGAGATATGGCGGTTAAAAATTATTTCAAGCAAATGTTCAGGGGTTACTTGGATAACATCTTTCCGTATTACTTTACTTATTTGGCCAAGTCTATTACCTACTTTTTGTTTTGTGGCTAGCGGTCAGCTATGTATACGATGCCAACTATTTATGTTTGTATTTCTTGGTCATTTAGTAACTTAAAATAAATTCATTAGCTTTTTTCAAGATATAATCATATGTTTTCCATTGGCTTAATCAGTCAGTTTTGGCTCTGAATCTTCTGGACAGATAATATCAGAATAGCAACTGACAGATTTACTCATGACCGCAGTTTTCATGGCATGAAATATGATTTTTTCGTGACAGCTGTTGCACTCACAAACCTTGTCACCTAAGTTAGCACAGCGTTGCTGGTATTGGATGTATGTGGCCCGACCTATTTGTATTATCTGCCCACGACCTCTATCTTGTCATCTCATTACCTCCTAAGCATCACTCCCAAAGTTGACCTGATGCTGTCTTTATGCGTTTGATGAGGATTTTTATTTATTTATTTATTTTGACCAGGGGGGGGGGGGGACTCCATGTGTGTACTTGTTAAGTGATTTCAATTGTTTTATAAATGCCTAAAACCCTCATGACTAGACAGGACAACACATAGGTTTTCACATTTCATAGTAAAGAGAAGTATAAAAAGGAAAAAATCCATGTGAAATATTTCGCTATAAAGTGATACCATCAAATCATGTTTAGCTGACATGGTAGTGTTCTTGGTTAGACTGTCCAATGTTTCACTGTAGTTTATGCTAACTCAATTGAAATTTGCATGAAGATCACAGTGCATTAGGTTTTTGTGACTTTTGATGTAGCAGATTGGAAATGGTGATGGCATTTACCAGAGTTGCAGATGAGAAATTAGGAATTGTAATGAGAGTCTGTATCTAAGCTTCTATCACATTTACTGATTCTTGAACTCCTATAAGATTGAAGAGTCTTGCAATCTAAAACTGGCTTCCTTTTTCATTTTCATTTCTACATGGAGCTTTTTTGTTTCTCCTCTATTTTTAAATTTTTTTTCATTTATTTATTTGTTTTGGCAGAGATAAAGATTGCAGAGTTTCTTGGTGCTATACGTCAGAAGTTTCTATTGATATATCATTCCTTTGGAACCTATATTGCATTTCTTACTATACTCATGGCGGTGTACCTTGTATCTCCCAACTATATATCCTTTGGTTATCTGTTTGGCCTTCTCGTCTGGTTGACTGGAAGGCAACTGATGGGAAAAACGAGAAGGCCTCTTTGGTATCCCTTGAAAGCTTATTCAGTCGCTGTATTCCTTTTCATGTATGGATTAAGTGTCTTTCCAAGCATTCAGTCTTGGTTGTCCAACATTGTGGATCTTTATAAGGCATTTGGTTTTAATTCAGAAGCTTCAGCTTTCGGGAATATTTGGGAATCCCTTGTTGTGCTGATAGTGATGCAATTACATAGCTATGAACGAAGGCGAAGCAAGGACTTAGGTTCAGATGATCGCGATGCACCAGATTACGGAAAATGGTGTCTCATTACACGCCTTGTAATCATGCACAGTGAGAAGATGGTGGCCATCTCCTTATTCTATGCATCTCTGTCCCCTGTAGGGGCATTTGGTTTAGTTTATCTTATTGGCTTAGTTATTAGTTCGACACTGCTGAAATCTTGTCAAGGCCCTTCGAAATTCTTTTCAGTCTATTCAGGAGTTCTACTGTTGGCTGACTATCTTTTTCAAATGTGGGGTGGTTTAACAGGAATGTTTCCTAGTCAAAAGAACTATTATCTGTCCCAATTGTTTGGGTTACAGCGGTTTGAGCCTGGTTTTTGGGGTATGGAATCGGGCTTCAGGGGGAAAGTGTTGGTTATAATTGCATGTATGCTCCAGTATGTTGTCTTCCGATGGGTCGAGAAGTTGCCTGGAGATCTTGGCCATGGAGGCAAGTGGGAGGAAGTTTTCACTTTGTTTGGACCAACCAATCAAACTCTTGCTGCAATTCATAATGCAGAAACTACGCTGCCAGCAAACGGTGATCAGCCAGTCAGAGAAAAAGCGGAGGACAGCTTCTTACTTTCTCTTGACTCTGGTGAGCTCCCAGGCCCTAATTCTTTGCCTGCTGAAGAAGAGAAAGTCCCTGAGGATGCAAACAATGCTAGTGGGTATATCTCAGAAACTTCTGTGGGTACCCAAAAGTGGAACAGAGAGCAGATTATGTTTCTCAGAAAGGAGAGACTTAAGACGCAGAAGACTTTGCTAAAATTGTATTTAAAGTTTTGGATAGAGAACATGTTCAACCTGTTCGGTCTTGAGATAAACATGATTGCATTACTCCTTTGCAGTTTTGCTCTCTTGAATGCCATATCATTGCTGTACATAGCAGCCCTTGCTTCATGTATTCTATTAAGCCGGCATGTCATACAGAAGTTATGGCCCATGTTTGTCTTCTCATCTGCCTTGGTTCTCATCCTCGAGTACTTGGCTGTTTTTGCACACCTAATTTCATTGAAGGGAGAAGATACATGGGAGACTAGGACGTCCTGCCATGACTGCTGGAGAAACGCAGAAGTCTACTTTGGTTACTGCCTCAAGTGCTGGCTAGGTAACCTCTCCTTGTTCTTCTTGTCTGTTTTCTATTCAGTGACACATTTTGTTGGTTTTTCACTAAAAAGGAGAGGAAAAAACTTCCAATTGATTTGACTTCAGAGCAACAAGATATGGAGATTCATTCACAAATGCTGTGGATACTTTAAGCAATCCTGCAGTCTACAGAATTGTTAAGTTACAAAATTTGCTAACAATGAAACAGTTTCCTAAATCTTTTGAACATCTTTCTAGAAGCTAGAAATGCATTTGTCCATAGCAATCAAGCATTTAAGCACCACTACCCTTGCTGGAAAAGATGTACTTGTGGCTTCTTTGAACCATGCATCTAAATCTTGGCTTTAGGGACTGCAATATGATCACTAGTAAACATCCCTTATTGGATTCTTCACATTTTGGGCTTTGGGACATGGCATGACGAAATGAGTGGTGAACCCAAGACTGTCGAGTTTGGGGTTGCCCTCATCTATTTTAAACAGAGCTTTGGCATTGTATTCAGAACCAAACTGATAATGGAGGCGGAATAGTAAGATTTTGGAAAATAGGATATCTTTCAATATTTGGAGAAGTTAATACTTTGGTATTGTTTTTATTATTAATTTTCGTAGGTGTATTTTAATCATATTTGAGGATTACTAAAACAAACATATTTAGTGGTATATTAGTGATATTTAGTTTCCTAAGATATTAGGATAATGCTAGGTTAGTATCTTTTATGCTTTTCTAGGTTATATATTACCTTTCAGATCTATGCTACCTAGCCTCTTTATTATATAAACCCCTTTATGTAATTAAAGAAGGCAGATTATCATGAATAAGAATTACTATTGAATATTGAGTGATTCTTTGTGTGAGATCATCTTCCTGTAGGAATTGCTCGCCAAGCGTCCTACATCACAACCCCCCCCCCCTCCTGCACCTAAGCAAAAAAAAAAAGAAGGAAAAGCAAACCAAGCTGCTAATTGAGCCACGTTAGGCTCTGGCCTGCTCAGGTGCAGTTTGACGCAAACATGAGCTGAGCAGCCTGAGTTTTGACCAATCTGAGCTCAAATGCTCACTTAGTTGGCTCGGTAAGATCGAGTCAGGTTCCTATTGGTTTGTGGAATAAAACTTGTCTAAGAAATAAAACAATACTAATCCAGAAAAGTTGGAGTTTATTCGGTTCAGGCTCGGTCAAGATTGGTTACATTATTGCTTATCTTTGGGTCTGGTTTTTGGATCGTTTGGGTTGGGCAATCAGATACAAGATTATAGTTTGCGATTTCGTCAATACTTAGTCATGAGCTCGGACCCAACTAACATTTAGTTTTCACAGGCATTTTAAACTATAGGGCTGTTTGATTATGTCTTCCGCTCAGTGATTTTGCTTAGGCAGCTTTTTGTTTCCTTGCAGGAGTTTTAGTTGATGATCATAACATGCTTATTAGCTATTGGGTTGTTTTCATGCTTTCTTGTTTCAAGCTACGTGCTGACCAGTGGTCCAGTGTATCTGTCTCACATTTGTATCAACAGATAATGTCAATAAGCAAGAACAAGTGTGTACTGAGTGATCTCTCTTTTGAGACAAAATGCATATGGACATATCTTGACTACTTAAGGCTTGAAAGTTACTGCCACCTGCTGGATTTTGTTCTCTTCTTAATTCTGGTGACTGGCACCCTTGAATATGACGTTCTTCATCTGGGATATCTTGGTTTTGCTCTTGTATTTTTCCGAATGAGACTAGAAATCCTGAAGAGAAAGAACCAAATTTTTAGATACCTGCGAATTTACAATTTCGCTGTTATTGTTCTCTCTCTTGGTTATCAATCTCCCTTTCTGGGGACTACTGCTGAGGGAAAACATGAGATGTCAGACTGCATATATGAGATGATTGGTTTTTATAAGTATGACTATGGGTTCCGGATTACATCAAGATCAGCACTTGTGGAGATCATCATCTTTGCACTGATATCTCTACAGTCTTGTATGTTTGCATCTAAGGAGTTCGATTATGTGTCTCAGTATCTTGAGGCAGAACATGTCCGAGCTGCACTCCGTGAGCAGGAAAAGAAAGCTGCTTGGAAGACTCAACAGCTTCTACACATAAGGAGGGTTGAAGAGCTCAATTATCAACGTAATTTGCAGGTGGAGAAAATAAAGGCAGAGATGCTCAACTTGCAATGGCAGTTGTACAGTACAATCAGCACTGAGGATTCTGGGGATAACATGTCACGAAGTGGAGGTATTGGATGGAGGAAAATGTCTCCAATAGACCCACATAGAGATACTACTGCTGTGTATAAAGAAGTAAATCCTAACAGCAGTTTTGTCTCATCAAATGTTGAAGGTACTGAATCTGCTGGTGCTCATACAAGAAATTCCTCAATTGAGATACGGAGCAATTTGAAAGACTCTTTTCATGAAATTAGGGAACATAAAGAAGATGGTGGTGGTGAAATTGAGGGCTTAGATGAAAAGCGGGAGGAGAAACTTCACGACAGAGACAACCCTTTAATGTCAGCTGTACATTTGATCGGTGGCGGAGTTTCTCATGTGCAATCTCTTGGTAATCTAGCAGTCAACAATCTTGTGAGTTTGTTAAACATTGATGTTGAGGATAGGATTTCAGAAGAGAATAATGATGAGGATGGTGTCTATGATGAAATAGAGTCTCAGAACATGAGGTGCAAAGGCTTAGACCCGACATTTTCTTTGCATTCTGATCCTGGAAATACTGACACTTTACATGCACGAATAAGCATGCTTTTGCGTTACCTTTGGGGTCAGATGCGGTCGCATAATGATATTGTTTGTTATTGTTGCTTCATCATGACATATATTTGGAATTTCAGTCTGCTTTCAATGTTTTATCTTGCCGCACTTTTCCTGTACGCTCTTTGCATACATGCTGGACCTAGCTACATGTTCTGGGTTATCATGCTAATCTACACAGAAATCTGTATCCTAGTGCAGTATTTGTATCAGATAACTATCCAGCATTGTGGGTTCAACCTCCATTCTAGCTTTCTTCAGGAATTAGGATTTCCTAAGTATAAAGTAACCTCTTCACTTGTAACTAGCAACTGGCCTATCTTTCTGGTGTATTTATTCACACTCCTACAGTCTTCGATAACTGCAAGGGATAAAGAATCCATTGTTAGAGAACATGGTTCATTCAGAAAGAGAACTTCAGATGAGACAGAATCTAGGAATAACTCTAGTTGGTTTCAGAAGGCAGAAAGGCTGTTCTCATCATTGATTAATGTATCCAAATACACATTCAGGGGTCTGTATCGGTATTGGAAGTCACTAACAGAAGGTGCAGAAACACCTCCCTACTTTGTGCAGCTATCTATGAGAGTTGAACATTGGCCAGAGGATGGGATTCAAATAGAAAGATTGGAATACAGATTGAACAAATTGCTGAAACGGATTTTCGTTCAGAGATGTAAAACTAAGACTCGGCATCGTCAAACTGCCAGCAGAATTCGTGTTCAAGGCCTAGAACAAGTTCCAGAAAATCCACATGTAGTTCTGGTTGTTCTCGAGGTGCTGTATGCTTCTTCATCAGTGGAAGGTATCCCACTGGGATGGCATGACTCACGCACACCAGCAGCCGATGTTGCTGAGGAGTTTCTACAAGCTCAGCGTAGTGGCATGTTTGATGAAATTGGATTCCCCTTTCCTGTACTCTCTGTCATTTGGGGAGGCAAGCGGGAAATTGATTTGTATGCTTATATTTTTTGTGCCGATCTGGTTGTCTTCTTCTTGGTTGCTATTTTCTACCAATCCGTTATAAAAAATAATAGCGAGTTTCTCGAAGTTTATCAGCTTGAAGACCAGTTCCCAAAGGAGTTTGTCTTCATCTTGATGGTAAGTTTGCCTCTTCTTCTGAGATGACCTTAATGTGTCTTTTTTAACTTCATTGTGATGGCTCTCTTTGAACCCAAATCTATGTCAATAATGGACAAAACTTTCGGGCTGGTACTATGCTTGTCAATTTCCCAGTCTTTATTGACCCCTGTAGAGAACTAACATATAAAGGAATTGTGGAACCATCCCAACAAAAGCTTAAGCAACCAAATGCTTAAGCTGATAATTGAAAGCCCAATGATGTTTTTATACACTAACACACCCCCTCACAGGAAAAAACATGGGGGCTGCTGAGATATGAACCTAAGACCTCTTATGCAGTCTCACTTTGATAGATTGGTAGCATGTGGACCCATCTCGACTAAACGTTTAAGAAGATAGTTAAAGGTGCAATGATGATTTTATACTCAGACAGGAACATCCAAAATAAAGAAAAATCAGGGCAATTGGGATTATATCAAGGTTGCATGCATGTAGGACCTCCCTAAATTGCACGTCCATAGACCACAAACTAGTTTTCATGCTCTTGCATCTCACTTATTTTAAGTGATTCGTAGGACCAAGTCATCTCCCTTTTACTATTAATGTACCATGAGGCTTTCCCCTTCACAGGCATTTTCTTTGCTTCTTTTTTTTTCGTTTTGATTGACGTCTGCCTGCTAACGAAAATGTTTCTCCCGAACAGATAATTTTTTTCTTGATCGTTGTCGATCGTGTCATATACCTCTTCATATTTGCCATGGGAAAAGTTGTGTTCTATATTTTCAACCTCGTTCTTTTCACATTTGCTGCTTCTGAGTATGCTTGGTCCATGGAGCCTTCAGAGAACCATGCTGGAGTGTTTGCACTTCGTGCCATATATCTGACGAAGGCAATTTCTCTGGCACTTCAGGCTGTACAAATCCGATATGGCATCCCTAATAAAGGCACTTTGTATCAGCAATTTTTGACAAGTAGTGTATCAAGAATTTATTATCTTGCCTTCAGACTGTACCGGGCATTGCCATTCCTTCATGAGCTGCGATGTGTGCTCGATTGGTCTTGTACAACTACATCACTGACCATGTATGACTGGTTGAAGGTAAGTACACTCATACTATTATCTGGTATTTCTAAGGACTTGCCAGTTCCCTTTGCATTAACAGGTTTGCAATTGCATGGCTGGTTTGGTATGATTCAGCAGCACATTGTTGTGGACGATAATGGAAAATGTGTAGCTCTGTAGCGTGTAATCTACTAATCTCTGTTAGGCATCTAAATGTCCAAGATAATCTAAGGAACCGCCAATTTTTGTCTTCATGCAATTTAAGTACTATTTATCCCCATTTTTATGAACCTGACACAAAATATGTTCCTAGCTAGAGGATATTCATGCAAGCTTGTTTCTCGTTAAATGCGATGTGGAGTTGAATAGAGCATGCCGCAAGCAAGGAGAAAGGCAAAGTATGATGACCAAATTCTGCAATGGTGTCTGCTTGTTCCTTGTGCTGATGTGCGTTATATGGGCACCTATGCTGGTAAGTCCAATCAGAATCCATATCTACAAACTCCATACAAGATAGCACCTCTGCATCCTGTATTTGTGCCACAATCAATTGCAGAATAATTTATCCTTTAGATTTTTTTCCTGTAAGAATGAACTCTTATGACTGATAAATGAACAACTTTATGCCTGTTTTTCACCCTATGGTTATTCCCAAAGTTTCTTTTCTCTTCGGTTGTGCCATCTTAGCTAGATCGGTAATATTTCTTGTTGTTGATGCCTTTCTGATTCACTTTTATGTTTTCTCCATAGCCTATGCCTTCGACTATTATGTACTTGCTTTGAGTTATTTTCAAAATGTTCATTAAAGCCTCTTTCCAGAAGATTCTTTGTGGCGTCCCTCTCAGGAATGTCCTGGCTACCTGTCATTTTAGGGCTGGATATACATGAGGATTTTGCCTTGGTGGGATCCAAGTAGAGAATGTTTTGTTGCATAAATGAAGAATTCTGCTCAGATTTAGGATGCTTTCCCATTCAAGTGCAAATGATCTGACTGAATGCACTTTTGTTTGGACGAGCTTCATATTATCATTACTTGTAATGCTAATGCTTTTTCTTTGCAAAACCTTTCGTGTCTCCATTTGAAAAATTATTTTTATACCTCATTGATCATTCCAAAAGTTGAATCCTGACGTTTCTTACATCTGAGCAGATGTACAGCAGTGGAAACCCAACAAATATTGCAAATCCCATCAAAGATGCTAGTGTGCGAGTGGATATAAAGACGGCTGGTGGAAGGCTTACTTTGTTTGAGACCACTTTATGTGAGAAACTCCCGTGGGATGTTGTTCAACACGCTCATTTGGATCCTCATGGTTATTTGGCCCCATATGATGAAAAAGACATTCAATTGATATGCTGCCAATCTGATGCAATTTCCTTGTGGCTCGTCCCTCCTGTTGCCCAGGATAAATTTGCCCAGTCTCTAGTAAGCGGTATGAACGTTATATTTTCATGGCATTTCACAAGGGACCGGCCAAAGGGAAAGGAAGTTGTAAAGTATGAACTAGTTGTTGGAGATAGTGATTCTCCCAAAGTAGAGAAAGTGATGGAGGTTCTTAATGGCACTGCTAGTAGTTTTGGAATCTACAACATATATCCAAGATATTTTCGTGTAACTGGCTCTGGCGATGTAAGGCTTCTTGAAGAGGAGGTATGTCAATATTTCACTCTCAGTGCTTCTGGGTTCTTTCTTTCAGGAACGGTCTCTTTACTTGTCAAGGGTAAGGCTGAATTCGTCGTACTCTTTCTGTATCCTATCCTAGTTCAGAATGATCTAGACAACACTGGGTTGGATTCTTATTTTTTCTGTTAAGTGATACATGAGGAGTAACTGCAGGTTGAAACAGTTAGTGCGAATCTGACATTCAACCAAGGCAATCCTGGATGGTGGTCATTTCATGACATCAACCCACTGGGACCGAGTGGTCATGATGGACATGCAGGGCCCTTTGCTGTTGTAGTTTGCGAGGAGACTCCACGTAAGTCATGAAGTTCTCGTGCTACATATTGCTCCAATTTATATCAAAAATGAAATAAGTTGTTTGTCTTTCTAACAACGCTCCACATTCATCATATGTCATTGGTTACAGAAGGCATTCTTGGGGACACTCTGAGCCATTTCAGCATCTGGGGTCTTTACATCACCTTTGTTTTAGCAGTTGGCCGTTTTATCAGACTTCAGTGTGCTGACTTGAGGATGAGAATACCATTCGAAAATCTCCCCTCTTGTGACAGGTAAATTTCCTTTCCTTTAGCAACTCCCACCATCTGATTCTTGTGATCTAAGCATCGGAATTAACTTCCGTCTCATGCTGTGTAAGCTAATTTTGTGCAAGATGGGCAACTTTGGATGCAGTTTTCTAACAGACCTATTTGGTTCAATTAATTAAAATATGTTACTTGATCATTCATTTGAGATCAAAACCACCAAATCTCAGAAAAATCAGTCTTACTCTTAACACCTAGAAAGCATAAAGTAAACATTCTAATCTTTTAGACCCCTTCTTTAACGCCTTCCGTATTTCATTGGTCCCCATGAATAAGGTATATTTTCCCCTCCCAAAAGGCCGTATACATGAGTTTGTAGACCAATATGTATGTATGGTATAAGTGTTACCCCAGCTCCAATTATACAAATTCTAGGGAAAGACCATCGCACCTAAACATTATAGTGAAATGGATTCTTTTAGCAATGACTTTTTGAAGGTTTTGACATAAATAATAGGTCCACGAGACTGATTTTCTAGTATACAACAACAACAAAATGCATGGTCTCTCATAAGACTTATTACCGTTAAAACTCATTACGAAAGTCAGCATCACACTACAAATCTTAGATGCGTGGTCTCTCACAAGACTTATTACTCTGGTAGCAGCAATACTATCAAACCAGATGTTGCCTTTCTCTACATGATCAGACACCCATAATCAAATTAAGTTTAGCTGGACATACTTGTCGAAGATGTTATGCTGTCTTCTTTGTAGTTGTAGGCACACCTGTAATCAGACTATTCCCTCCATCTCATTATCTAAAGTTCATACGAAATGGAAAACTTTAAGGGAACGTCATTTAATACACTTTGTTAATGTTGATTTTAGACGAGAGGTAAGAAGTTTAATATTGTTAATAGTTAAATGGAAAACAATATAAGGGAGAGAGGGAGTATATAGATGGAAATAGTTTATTAAATCCAAGTAAAAGGGGTATACAAGTAAGGATGGAAATTTTGTGAAAATACAGGCTGTTGGCAATATGTGAGAACATTTATGCAGCAAGAGCTGAAGGGGAGCTTGAAGTTGAAGAGGTCCTTTATTGGACATTGGTTAAGATCTACAGATCACCCCACATGCTGCTTGAATATACTAAGCCAGACTGAAAAACAACCCCATGCTGAACCGAAAGACATGCTTCGATTGACTTGTAGTGCTGCCTTTGTGGGGCCCCTGTCATCAACATCGCGCCTTTCAAACTCTGAATTGAATGATGACCCCTGCCGTTGAACAACACTCGACGTCGCTAGCCGTACAGTTGCAGGAGATCCATCTGCGTGACCATGCTCCGGCTTCGCTTCTTTGACTGCTACATCTTGTAAATTCAACAAATTCAACCTTTTAGTCTTTTGTACTTTATTTCATTAATCATGTTGTGTAATTCCTTTCTAGTTTTATTTTCCCTTATCTTTCTCCACCTAGATTTTGTTTTCAATTCCTGAGGCACAAGAGATTTCGCCGATCAATGTTGCCTTAAAACTGTTAGGTCGGAAGTGAACATTTTTCAGCTTACACATTTGGTCTAATTGTAAAAACAGATTTACTTTCTGTGGTTTGAGATCAAAGTTTATTCGGGAAAGGAGTTGTGGCTTTCGGATCAATTTTTGCTAAGCTCATCAATGTATCGATTTATTCCCTTTTCCCCTAAATATTCTAATGTATTGAACTTAGGGTTGTAACTGAACCGAGTCGGCTTGCAAGTTGTTGGCCTTGGTCAAAGCTTGGCTTAAGCTCGGTTAACCAAAAGCTTGAAATTCAAGGGTTCAATATTTCACTTTACTGTGATACAATTTTTAGGTTTGGATTACTATTATTCTAAAACCTACAGTTTGACTTACTACAGTCTACATTACAATTCTCTAGTTATACTTCGTAAAACTCAAGTGATTGCAACTCCGCTTGATGATATCCTATTTTTTTGATGGAAGGTGATATCCTTATTGTAAAAAGATGTTATTTTCTATTAAAATTTAATAAATATTAGGGATAAACCGCACCCGTTGGGTACGCCAGATTTGAAAGGTGAATGTTACATTTTACGTATTGAATTGTACATCAAAATGTAGGACATGTGCAATTGACAAGAGGACACATAACGTACAATCTTCATTAACATGCTACCTAGAGATGTATGCATAACATCTATCCTTGTAGCAATTAGCAGGACTTTTAAGGGTCAAAATTATGAAATCTTAAGTCATTACAATGCAAGCATGTCTACGTAGACATCTTCCCCAATATGCCTAAATGCTATCATCATATCAAATTGTCATCCTACGACGATGAAAAGGAAGTTAGAAGACAATAGTCTTTGTTTGAGGTGGCTGGCAAATTACTACAACGGATATCCTCTAATCCCAAACCACTAATATGAAACTAGGTTAACATTGATCCCAGACTTTACCAGTTTTGAGATGACCAAGTAAGCTATTCACCAAAAATGGACAAGTAGTGGCAACCACAAGAAAAATCTAGACGATAGTCGAATAACCAAACAAAGCACCCGAAAAAATAAGCAAAATTGAACAACAAGATCCTACAACCCAAATCTGAAACTTGTCCAACAATGGGGTAGGAAGAACAACTTGAACTTTGAATTAACCCTAGAGGGAGGGTGAATAGGGTTCTTTAAATATTAATCTATCAAGGATAACACTCAACAAACACAGTCAACTTACACTCTGTTTGGGAGACGAGTTAAAATGGAGAGTAGGGGTTTATAGGAGTAAAGGAGGGTGAGGGTATGGGAGGGTTCATAAGGGTAAACTACTTACCCCTGCTTGGGAGAACAATTTGGAGAGTTCATAAGAGTAAAATGTTAATTGACACATTTGCTCTTTCATATTATATGTAATTCAATATAATACCCATACATTTGTTCTAATACTCATTCTCTTTCTACTCTCTCCCCCTCCTTCCCCCCCTCCTCTCTCTCTCTCTCTAAGAGATAGAGAGAGAGAGAGAGATGCGAGAGAGAGAGAGAGAGAGATACAAGCGAGAGAGAGAGAGAGAGAGAGAGAGAGAGAGAGAGAGAGATAAAGATGAGTGAGAGAGAGAGAGAAAGAGAGATAAAGATAAGTGAGAGAGAGAAAGATGTGTGTGTGTAAGAGAGAGAAAGAGAGAGAGATTGTGTGTAAGAGATAGACATAGAGATGAGAGAGAGAGAGAGATGTGTGTGTGAGGGAGAAAGAGAGAGATTGTGTGTAAGAGAGAGAAAGAGTGATGTGTGTGTATGTGTGTCTGTGTGTGTGCGCGAGATAGAGAGAAAGTTGGATAGAGATGGATGTGTATGTCTTATAATTCAATTAGGTTAAGTGTACTATGGTCAGTTTTTATTGTATGTATGTTATAATTTAATTGAACACCTCTTTACACCCCAAATTGGGGTGTTAAAAAAGGATTATTGGTCGATAAATGATAATACATCAAACTTCAAGAGTATTGGACAATAATGCACTGAATTTTTTTTTGGACTTTAGTACACTAAACTTTGAGGGTATTGGACAACAATGCACTCAGACCAATTCAGCTGGTGGTTGATGCGGTGGTTGTCCTACTTTGAGGTGTCGTAATTCTATTTTTTTTTTTAAAAAAAAATATTAGTCATCCTGCTTATTTGTACTTTCTTACACGACATAATTTTTTTATGAGAAAATAGCAAAAGGACACCTTAAAGTAGGGCAGCCACCGCGTCAACCACCAGCTGAATTGGTCTGAGTGCATTATTGTCCAATACCCTCAAAGTTCAGTGTATTAGAGTCCAAAAAAAAGTCCAGTGCATTATTGTCCAATACCCCTAAAGTTTAGTGTATTATAATCCAATAATCCTTAAAAAAATAAGGGTTAAGAGGGGTAAAGGGGATAAACCTCACTCCCTCTTATTCTCCCTTACCCTCTCTCACTCTCTTCCCAAGCAGGGGTAAGGAGGAGTAAGTACCCTCCTTAACCCCTCCTAACCCCCTCATATCCTCCTCCCAAGCATAGTGTTAAGGACCTTGAAATGATCAAGGTTTGTCGAATAAATAAAATGAAATTTATTACTTAATTGAATACTGAAAAGATTGCCCAGATTGATATATAATTCTCAAACCTATCAAGGAACCTTATCCTTGACACAAGCGGTTTATAGTGCTAACTTCAACCCCCCCCCCCCCCCCCAAGATGTTCAACCACCCTTGACAAACCCCTCTAGCATCCATGGTTAAGAAACATGATTTTTCACTAAGCTCACCACTTATATACAAGACGAATTTTCTCTGTTTTTCCCAATCAGATACTCTCACTAAGACACACTTCTAGTTACTCTAAGTGAGGTTATATTACTCCTTACTTGATACAAGTCTCACAACATTATCAAGAAACATAAGAATGTATTATATAGAATGATTCTTCTTGAATTATGATCTAAACTCGCTGATTTTCTCATCGACTGAATGGTCACTTTAATTAGGGGAGCGGTTCCGGGTACCATGCCCTAAAGCTAGGAACCTTACCCTTATCCGTTTGACCGGTTCTAAAAATTCAAGAACATTACTCTTACTCGCGGTTTCGAGTTCGGTTTCGGGTACCCACATATTAATATATTATAATCTAACTATATTTTCCGCCATTTTTCTTTAAAAAAATTTTACAGATTCGTTCATCCATACACATTGGTTTGACATTTAACATGCAGAATTACATGTTGTGGTATGCTATTTGTTATCCATGCATATTGGTTAAAAAAGGTCCAAATAAACTATTATACAAATATAAAAGATAGTATTACAAGTTGGTTACAAGTATGTCGTGATAAAGTCCTTGCTAAGCATATGGTTTATTTTGACAAGAAGCCTCTGTTGATGAAGAAATGGGCTCTGGGTGATGCTACTACTCCTGATAAGAACTTCTCTGTGCCAATTTGGATTAAACTTCCTGGTTTAAACTGGAAATATTGGAGTAAGGACAGTCTTAGCAAGATTGGAAGTATTTTGGGAGTTCCTTTATTGGCTGATTCATATACGAAGGATAAATCAATGATGAGGTTTGCTCGTATATTGGTGAGAATGGACATTGATCATCCTTTCCCTGAGTCTATTCCTTTGATTGATGAGGAGGGATATGCTTATATACAGAAGATTGATTATGAGTGGCGTCCTGTAATTTGTTCTGAATGTAAGTTTTTGGGTCATCGCGTGGAAAATTGCAGGAAGAAGAAGAGCAATCAATGGCAACAGAAAGATAAACAGTCTGGCATTGCATCTACTATCAATTCAAAGGTTGACAACCAACAAATGGTGCCTAAAAGGGGGAATGTGAGGCCTGTTACTCCAATTAACATTGTGGTAGGATCATGGCCTGTTCTACTTACTCCTATTCCTGAACTAGGAATAGTTGAGGAGAGTGACATTCCTTGCACCAGCAGTACTGTTGATCATGGATAAATTCCTTTCTTGGAATGTGAGAGGGTTGAATGGCCCGAATAAACAGGATGGGGTAAAGCATTTTCTTCAGATGAATAATTTTAACTTGGTAGGCCTGTTGGAAACTAAAGTAACTGAGGAGAAATGTGAAGCTATCAAGAATAATTTAGGGGTTGGCTAGAGTTTACTTCATAATGCCACTGCCACAAGAAGAAGTAGGATTTGGGTACTTTGGAAGGGAGGTCTTTCAGTCTAAGCTCTTGAGATTTATGATCAATTCATTCATTGCAAAATTTCTTCTGGTCAGTATGAGTTTTTGGTTTCTTTTGTTTATGGAGACAATGATTTGGGTGTTAGAAGGCTTCTTTGGGATGGTCTTGCTAATATAGCTGTGAATTGTTCTACACCTTGGGTTATAGCTGGTGATTTTAACCATGTGTTGGAGTTTGAGGACAGAATTGGAGGTAATCCTATCTTTGCTGAAGAAATTGTTGACTTCAGAAATTTCATGAGTGACTTCAATTTCTATGAGGTGAAACGTTCTGGAAATAGGTTTACTTGGCACAATAAGAGGATTCTCTCTTGTATTGATAGAGCTCTAGTTAATTCTGAGGGGTTGCTCTTGTTTGATTCTATCTCTTATAATGCTCTTGCTCATGGTATATCGGATCATTCTCCCTTGGTTATTCAGCTAGCCTCACAGTCTCAAAGACCAAAAAGAAGATTCAAATTCTGCAAAATGTGGCTTGACTCCCCCTCTTATAGTGATATGTCTCTACAGGTTGGAAGCACAATTTCTCTGGCACCCCAATGTTCAGATTAGTCTCTAAAATGAAAGCACTAAAGGGACCTCTCTCTTCTCTTCATAAGACTTCTTATAGAGACATTTTTCAAAGAGCTCAACGTGACTTTGAGGTTATGGTTGAGGCTCAGGATCTTTTTATGCAAAATTCAGGAGATCTTGAACTGTTAGAAAAGGCTGAAAAGGCCACATTGGAGTACCAGAACACTCTTCAAGCGGCTATGAAATTGATGAAACAAAAAACCAAAGCGGATTGGCTGAAGAAAGGAGACAAGAACACAGCTTTCTTTTACTCTATGATCAAGGCTAGACAGTACCACAACAGAATCCAATTTCTAGAAAACCATGAAGGTACCCCTCTGCAGTCTGAAAATGAGATTGGTCTTTTTCTGGCTAAACATTTTGAATCTTTCTTTTCAAAACATGATTGTGTGGGGAAAGTAAGATTTGATATTATTACTCAAGGGAAAAGACTTGACAACAAGTTTCATGATAGTTTGCTCAAGCCAGTTACTGACTTTGAAATTAAGAAGGTGTTTTTTTATATGGATGGATCTAAGAGCCCGGGTCCTGATGGGTTTAGTGCCTTTTTTTTCAAAGGTTCTTGGTCTGTTGTGGGAGGTGATGCCATCTCTTCTATCAAAAACTTCTTCTTATCTGGGAAGCTGTTAGGAGAGATTAACTGTACTATGCTCACAATGGTCCCAAAAGTCAATAGCCCTGTTAGAGTTGGGTATTTGAGACCAATTGCTTGCTGCAATGTTATTTACAAGGGTATTACTAAGATCATGTGCACCAGGCTCTAGGAGGTTCTCCCTGAAATTATTGACATATCTCAAGCAGCTTTTGTGGAAGGTAGATCTATTCTTCATAATATTTTGGTGGTTGAAGATCTTGTTCGATTCTATAACATGAAGGGTGCCCAGCCTAGTTGTCTTCTTAAAGTTGATATCCAGAAAGCGTATGACACTGTCGACTGGGATTTTTTACGAAGTCTCTTATTGGCTCTAAATTTCCCTTGGAAGTTTGTCGATCTTATTATGACTTGTGTTACTTCAGCTACTTTCTCAGTGGGCTTTAATGGTTCTACTTATGGATATTTCAAAAGCGGTCGTGGTCTTCGTCAAGGTGACCCAATCTCTCCACTTTTATTTGTCTTGGTTATGGATTATCTTGATAGAACCATTAAGAATTACTCAAGTGTGTCTGAATTTAAGTATCACCAATTTTGTGCCCCTTTGAAGTTGACACATCTGTGTTTCGCTGATGACCTTCTAATGTTCTGATATGGGAATTCAGATAGTGTCCTGGTTTTGTCTAATGCTTTGAAGCACTTCTCTACTGCGTCTGGGCTTATTCCTAATTCTACTAAGTCTGATGTCATTTGTGCTAATGTGGATGCTGTGGAAAAAAAGAGAATTCTGGATATTCTTGGTTTTAAAGAAGGTCAGCTTCCTTTCCGGTATCTTGGGGTTCCAATTAAACCTTTTCGATTGAATAGACATGATTGCGCTGTTCTCATTGAGAAGATGACGAGTCGAGTTCAAGGATGGGCTGTGAGAAAGCTAACATATGCTGGGCGAATTGAATTAATCAATAGCATTCTTATGTCTATACAAACATATTGGACACAAATCTTTATTATACCAAAGAGTGTTATTGTTTCAATTGAGAAATTGTGTAGAAGTTTTCTTTGGGGGTCCGATTCCAGAATTCCACCAATTTCTTGGGACACCTGCTGCCTCTACAAGAAGGAGGGTGGGCTGAATTAGAGAGATGCAAAAGCATGGAACATAGCTGCATTGGGCAATTTGATATGACAGATCTTGAAGAATAAGGAAGCTTTATGGATAAAATGGGTTCATCATATATATATCAAGAAGTCTACGATTCTTCAGTGTGAACTCAAGCAAAACTCGAGCTGGTATTGGAGAAGGATTCTTAAAGCTAGGGACTGTTTATTACCTTTGTTTTAGGAAATCATATTAGAAGGGAAGACTTACAACATCAAGGTAGGATACGATTTTGTGAAAGATCATGGGCAGAAAGTGTTTTGGCATGATATGATTTGGAGTAATCCTAGAATTCCAAAATGTGGTTTTGTTGCTTGGATGGCTATTCATGGTAGATTGTCTACTCTGGATAGAATACAGAGGTTTGGAGTTCAAATGGCTAACAGGTGTTTCCTGTGTGAAAGCCATTGTGAATCTAATTCACATATACTGTTTGATTGTGATTTTTCTACAAAGGTTGGGAATGAAGTTTGGATTTCTTTATTTGACTGCACTCCTAACTGGAGCAAATGGAACAAGGATGATTGGAAGGAGGCTGGTTTCAAAGGGAAGAAGGAGAGAATGGCATTGGCAGCCATTATATATCATCTTTGGGGAGAAAGAAACAGAAGATTACATCAAAATGTTTCTCATGCTCCTGAGTTTGTTTGCTTGTCTATTAAATCTGACATGAGTTTGAGGCTATACTAGCCTGTTTGTTGGTCTCTCGAATGAGTTGGGTTTGTTGTCTGATTTTGTTTGATTTTGACCTTGGGTCGGTTCTATTGTTTGGCCCCTCAGGTATGCCCGAGTATCATGTACTTGATTTTGTCAATGGAAGATATTATTGATTCGTCCAAAAAAAAAAAGTATTACAAGTTGGTTTTGTATAAATAAAAATGATATAAATTATGAAAAATTTTATTAAAAGTTTGAGTCTCAATAACAATTACAACTGTTTAGGGTACCCGATGATTCCGATAAAAAGATAATTGTGAGCCTCGGATCACAATTCTCATTGCGCCGAATCACATGCATGTAGCCACTTTTTCTTTTTCTTTTTTTTTTTATAATTTACATGTCCAACCCAATGGAAATAATGTATAGTCCACATCCCAATAACATTCTTGCTTTTGATTTTAATTTTTAATTTTTAAATTTAATTTTAATTTTTATGTTTCATTTTGCATTTAATTTTATTTTTCTTTTCATTTTGAATTTTAAGGTGGGTTCACATGGGTCATGTGACCCCTTTCATTCATTACCTATACTAAAAAGGAGAGTTGCACCTCTTTTTGTTAGCATGTTGTCATTGTGAAGGTTGTGTATTTGTGTGTGTGCTTGCTTTAGTGGGTGTCTGATTGGTTGAAGATTTGGGTTTTGAAAAGGAGGCCCAATTTTGATGATTCATCAACATGTGCGTGCTTGGCTCATATGAATACTCAAAATGGAGTTGCACGTCTAATGCTTGGCTCATATATATACTCAAAATGGATGCTTCCTTCGCGAACCCCAAGGTCCCCAACGTACTGTCATCTATTTGTTACTCCTCGTGCTTATATAATGCCTCTTCCTTCATTAATTTCCTTTCATGCCTTTTCATTTCTCTATGTGATGTTCTCTATTAAATAACTTCTTCTAATTATAATTAGGTAATAACCTTTTTTCTTTTCAATAGAATTTTTTTCTTTCGAAAAATTGAGGGCAGCGGCCCATTATTAAACAACGCCAGTACCGTGCTGAAGGCCCAAGGCCTGGGAAAACAAAAATGCCTATATAGAGCCCATATCCGAATACAACCACATGGGTTCTATTCTTCCAATTAGGTACAACCACAATCTGAAATGTCATTTGTTTTGCGTGATGCCTGACCTTCATCCCTTCCTTCAGATTCAGCTGAATATTATAAGAATTTGATTGAAGTTCCTTGCCAGTTGCTTGCTTGTATATGAGATCCGCTCCTTCCATGTTGTTGACCACATTGATTCCAAGTTTGTGCCGACTTGAATTTGAGTATGTCCAAGATCTCTGCTCACTTGATTCCATGTTTGTGTAGCAAAGGTACACTTTCTTCTTGTTGTGTGTTCATTTGGGGCGTACACAAGAATTATGCCACAACCCAAGTCCTCCTTGATTACCTATCCTTCAATGAAAATCCACCTATCTCCTTTTAACTCCCAGCTACAATGAAACTCGTCCTTGTCCCATAGCAGAATGAGGCCCCTTATCTTCCTTGTGCTTGAATGTGTAAGTAGCCGATGTCTCCATTATCCCAACATCTTCTCATTCCCCAGTGATCAAAGAACTTATGTTTTGTCTCTACAAGGCCCATGATACTCAACTGCTCTTTATGACAGAGTTCTCTCACACATTTTTCTTCCCCACTAATCCGATGCCCTGCACATTTCACGTCTCTATCCTCATTTCGGCGCCTTTTCCTCCTGTTGCTGCCCTTGTCCTTGTTTTTCTCTTACTTATGTTCTTCCTCCTAGAGTTTGATTCTTTTATATAATCCGGATCTTCGCTCAGATCGTGAAGGATTTTAAATCCAATATCATCCCCAATAATGACCATTCTTGCTTCAACTTTTTTGTTTATCTCTTCAGAACTAATGTCCTCTGTAGGCTCAGTCTCTACTTAAAATGGTCCTACTTGCTTTGCATTAATTAGGTCCTCGCTTTCTTCAATATTGATTGAATACAGTTCCATGTCTTAACAATTATCAAAGGCTCCTCCCCTATTTTCGAGTGAGTTTTCAAAACTGACATTTCCAGTATTCTTTTCACGGCTACCCAGTTTCATTGCACGGGTGCTCCTTTCCAATGTTTCTTTGGCGCCTTCTTCCAAGTTCCCAAAATGAGATGCAAATTGCCTTGAATCTCCAGCCACATCCCTGTCTTCCAACAGACTCAGTGTCTGTTCAGCTTCTTTTGATGATCCCTCATATGCTTGGGTTTCTTGGACCTGATCTCGACTAGACATGTGATTATGAGCTGCTCGACTGTGGATGAGAGAGTTGAATTGATTATCCTCTTCATGATCACCGCCTGATCGTTATTGATATCGCTGCCACTTCTATCTTTGAGGGATGTTTTAGGATATGGTTGATTGACTGAAGAACCAAGCTCCCTAACAAAGACCTGGTATGAACAATCATCGATCGTCAGAAGTACCTCCCCTTCAATTCTTGAGAATATCTTTGTCACAATTTGAGCTCGCATGATCTCGAATTGATCCACTCTTACAATGTCCTGATCAAGCGATAAAATGCTCCCCCACTGTTCTGCACACTTTTCAGAATTTTCCAGCTTCCATCCGTGTGGTGGAACTCCATAGATATCAACCCATACTCTTCGATCTTCACATGTATCATACTTTGTCCATCTTTTGATGTCATCAAACCAGCATGTTAATTCCTCGGGACGGCTGACAAGCTTATCAGCTTCTTCTTATTCCGTTGTTAATATGTATTTTGACGCACTTACTGCGGTTATTTTTGGTGCATGACCAATGGAATGACCAATCATTTTAATTGTTGATGATAGATCTCTTTGCTGTCTACTGGTGCATATGATGCTTCTGGATAGCCACTCTAAGATCTCCTCATTGGGCTTGCCATCCACCCTAATGACTCCTTGACCATCCTGCTGTGTTTGCTCAGTCTCCTTTTTGTTTCCCCCTCCTTTCCTTACCCAGATTTGCTTCACCTTCCAATATGTTCTACTTCTAGCTCTTTGTACCACTAGCTTGTGACCTCTTATTGTTCTTCTATCCGTTTTTCGGATGCTCTCTTCAACCTCCTTGTTGTTTCAGAAGTAGATGAATCCGTATCTCCACTTCGGATTTTTCTTCCACGGTATAATTACATCCTTGATTCTGCCTATTTTGCTGAAAACTCCTTTCAGCCCATGCCTGTCGATCTTCGGTTGCAAGTTTCCAATGAAGATTGCATGCCCTCTCTCCTTAGCTGGCATGGCACTCCAGTAGTCTAGCTTGAAAAATATCTTTCATGGGTTGTACAAGACACAATCTAGATGAATCTCCTTTGGCTTGGTGATGGATTGAAGCTGTTGTTGGCGGCCATTGTTGCTTTCATATTTAACCACGCATATATATGACATGTCCTGTTCATCTATATCTATCTAACTAGCTTTCTTTTCAATAGAATTAGGTATTATATTATAAAGAAAATTAAATATTACCAAAGTAATTTAATTGACTTGTGCTTTGTTTTGCAAGCTGGCTGCTTGGCAGCTTAACCAAACTCTAGTCTTGGTGTATTGGAGTGAAGTAATTGGACCGTTCGAGTTGTGTATTATGTCATGTATCAATAATGTGAGGAATGGGAAAAATGGGGAAATTTGTAGATTTTTTTTTGTTCTTTGGACTTACCCAACAGTTGACACTATAACTAACTTTTTTTGTTTTAAAATAATAGTCATTTTCCATTTTCCAATAGCTACCTAATTATTTTTGCTTTAGTAAGTATGTCAATTTTACTTTTTTACTCAATAAAAACTACTCATACTCACATTCTCTCACTACCCATATTTTGGTATGTGAAAGAAACCTTGAAGAATAGTGCTATTTAATTGTTTGGGTTGTTTTTTAATTTAAACCTTGGTATATATATGAGAAATTTTGAAATATGTCAATTAATTCGGAACGAAGGGAGTATAATTCATCACCTTTTATGTAAATTTTATTTTATTCGTCAACTACTTTTATAAATATTCATTGTTGTACTACATAATTTTTTGTCAAATTATACGTTGTAGGTATATATGAGTACTATCTCGTCCCAAAAAATTTTTCGTCCCATTTTATTTGTTACTTTTACAATTTCAATAATTGTCATTCTCATTTGTTTATTAATAAAAAAATCATGTAAAATTTCATTATTATTTTTGTGCATGGGTTTTCTAGGGGTAATGCCAACAACTTATAAAGTTTTCATCCCATTACCAATGTTTGTTGGTTTTATAAAGGTAGTTAGTATGACAAACAAGTTGGGATGAAGATAGTGTTATCCTATTGTAGTTATTACTCCCTCCGTCCCTTTTTGAATGTCAAATAAACTAACTTTACAAAACCAATGCATCTTGGAAATAGAGTGAAAAAATTATATATGAACAAGTGTACCCCTCATTAAGGGAAAAGATGAATAAAAGAGAATTTTAAAAGGTAAAATAAAAATTTGATTCATATTAATTAAGGGTAATATAGGTATTTTAATTATTGAAAAAGTAAATTTGATAAATAAAAAGGGACAAGGTAGTTAAGAAAATTGACACTAATTAAGGGACCGAGGTAGTACAAGGATTGTTATGTTTTGAAATTATCAACTTTGGAAATTGTTAATCATAATATTTCAAATTTTATATTTGACTCATAGCAGCTCAACTACCCAATTTTAGAGATGGTATCGGTCAGTATCCCAATGCAAAGTTAGCATCAATTGGACTTAAATTTGTCTATGATATGGTTGTGTTTTTTTTAGATGATATGTAAATTACTTTCTTAAAATTTTCATGTATTCTTAGAGTTGAGTTGTTATGGAGCAATGAAACTTAAGATTTTAGCATGTTAATTGTTCTGATTTATAAAGATTAATTGTCATTTTACTTTAAGTTAGAATAAATTGTTTAAATAATATATATCATCTTAATATAAAAACTTATATCATTGATATAAAATTAATTATATTATAAATAAAAATTAAAATGGGAACAATAAAGCATGTGCATGGCATGGGCCATCCTACTAGTTTTATAAAAAATATGACAATGTTGTCGTTTTTTGTACGAAAATATACTTCTAAAATATCCTTTAATAAGTTAATTATAACTTTTACTTATTTTTTAAGTATAAAATGAAAAAAAATAGAAGAATAATTTGTGTACATTGTAATCCAATATGTTATATATCATATACTATATTATACATTATACCAATTTTAAAATAAGGACCATACGAGTTGTTTGTATTTAAATTTTAATATTAGTTTTTGAATGTTATTAATTAGATGTAAATTTTTAAGTACTCTCGATTTTAAATTTGACCCCACTAAATTTAGTTTCTAGATTCACCCCTGAATGGGTCGACTTGGTATTTAGGACATTTTTATTTTGGTTAATAAAATATGGGCCTTTGCCCTGGAATTATAAAAAAAAGAACTAATTAAGAATCAACTCATTGAAGTAGCTTATTTTTTTTTATGGTTTTTATATGTTGAGTTTCTTTTAGTTGTTTTTAACATTATATAATAGCGTCGCAACATCTTTGTGTTTTTAACTTTATATGTTGAGTTTCTTTTAGTTGTTTTTATATGCATGCTTCTATCATCTGTTTTGTTTTGTGTTTCAATATTAGACTCAGATTGGAATAAAGAAAATACCTAAACCCAACACTCCAATTTATAAAATTTATGGGGGCTTTCCATTCACATATAATAATATGCTAATTATCTTGCATAATGATTAAGCTCAATAATTACCGTACATAAAAAAAAAATAGTAGAATTATGCAAGACTTCAACAAATTAAACTAAGCTCCACTATAATCTATAGGAAGTTTAGTTATAGCCAACATAATTCATAAATAATTATAATAAAAAGTTAATTTAATTTAATCAATGGAGATAAAATTAAATTAAATTATTTTCGCATCCTTTCACTCATCTGAAATTGTAATTTAGCGGCCAGTGGCGGTTGACAACTCGATCATTAACCAACACCCTGAGCTTGTTCGTGTGTTATCCTGGCCATTTGTCGCCTAAATAAGAGGTGAAACGCAACATTTCACACTCCGCGATTTTCAAACGATGAACTTCATCGAATTATTGCTTGATTTTATTCCCGCATTAAATTGGACGAAACTTTGTAAATAATACCCACCCGTACAAATTCAATGATCACATGGTGGTGACACATCTATTTTGTTGCTGGCGCCAAGGGTATATTACTTCTCTCTGGTAGCACCGTCGTACTGTCGGTATCTTCAACTCTCGTTCCTCATCCACCATCGTAGCAACCGCCACTGTCGCAATCTTTTCCGCCTCATTTCCTCTTTCCTCTGTTTCCTCTCCCTCCATTTCTAACTCATCCCCTTCAGATTGGTCATCATCAAAGTTCCCAACGAGATGCAATCTGAGTCGTTCGTCTTGACAGGACGTGCATAGAATCTTCGACTCACTAACCAAAACTCTATTAAGTTGCAATCGTCCATTGTTTCTCACCGGATTTAGCATGAAACTTCGCCTCCCATTCTTGCTCAAAGAAGACAATGGTGGCGGAAAATCGCTCTTCTCCGGCAATGACAATTGCGCGGATCTCTTGTCACTGTCTCTCATCTTATGATTATAGTTATAATTACCACGAGTGATCCAATCAGCACTGCAACAATCGCAATAAGTGTCATCGGACACTGTCATATTGGAGCTCTCAAACCCTAGACCTTCGGTACACGATGCCTCCCCATAATCATCATCCACTGTGGACCCAAGTGCTGAGTCGCATGTCGCACAATCAAATTCTGATTCGGGCTCGAGTTTGGCTTCTAAGTCAGACTCAAGCTCCAGGTCAGGCTCACTGTATAGGAGTGAGTGTTGTGATGAGAGACAACAGAAGGAATGACAGGAAAATGTTCGATGAATTGCCCTAGAGACAACCCCCAAGTCATCCAAGGCGAACAAGGGGTTACCAGCACTGGAGCTGTTGCTATAAAAGGTTGTGGTCATGGTGATGGTAATATATAATCCAGCGCTCTCTCTATGATCTGATTTTTGTTGTCCTTGTTCTTGTTGTTGGAGGTGTTGTTTTGGCTGTTGTTCAGGTTTTGGGTTTCTCTTCTTCCCATTCCTTTTTCTGGGATTTGGGGGGAGATTAGAGGAAGATGTAGAGGAGAAAAGTTTCTATTAATATGGATTTTTTCTCACTCCTCCAAAGATAGGAGGAGGAGAGAGAAAGAGAGAAAAGCAAGAGAGAGAAAGACAGATGGATGTTGGGAGGGTAGAGGCTTAATCTGATTTGGGTGTTGAGAGAGAATGAACATTGCCGAGTTGGATCCCACCTAATATGGAGCATTTTTCCCTTTTTTCTTTTTAATTGTTCAAAAATAGCAAGATAGTTATCTGTTAATAAGGTGATTTGGAAAGAGATTACATCTTGTTCATGGTAGTTGTAGATCTAGCTAGTAATTAGCTAGTTGATGACTTAAAATTTGCTGTTTTTAGGGGTTTTTGTTTATCCATTCAAGGCATGCAGTTACTAGAAGAATATGACAACAATTTCTAATTTCGGTACATGTTTTTTTTTCCTTCTTTCTTTTTTGGTTTGTTTGGGATTAATTAGGATAATTTTACTTGAACTTAAAGATTTACTTAAGGAGGAATTGAACCAAGAAGTTGTGATATGCATGAAAGAATTGAGAAGATAACAATATCATTGGTATTTGTGGAAATAAATCCAAGTCAATACCCCCAACTTTAATAAACAGTCCAAGTAAACATTGGAATTATCTCAATTACTTTTAGTAAATACAACCAGAAAAATTATATTAGTATTATTGATTTTTCTCATATTGGGTGTTCCTACTTTAATAGAATTGCATTGAATATCAGTATTGAAAGCTACTTTGGCATTATCATGTGGATAACTCATCTCTACCTGTGATTTATTAGAGTGTGTTACACTAATGATTCAGTATATATTATTTCTACTGCATATATATATTTATACTTAAACATTCACGTACGTGTCTATAATAAATCAATCTATTGACAAGGTGACATACATCATGTTCTTCTATTTACTACACTCAGCACAAAAGTATAAAGGCTAATATGAAAATACTTATTCCGCATAACGAAGATGAGAATACAAACTTAAAATTGAATATATCTAAAATAATTTGAAATTAACATTTGATTGATTGATTGATTAATTTGATGTGCATAGAATCGCAATCAATTAAGATTGGTTGTTAGCAGCGATATCTGCATAACCAATGCCCCGTCTTGTGGTGGGAAAGAGCATGAACAAGAAACTAGACAAAGCCCCAACTCCGAGAGGGAGGTTTACGAGCAGTGTGTTGATGGTGTAGGTGTAGTGACCAAAGTAACATTTCAAGACATGAGAGTCCCCAAGAGCAAACACCAAGAAGACAAGCAAGGAAACCAATGCATGAACAAAGTCAATGAACCTCATCCTATACTTAGTCAAGTCACCCTCCCTCTCCTTCTCTTCTTCCGGAGTGACCCTCCCAACATTAAACACGTAAAGCCCATTTGGGGTTGCCATTCCATAGTAGAGCTTTCCGTCTGCTCCTTTGAAGCTGTCTGTGAAGGAGGAAAGCACGCAAACCAACGCAAACACCGCCACCAAGCAGGTTGTTAAATATATATGCACCGTCTGGCATGCTCCACAATGTGTGAAGCTTGGGGTTAGTGCTTGGAATGCCTGGGTTGTGCCTGTCGGTAATAGATTTGCTAAGTTTCCAGCACTTGCTAGGGTTTTCTGAAATGGACCTCCATTAGATACTCCCTTTAAGCATGGGGTCAATAATTGTTGCCCGTTTAGATGTTGAGCATTTCCGGGATTACTCATTGTTCAAAACTAATATGTGGATTAATAGTGGGATCTATGATTGATTAGTTAGCTAGGTTTAATTTGAATGATTAATTACAAAGCAAGTATTTATAGATGCATGCATGCCTAGCTAGTTAGGTTTATAGTTGATTGAAAAGAGTTTACAACTTGACGCAATTCACAAATTACATTCATGGGAAATTCCATGTAATCAACTTGCGAAAGAGAGATAACGCATAGGGACATCTATCTAACATCATGACACCATGTGTGCCAAATAATAACCAAATATGACATGTGATTTATAAAATTTTCACTTTTTAAGCTAGTGTCATATTAGTTATAGATCTCCACAAGCAACCGCTAACAACGTGCAATTTTGCCCATGTACGGTAGACCATGTTTGGTTATAATATACACATAATTTTCTTGGTAAAGATTTTTTTTATGGGTCTATTTTCAAAGTCATGCCTCCATTGAGTTTAATTCGGTTGTTATATAACCTTTTTCCCTTGCCTATAATTAATCATACCAATAATTAAAGTACTTAATTACAAAAAAAAATTAACCATATAAACACAAAAGGATATCTCAAGATAAAGACAATAAATTTTAATTGCATGGCCAAGCATAACTGGATTTGACATTCAAATTTTCAATAACATATGTATTTCACTAATTTTTTGAGGAACCTAATAAGAATCGGTGAAAAATATTGATATAATAATAATGTAATGATTGTTTTCACCGTAGGCATGCGTCTTTTGAAGAGGGTAGTTTTTTGTTTTGTAATGTTATTTTACTGTATTTTGTGAACATTAAAGCCTTTAGCTTGTAATAATCTAAAAAAATAATAATGTGACGGTTGATGGACATTTATGAATGAAAGATTTTAGTCTATAAGGTTTTTTTTTCTTTTTTCTTTATCAATATCTATAAGCTGTTATTACAGTAACAAATTAAACCATATATTTACAGCGACCCTATCGGCTATAGGGATATAATAAGATACCTCGACTTATCCAAATGTAGACATTCACTAATGCCTGTTCTTTTATACGGCTGGTTGCGGTATGGCGGGGTGCGGTGTGGTGGAATTGTAGTGGGTTATTGGTAAGTTGTGGTGGGTTTTGTTTTTTATAAATGTAAATTGTATTGGTAAATGTGAAAAAGTTTATTATGGTGGGTTGTGGTAAATTATGGTGGATTGGTATGTTGTGGTCGGTTATGGCAAAGTGCGGTGTGTTACAGCACCACAGCTAGCCAACCGTATAAAAGAACAGGGCCTAAAATTATATCATACTAGAATTTGACGTAAAGTTGTTGTAAATACATGTACAGGAGCTGATAAAAAAAAAAAAAAAAAAGAGGCAAACAATTAGGCAAATAATAATTTGTTTAAGCCCATAATGGAGACATAGTAGCTAACGCGTAGTAAACAGATTTATTAGTTATTGTAACGGCAATTTGGGTAGTGTACGTGCCAAACCTGTTTGTTTGTATAACTTGCGTTGGGGTTGCCTTACTGTTTTCTGTTGCTTGGCTTCATTCTTAAGTTTCTGCAGAGTCACTTCTGCCACCGAAAACAAAAACGAAAATTACATAAAAAAAAAAAAGAGACAAGTGTTCCGTTGCCGGGAATCGATGCCGGGTCTCCTGGGTGAAAGCCAAACATCCTAACCGCTGGACGACAACGGATCTTGTGTCTGAGTGCCGGAGTAACTTGTAATTGATGAAACGTAAAACGAAATCACACAATAACACAGCCACGCAGCATCGTCATCAAACTCGCATTAATATCTTTCTCGTCCTTCATTTTTAGTTTTTTACGCCTAAAATAAGAGGGTGTCGGCAATATTTTGTTGCTATAATTCTTTGAAAATTAAATTGTTTTAATAATAGAAAAATTGGATTTTAATATCCCTACTTTCACCAATTGTATAGCAGTAATCCTACTTTCATTTTGGATTATGGCGGTCCAAAAAAGATTAAAATTGGATTCTAGTGATACCAAATCCACCTTCAAATGCTTTTTATTTTTTTCATTCCTATCTAATATTGTTTTTGTTTTTTTTCGTTCCTGCCCCCATAAAGGTAATAAAGTATAGTTGCTAAAATAATTTTTAAATTATTTTTTTGAGACTCTGAGAAATTATTATGATTTTCTAAAAGGAATAAAAGTGAAAAAAAATCATAAAAAATCGTAAAAAAATTCAAAAAAATTGGAAGAAACGCTGTAAATTCATTAAAAATCATAATAAAGTGTTATACTAAGTTTTTAACCAATGCAACCCAAAATCTATGATATTTAGGGTATACTCCCGATGATGTCCCACTACAATCTTTTTTTTTTTTTTTACCACCAGAACCCAAATTGATAGTAGGAATTATTGTTGTCCAATCGTGAAAGTAGAGATTATTAAAATTCAATTCTCCTATATAATATGCATAGGAATTATAATGATAATTAATATTGATACTTATATTGTGAAAAATAATAATTTTATAGTAGTATAATAATTAATAATTATCTGATATTAATATCAACATGGATGATGATAATAATAATAATAATAATAATAATAATAATAATAATAATAATAATGGATTGCTACAACTAAAGTAAATTTAGGTCGGAAGTTTAACCCATCATATTCCTTCATTTTAAATAAATAAATGAACTGACAGATTTTACAAAAAATGTGACTTCAAAAATAATTATTGATTGTATTTATGTTTCAAAAGCCTATGAGGCTATGACCAATTGTATTTCTTTTTGATGGAATAAAACTAATCGTAATTGAATGAATGATGATGTCCTTTGGTGGAGCGTATCAAGCTGGAGCCTAGTATCGATTCTCATGGTCACCAAGTTTTCCCGCAACCCCTCCATGAAACACAGAAAAACGACGACGGGGTCGGGTGCAGAGTACACTTTAAGGTGGACCCGGTACCCTGGAATCATGAGCTGAACGGCATCGGGTGTGACATCCACTTCCAATGGGACCTCGGACCATGGGAGTGGAGCTACGGGTCCACATCGGGACCTGCTTCGGGCCTTTAAAAGGGTTCAGAGTCCTTCGCCAAGAATAAGCGCAAACGGGTCAGAGTGGGTTGTCGGAATGGACGCGCCTTCACGCTTTGGGTAATAACTCTTTCAATACAACTTCGATAGGTCTCAAATTTTGGGAGCTTAAAGTTCACACTGAGAGCTTAAAGCACACGCTTTGGCACGCTTCTGCGACGAACGCGCTGATTCGTATTTTTGTTCTGTTTTTAAACTAATTTTCTGCTTAGTATAAATACGATGTTTAGCACCCTTTTCTAGGGAGATGATGATATTGAATGAATTGCTAAGGCATTGTTAGGGTTTGCTCCCTTTTCTCTCAAAAATCTTGTTCTTACTTTATCCATTGTTAATGGTGGTGTTAGCAAGTCATTCCTTTATTGATCATTTGGTGGAGTTCTCCTTTATGATGGTCATAGTGGGGTGTTAGGCTTTGGTGGTGGATTCTCCTTTATCCAAGGTCATATCCAATCCCTTTGGTGTGCAAGCTTTATATTGGTTGATTTTGATTATTATCCAAGTTCTTGGTTATTATTATGATGATTCAAGCATGGGTGTTTGAGAAGTTGCTTCATTCTCTCTCTATTCTATTGATTATGGTTGCTCAAGTGGTCTTCTCTCATCTTCTCTTGAAGAAATACTCAAGCTAAGTTTATTATTCAATCCACTGCGCATCAGGGACCGCTCCATTTTGGTATTAGAGCTACGGTTTGTTATAGCTTGAGTTTTCATTTTTGTTCTTGCAAGTAGAGATTTCTATTGTTGGTTTTTGTTGGTTTTGATTCAAATATTGGTGTTCCACATCCCTTGTGCCTCCAAGTGTGTTGGAGAAGTTGTTATTGCTATTGTGTTTGTTGATTTTGATGCATATTGGAGCTTTGAGGTGAAGTTGGAAATTAGTGACCGCAAGGTGTTCGATGAAATGTCTAAGTGAAAAAAACACAAATAACCCTTAGCCAAACACAAGCCAACTACAAAAGAACCCCCAAACTCCACAAATTATCCCAAACACAATCCATCCTTCACCCTTACTATTGTTATGGCCCTCATGCCGAGACTTGAGAGTCGATTCATGAACATTCAAAATACTCTTGATGGCCTCTTGACTCAAGGAAACAACATTGCCATCTACCATCGGTATCGAACCCGTGACGAACAAAGGAGGTCCACTAGAAGCCATATCCATCCTCCTCCTTCCTACGAGTCGAGTGACGATGATAGAGACTCATTTAGACGCCATCGTCGACGGGAAGCGGTTAAGAAGCCCCCACGGGATGAATTCTATGATACCAAGATCAAAATTCCGGAATTCTGTGGCAACACCGAACCCGAATATTATCTTGAATGGGTCCAAATCTTGGATAGGATTTTTGAAGCTGAGGATTATAGTGATGAGCAAGCCTTCAAGATTGCGAGATTGAAACTCACCAAGGTTGCATCCTTTTGGTTTGAGAATGTCAAAGTACAAAGAGCTAAGGAGGGTCGAGCAAAAGTCACCTCATGGACAAAGCTAAAGCGATTAATGAATCGACGATTCTTGCCTAGTACTTACAAGCGAGACCATGAACTCATATCATCACTTGATGGGCAAAGAAGAAGAGAGGATTCCTCTCGGGAAAAGCCATTCCACTGTTCCCCACTAACGACCTTTACGTCCCAAAAATGTGTCAAATGTAGACGTGTGGGACACGATGCTTTGCAATGTCCGACAATGGCTATGATTGAAGCTTGGATTGAGGAATCCTTTGGTGTGGAAGAGCATACAAGTGACATGGTAGAAGAGACTAAGCAAGCAAAGGTCAATTCCTTGCCCGACGAGGGAGCTTCCGTTGAACCTTGTGAGGCTTCCGAAGCTATTGTTGAAGTTCCAAGCCAAGAGGTGGTTGAGAACATCGATCTTGCCCTTCCTCTTATCCTTGTTGAATAGGCCCAAGAAGAAGTTCCTTTGGGTTTATCATTGCCACCACCCAAGGAATCAAACAACAATGGCGATGACTCCCATTCCCTTCCATCCGTGGGCACCCAAATTCTTCTCCATGGGAAGAACAAGGTAACCGAAGACTCTCCTTTGAAATTTATTGAATCATTCTTGAAAGATGGACAATGTGGTGTAGAGTCTTTGGGTGAGTCGTGCATGATCTTTGGAAGACATTGGTTGTTTGATGAAGTTTGTTGGCGAGATAAGTTGCATGATGAGCATGTGAAGTCCGCAGTTGAAAATTCCCAATGTTTTGAGTGGCATACTAAGAATCTTGGTGTCCGTTTGGTGTTTAGTGGCGAATTTGGAATTGGAGATGCCTTGACTCTAGTTCAACCTAAGTTTTTGAGCTCTTCAATTGTGTCGTCCTTCAATGAATATTGCTTGCATGTTGGTCGTTGTGATGTGAAATATTTGAACATGCCATACACGATGTTTGGCCGACATTGGTTATTTGAGGAATTGTCGTTGAATGGGTACTATTGGAAATTTAGCGCGCAATGTTTTTGGGAGAGTATGTTGAAAGAAAAACATTTGTTTGACAGTGATAACTTGAATCCCTTAGCCCCACATAAAATCAAACCTTGGGTGGGAAGTGATTTGAGGAACCTTCTCCTTTCGAGCGAAACACGGGTTGATTGTACTCTTGGTGAGGACAAGCGATCCCTAGCTTGGTCTTTATCGAGTCGCGAGCTTAGTGAGGTTGAGTGTTCCCTAGCTCCACAAAAATTTCATCCTTCCATCCTTTGTCCTTCACCCCCAAGCCTCTTCAAGAATTCATATTTGTACAAACAAGGTGGAGTTCATAGTGTGGTCATGATCGATTTGTTGGAGGATTTATGAAATGGGTGGTCGAACGATGGGGTGAACCTTCATTTTAACTCCCAAGAGTTTAGGGCAACTCTTTTTCTAGAGGGGGGAGTATGGAGCATATCGGGTTAGGGCCCTAGTATCGATTCTCATGGTCACCAAGTTTTCCCACAAACCCTCCATGAAACACGAGGAAAACGACGTCGGGGTCGGGTGCAAAGTACACTTTAAGTTGGACCCGGTACCCTGGAATCATGAGCTGAACGGCATCGGGTGTGGCATCCACTTCAAATGGGACCCCGGACCATGGGAGTAGAGCTACGGGTCCACGTCGGGACCTGTTCCGGGCCTTTAAAAGGGATCAAAGTCCTTCGGTAAGAATAAGCGCAAACGGGTCAGCGTGGGTTGTCCGAATGGACGTGCCTTCACGCTTTGGGTCATAACTCCTTCAATACAACTTCGATGGTTATAAAATTTTGGGAGCTTAAAGTACACACTGAGAGCTTTTTAACGATATCTTACGAGCTTAAAACGAATTCGGATGAAGAAGTTATGCGCGTTTGAAGTCGGCAGGGAAAAGCTTCCCAGAAGACTGACTCGCCCGCGCCTCCCTGTGGCTCGCCCGCGCCATGCTTCTGCGACGAACGCGCTGATTTGTATTTTTTTCTGTTTTTAACCTAATTTCTTGCTTAGTATAAATACGATGTTTAACACCCTTTTCTAGTGAGATGATGATATTGAATGAATTGCTAAGGCATTGTTAGGGTTTGCTCCCTTTTCTCTCAAAAATCTTGTTCTTACTTTATCCATTGTTAATGATGGTGGTAGCAAGTCATTCCTTTATTGATCATTTGGTCGAGTTCTCCTTTATGATGGTCATGGTGGGGTGTTAGGCTTTGGTGGTGGATTCTCCTTTATCCAAGGTCATATCAATCCCTTTGGTGTGCAAGCTTTATGTTGGTTGATTTTCATTATTATGCAAGTTATTGGTTATTACTATGATGATTCAAGCATGGGTGTTTGAGAAGTTGCTTCATTCTCTCTCTATTCTATTGATTATGGTTGCTCAAGTGGTCTTCTCTCATCTTCTCTTCAAGAAATACTCAAGCTAAGTTTATTATTCAATCCACCACGCATTGGGAACCGCTCCATTCGGTATTTCAAACCCATGGACGCTAATATAATTTTTTTTTGAGAAAACCGCCAAAAAAGCGGGGCTAATCATTATTATTCAAAAAATTGATCAAATCCTCACGGGCCAAAGAAAAAACCTCTTCAGGACCTTCCTTCGCCCAGGCTCGTTCTAACGAGCTAAAAGGCTGGAGGTGAGCGAGAGAATGAGCTACTCTATTCCCAGCTCTATGTACATGACGCCATGAAATAAATGTAAAATTCCTAGCATGATTCAAAATCTCCTCAACTATGAGACCTACAAAGTTACTACCTTTAAAGCCACCTTTTATTTTGCTAATGAGAGCCAAGGAATCACCTTCCACTTGAAGCATTCTAAAACCTGAATCCCATGCTATCCAAAGGCCAAAGAGACATGCTCCGGCTTCTTCCATTTCAGCACTTCAGAAGCCTTTCGACTGTTTAGTTCCGGCTAAAACGATTCTTTCATTGGAGTCTCTGATTACACATCCCCAACCTTTACCCCATTCGCCAAGTTTTGCTGCATCAAAATTGAGTGTCCATCGCCCACTTTGAGGAGGGTACCATTTGTTAATACCACTGTCTTTCGGAGATAATTTCGGGGCTGGGAGAGATTGAAAATCTGAGATCGTCTCCTTGGCTATGTTAATTGCTCGAACTGTTGGAGTACAAATTGGTTATAACCTATTAATTTCTCGAATTCCAACACTGCCAAGCGATTGCTAGGAACATGGCTTTTTCATTATCGCCCATCTCAATGAAAGTCAGGTAAAGATGATCAAGGGAAGATGGCAGCGGTTGCGACTAGAACTTTTCATCGATGCCACTCAATTCCCATATTTCTGTAGCTAGGGGCAGTGGAAGATGTTATGCACGTTCGATTCCGTCTCATGCCCAGAGATTTTGCAATGTCCTGCAATATTTTTGAAACATCGGGATAAGGCTCCTGCCGAAGGTAGAATTTCTTTGGCAAGTATCCACCCAAAAGATTTAATTCGGGGCGGGATGTTGAGATGCCACAATTTCTTTCAGAGAGTATTTCTTCTCGGAGCACTAGATGACGGTCTCAGATCGTGTTCTCGAAACATTAAGACATGGTATCCAGTACGCACACTATATTCTCCATCTTTTGTCTCATTCCAGGCCTGCCAATCCTTAGGCCATGTGGAGCAGAATGGAATGGCAGTGATTGCTTCAGCATCAAGTGGGAGGAAGAATTTTTGTATTCTGCTTGTGTCCTAGGATCCTTTTTCAAAATCAATGAAATCTTTGGCCATGCATGGTGGGAGCCTGTAACTCTGGATATGCAGTGATCACTTTGAATGACGGAGCTCGATTTAACCATTTGTCTTCCCACACCTGAATTTTGCCTCAATTTCCTACAAACCATATGAGTTTTTCTTATGCTAGGTCCTTTGCTTCAAGTACACTCCGCCAAGTATAGGAGGGTCGGGGACCAAGTTGGGCATGGAAGATGTCCGTCATTGGATAATATTTTGCTTTCAAAAACTTTGCCACCAGTGTCTCCGGATATCTCCAAAGTCTCCAAATTTGTTTTCCCATAAGAGCTAAGTTGAACTTCTCAAGCTCCATAAAGCCCATTCCTCCCATGAATTTGCTTTTGCATAGTGTTTCTTTTCCGACCCAATGCATTTTCCTCTCTCCATTATTTGTTCTCAACCAATATCTTCATATAAGTTTTTGAATGTCATTACATAGTGAGGTTAGTAATTTAAACGTGCTCATGGCATAAACTTGTAGGGCTTGGGCCACTGCCTTGATAACCACCTCTCTACCTGCCCAAGATAAGAATCGATCATCCTAGCTGTTAAGCCTCTTTGCTACAATATCTTTGATCATGACAAAGTCTTTGTATTTTGATTTACCGACATACGTGGGTAGGCTAACGTACTTGTTATGCGAGAGAACTTCCTGGATTTCCAGGATATTCGTGAAAGCTTGCCGCCTCTTAGCTGGGGCTAATTTGTGAAAGACCACATCAGTTTGCTATAATTCACTTGCTGTCCCGAGGCCTTTTCATAAAGTTGCAGTAGTTGTTTCACTTCTATGGCTTGATCTTCAGTTGCTTTGCAAAAAAGGATTGTGTCGTCCGCAAAAAGAAGGTGAGAGTTGACAGGTGTGGCTCTATATATTTGAATACCTTGCAACGTGTCCCGTTGCACAGTTGAGTTGAAAAGGGTCGACAAACCTTCTGTTACAATAATAAACAGAAAAGGTGAGAGTGGGTCACCTTGACGGAGACCACGGGATGGTGTTATGAATCCACATGGGCTGCCATCAATAATGGGGGAGAATGTCGGGATTTCTACAAAGCGCATCACGGTATGAATCCATTGTTGACTAAAGCCCAATCGATGCATGATGCCTCTCAAGAAATGCCACTATACCCGATCAAAAGCTTTCTTCATATCAAGCTTAAAGGACATCGGTCCATTCTATCTTGTGTAGCAATGAATATAATAGAAAGCTTCATAAGCTACAAGAATATTATCACTGATAAGTCTTCCCTTGATAAAGCCGCTTTGAGTATCTGATATTATATATGGCATGATTGTCTTGGGCCTATTTGCAAGGACTTTTGTGGCTATCTTGACAAGGACGTTGGCTAAACTGATTTGCCGAAAATCAGTTACCGAAACTGGGTGCTTGATTTTTGGAATCAATGCAACCAGTGTATGATTGATACCTTCTAGTAAAGGCCCACCTTGCAACATGTTGATAATAACATTTGATATATCAGGGCCTACAACTTGCTAGTATTGTTGATAGAAACTCGGATTGAATCCATCGGGCCCTGGTGACTTGCCGGGATGCATTTGAAAAACTGCCGATTGGATTTCCTCTTGGGTGTAAGGCTTTGATAGGGTTGCATTCATCGGCTCCGTTATTTTTGGTGACACACTGTCCAAAACTTCTTCCATCTCTTGAGGTCCTTATGAAGTAAATAAAGTATTGTAGTGTTCCAGAAATAATTTTGCAACATCTTCACTAGAGGTGTATATATTGTCCTCCGAGTCCTTCATTTGATTGATGGTATTTGACCTTCTTCGAGCGGACGCTTTCTGATGAAACCATTTTGAGTTTTGATCCCCATAGGCTAGGTAGTCCCGCTTTGCTCTCTGCCACCACATTATTTCTTCCTTTTTTCTAAGTTCCTTTATTTTGCCGAGGAGGATTTTCCTTTCTTCTTTGCCAATTCCACTGACAAGTTTGCGTTGGGTTTCTTTGATGTCTTTTGTTATGCTTCTGAAGTTGCTGCTGGCCCATCCTTGGAGAGCTTGTCTGCATAGGTCGAGCTTCCGAATGCACTCATAGCCTGTTGTACAATTTCCAGTCATGCCCCAACCTTCTTTCACGACTTCCTCATAGGAGCTTTCCGTCATCCACATATTTTCGAAAAGAAACTGTTTCTTAGCTGGTTTGTGAGTGTGCTGATTTATATTAAAGTGCATCTGAATTGGTAGATGATCTGAAATGGTCTCATTTAAGTGTACTACTTCCGCCATGGGGAAGATGCTAGCCCATTCAACATTTTCCATAAAGCGATCAAGCCGCTCTTCCACATAATCCTCTCAGTCTCTCCCGTTCCACCAAGTATACTCGTACCCTTTGAAGCCCAAGCCGAACAACCCACATCTTTCAAATGTTTCCTGAAATGTATCCACAACAAGCTGCTGCTTTGTAGGTCCCCCTTGTTTTTCAAAGTTGTAAAAAATCTCGTTGATATCGCCTCTGATGAGCCAAGGTAAGTCTTTGCGATCATAAAGATCTTCTAGAAGCCTGCATATGTTTAACTTATCTTGAGATTGGGGCCAGCCGTATATCCCCGTAAATCTCCGTATATGTTATTGCATGGGGGTCGCCAAGTCGCCGACAATTAAGGCATATGAGATTCATTGGGCTCGACAGGGTTGCTCCGCAACTTCCGCCATTCCGCCATCCATGTTGATCAAAGGGGACTCGAATTCAATGATTTATGTTGCATAATTGCTGGTGCATCTTTCTTACGTTTGAGGAACTCTCGCCTCTCTTCTATAGTTCTATCTCATCAATCTGTCTTCCATCTATTCTTGCCTTCTTGGTCTACATTCTGTCATCATCACTTGTCTCTGTCTATTTTTCAGGTTCTCCAATATAATGCCAAGGTACGATCTTCTGGACCCCTTTCTCCAAAGAATAGACGTTGTCTTGCCTTTGTGGGTGTATTGTGTTTTTGGAGGGACTGAAACAAACGTTTCTTCTTGTATTTCAATCTCTGTGTTCCGTCACCTCATTCTGAGAGGGGATGCTCTAAGCCAATTCTCATACTCATAATCTTCAAAGGTGAGGTCTAGTTTGATTTCTTCACATTCCTTCACTACATGTCCTAATCTCCTACAACCATAACAGAAATCTGGCAACTTGAGATATTTGACTTGGATCAAGATTGATTTACCATCAAGTTTCACCATTAATCCTCTTTGCAAGGGTTTTTGTGATGTCTAGGTCTGCTTTAAGGCATATGGATTTTTCAGCTCCATACATGACATCATCCTCATATCATGCAAACTTTCCAACCTTGTCTCCCAAGACCTTTCCGAAGGATTTTGTCTGTTTGATGGCTGGCACCCCATAGGCCTTCACCTAGAAGCGTGATGTATCAAAGACAATTTCTAGAAGTTTTTCTTTCCCATTCCATTCTTTTAGAAGTTGGAGTTTATTGTCAAAGGACCATGGTCCTTTGTTGAATACATATGCCTTGTCTTTCTCATCAAAGAATTGGAATAGGAAAAATTTTATCAAGCTCTCTTATCACCACTCCCTTTGTTGGTTTCCTGACATTCTTGAGGATCGTTTTTGTAATACCCCGGGTATGTTGTTAAAGTGTGGCTTAAAAGGATTGAAATAACTACTCATATCACCAAGGTGCACCTTCTTTTATGGTAGCTCATCCGTTGGGAACTCCTCAGTTAAGCGTGCTTGGCTGGGAGTAGTCAAAGGATGGGTGACCTCCTGGGAAGTTTTCTCAGATCAGCGTGTGAGCGAGGACGAAGCACGCTGGAAAGACTCGTGGTGGTTTGTGGGGCCAGTCAGCGATCCTTAAAGCAGTTATCGGTAATGTCCGCGGCCCGGGAGGGGCCGGGGCGTTACAGTTTTCATCACCCGGGCATTGAACGTCATTGTCGTCATCAGGGTTCCTACCAAGCTCAAAGCGATCTCTTCCAGTTTCTCAGTCGGCGCATCATCATCCAACTCTAGAACTTCTTCCTCCTCTTCAGTAAGTTTTAGTTTCTCCCATTCTTGCTCCAGAATATCCGCCATATTCCAAGAATTTTGTGGGTTTTGCTTCCTTTGCTGTTGGTTCTGGATGGAGCCTCCTTCCCTTCAAACTCTTCGTCATCTTCTCCTTCCAAGTCTACGCTGAGACTAAACCCAAACGACCACCGCCTCACCTACCGGAGGCAAAAACTCTCACAGTGCTCAATTAGGGTTTTAAAGCCCTAGCCATTGGAGAGAATCTAGTTATCTCTTCCTTTTTTTAAAGTGGCTAATATAATTTTTTTGGAATATTGGACTGTAATGCACCAATCTTTAAAATTGGATACTAATATACCAAATTTTGGATATATAGTTAATTTGCTGAATTTTGGTAACAATTAGTAAACTTGGGTACTAGTATTCCACCACTTAACATGATTACACCACATTAGTGATAAAAAGGTCCAGAGTTCGGTGTACAAGTGTTCAATTTTAAATGTTGATATATTACATTTCAACACTGCAAAAAAACATTATACTAGTGTTCAAATTTCCATAAAAAAATGACCCAAAGAGCCCTACCTTTTGCCGTAATTATTTTAAGGTCTCATGTTTTCAAAAATAATTTTGAAGCGACATTATCTCTGTTGTACTTATTTAAACGTGACAATCGATACCACAACTGAATAGGGCAGGATAGAGTTATTTTTAGGATTCAAAATTGATATGAGCTAAGAATGTTTGACCTGATTCAATGAAATAGTAACTTTAATCTTTAATTAATACTTTAGAATAGTTGACTTCCAGTAAAGAAAAATGTTAAACAAAAGACTTGTCTTCCAATGGGACTTATTGTCCAATTGTCATCCATAAATAATCTATATAATACTAATAGTAAAGTTTGTGGGTCTCGTAAAAAGAGAGAAGGTTAATTGTAAAGATTTCCGCCAATCAAAAAGTTGATAAATATTTAATTAAAATATTTTAGTGCAAATATCAGTAATTATTTTGGTGTTATTTATAATAATAATAATAATAATAATAATAATAATAATAATTTAATCCAATCTAATATACAATATTAAAGACAAAGTATGTGAGTCCTATGAAATGGTGAAATGAGATTATCTATAATATATTAAAATTTAGGAGATTTGACCAATGAGCATCATGATAATTCCATTTTTTCCAATTCTCGTTTATCTATAATATATTAAAATTCCATTTTATTATTCATTGCAAACAAAAGCACGTTTGTCACTTTTGATAATCACCTTTTTCCATTTCAATTTTATTCAACATTTCAAATTAGGTAGAGACAAATTTTCTACGCCATTTCTGTTTTATTATTCGCTTATTTTTACTTAAATCAATTCTAAATAATATTTCTAATAATAAATCTACAGTGATATCATCTAAACACTCATACGTACTAACCATCTAATCTAGTCAAGATGAAATTCAGAACCGTTACTTTATCCTGTCAATATTACATTATTAATATTCAAAAGTGTTTATGTAAAAAAACAGGTACAATTAGACGTACAAAAGTACAAAAGCGGACACTTATCTTTTTATTAGATGATGGTTTTCAAGTTCTCATACTTCTTGAGTCACACATATCAAATCTAAACATTAAAGATTAAAACAAACAACCATCACTCGTTATATTAAAAGTCACCTTCCAATTTCGAGTCATCGAATCTAAAATAAATAACATGATATGCGAACTGATTTTATTTGTCAAAAAAAGAGATCAATGTGATTTCATGTCATTAAATCAGAAAACGATGTCGAAATAATGCAGAAACCCCTAAAGCGTAATGAACAAATTAGAGTAGTTAAATAGGAACCACGAATCCCAAACAAATGAAAATGAAAAAAAAAATAATGAAAAAGAAAATGAATAAAATGATGAAAAATTATATTCTTCAATAGGGTTGGTAAATTGAGAAAAGTTCCGCAACATAAGTCCAGAAACCGCAACACAAATTCGATCCATGCTTTATCAAGTAAAATACTAACAAAATACTAACAAAATATTCAAGATTTTTCTATTTAAATTTTTTTACTGTACTTGCATCTATATTTATATTTCGATCAGGGTTTGCCTTAGTGGCAAGTTCCTCACCATTCCATCCCCTTCCTCTATGGTTTGATTCATGAGGAAACATTACTGTTTACCAGGATGCAGGAATGTGTTGAATGGATAGTGTGAGTCCTGTATACTATAGAGCGTTGACATCCCCTACCTTCATCCATTATGAGGTTGTTGGGTTAGTGTACCCCTGAGATAGGGGCTCGACTTGTTGGACTATTAACTATTTAAAAAAAATGTATATATTTATATTTTGTTGAATTATTTTTATATTTTACACTTTCAAATTTATATATAATTTATTATCTTACCTTTTAATTTGATAATATAATTTATATTAGGTACAATTTGTATATTTTTACATCATGCATTTTCATATAGTTGTTGTCTCAATTGAATTGTTGGCCTTACATTTTTTAAATTTTGTGTAGTTTTTGTTTGAAATTATGGTACGTTTTTATTTGATAATATCATTAATGTTTCGTTTTTTTAATTTATATCTCCATTTGTATATAGTTTAATTTTTGTACTTTCTATCAAAATAATTATTTTATATGTGCTTTGCACGGGTTTAAGACTAGTATAATATTGATAGTAAAGTTTGTGGGTCTTGCAGAAAGGAGAAATGATATTAACTATAGGGATTTCGACCATACAAAGAAGATAAATACCCAATTAAATTATTTTGGTGCAAATATTGTTGGGAATGTCCCGACAATGTTCAATATACATGAAGTTTAAACCAAAATAATACAGTGATTATATGTCTTGCTAGAGACCTCTATAATTGGTAATTAAATTTGTTTAATTACAACTATATTATTTGGTCCTATTGGGTCACATAAGTGAGCACCCTGGAACAATGTATGTAACCTAAGTAATAACATATTATGTTGAGAAATGTTGGGAATTGATTTCTATGAGAAATCAACCCAACACGGACCGAGTTGGGCTCACCACGGACCATGGTGATCCAACGTGGACTGTGTTGGGGTCACCATGGACCGTGGTGATCTGCCACGGACCGTGGTGACTATGACCGACTTAATGTGTATTCTGGAGGCCAACAAGGACCATGTTGCACCTCAGACTGTGCTATCGCGTAAGTCAGTTACTTAGAGTTTTAATAACCCTTTTCCCAAGCCGTCTAAACACTATAAAAGGGAGTCTCTCTGAGAGATTGAGATCGAGAACTGCTTGAGACTTTTAGAGAGATATCATGGTGATTTCCTGAGTTCCTCTCTCTCTTAATTTGCAATTATTGTTTTCTGAAACAAATTGCATCATACCGAAACACATACATCTTAGATTGAGATTTGTCTCGATCGGTTCGATTTAGCAATGGAGTTCCCAGAGTGTTGCGTGGACCTACGGTAGAGGATTTCTTCGTTGAAATCTCAAAGGTCAACCTCTGCATCAGTCGGATTAGTGATAAGGTATATTACTAAGCCTCTACCATTGTTTATTTCCTGGGTGATTAATTGTTTTGTAATTGTTATGAATATTCCGCCAATTAATATGTATATGTTTAGGAAATAGGTCACCTAAAACCCAACAAATACAAAAAATTACATAGAGGTACCCTAATTTTTGAAGAAACAATTTTTTGGTACCCTAACTTTTTAAAACTAATTTTGGGGTACCCTTACTTTTAGGATTAGAAATTACTAGGTGAATTTCCGGCGAAACTCTGATTGATTCAAATCATTTTCGTCCACGGAAACAAAGCGCATTTTCATCCACAAAAACACTTAATCAATTTCCTGCCTAAAACTCACCGGTGAATTCAAATTATTAGCCGGAAATTCACCTAATTATTTCTAATTCTAAAAGTTATGGTACCTCAAAATTAGTTTTTAAAAGTTGGGATACCAGAAAAACATTTCACCAAAAGTTAGGGTACCCATAAGTAATTTTTTGCAACAAATATCAGTAATTATTTTTGTATTATCAATAGTAATAATACTATTATTATTATTAATATTAATAATCTATAATAATATAAAAGTAATATATTCCAAATTTGAAATACTTAGTCCAGAGTGATTGTAGGGGTTATCGGCCAATCAGATTAAAGAAAAAAATTGATTTAAAAATACAGTACAAAATTGGATAATTGGATTCTAATAATCTCTACTTTCACCAATTGGACAATGGTGGACCGTACTTTCACTTTATATTCTGGTGGTCCAAAAAAAATAAAATTGGATTGTAGTGGTACCAAATCCACCTTCACAATCTTCTTATTTTTTTCATTCCTACACTATAATATTTTTGTTTTTTTCGTTCCTGCCCCAAGAAAGTTTATGAATTGTAGTTTCTAAAACATTTTTCAAATTATTTTTTTGAGACTCTGAATAAATATTATGATTTTTTAAAAATAATAAAAGTGAAAAAATCGTAAAAAATAGTAAAAAAATGAAAAAAAATTGGGAGAAACGCTGTAAATTCATTAAAAATCATTATAAAATGTTATACTAAGTTTTGAATCAAATGCAACACAAAATCTATGATTCCCTCGAAAATATCCTACTACAATCCTTTTTTTTTTTTGGACCACTAGAATACAAAGTGAAAGTACGGTCCATCATTGTCCAATTGGTGAAAGTAGGGATTATTAGAATCCAATTATCCGTACAAAATTCCTGCCCATGAAATAATAATAATAATCGATTTAAAAAAATAATAAACAAAAAAGTCTAATCAGATTAAGAGTCTACCTTATCTAATTAGAAATATACTTCTCAACCCAATTAGGAGTCTAACTCCCATCCAGATCTAATTAGGACTCTACCTCTCAACTAAATCTAATTAGGACTTTCTCTCTCACACAATCTAATTAGGAGAATATATAAACATCGAAACATCTTTCATTCTCTTCCAATCTGTCAACTATTAACATTTGAAGCAACCATTGAATTCTCGGCAAACCTGCAAATACAAACAGGTTAGTTTTCGAAAAGTACTATCAATATATACCACATCAATATATTTTAGCATGTATATATTTGCATGTTACAATTTTTTTCATAAAATTTTGCATGATACATTGGATTTACATGGTGAATAATATCAGAAGATTACAATTTAGCATTCTCGATGAATATAAAAAGATGAAAGTGTATAATCTCCACAATATCTGTGAAGATATTCAACCCTTCCTTTTTTGGCTTTAGCATGTATTCTGTTGCCCCTCAGTCCTCATCGCTGGACTAATACGTATATATCGTTTTCAGTTTTTGTTCTCCTTAATAATAGATGATTAATCCACAACGTACTGTCAGCAAACTCTTCAGAATTATCTTTTCATACATCTGTATCAAAACACACAAGTCATTATTAAACATGACGGGCAAGAGAACTGAGTAAATCTTCTATGCGTCAATTTATCTGTATCAAAAAACACAATACATCTGTATGATAATTTTTTTTTACTAAAAGTACTATTATTATGTACCACACCATAATTCTATACGTCAATTTACTTGTTGCAACCTTTTTTTCAATTTATTTATGCGTCTGTATATTCTATGCGTCAATTTATTTATCGCAACCTAATATAAACATCCAGGTATCTTTCATTCTCTTCAAATTTGTCAATTATCAATGTTTGAAGCAACCATTGAATTCTGGATGCTTAAGTTTCGTACAACTGTATCACTCTATAGATGATAACTCTAACAGGTTCGACAGTTAAACATGATGGACGTCAAAGTCCCCATGATCAGTATTACTTGGCTTTCAAAAGTTTCTCATTGAATGTCTTATGATGTCAAACATTTTTATTGGACTATATTATGTGCGCACTTTCCAGTTATTATATGTGTCGCCATTTATATTTCACTCTAACTGTATTAAACTCGTTGTTTTAATATTGGGAGTCGAAATATTTATTATATAGTTATCTTTTTAACATTAAAATTCTTTGTTTTAATATTGGCTTTTAAAAATTCTTTGTTTTAATTGGGATGCGTATGTTGTGTCAATTAGCACAAATGATACCCTAATTGAATCAACTCCTTTCATTAAGCTTATTTAAGCGTTTTTTGAAATATAAAAAATAATGTATAAAAGTATATCTTTATTCTATTTATATGTAATAGTATAGTTCTAGAATTCAATCATATCATTAAATTTCATCTTAATATATATAATATAGTTTTAGTGACAGGGCAAGACACTTCCCAAGACTCGTATAATTCAAAATGACTTCTTTTTTACTTGAATCGAGGATATTAACATATTTATATTTATTTTATTTATTAAACTATTTAAATATCTCGTGCATTGCATAGGTTAAATACTAGTAATAATAATAGTAATAATAACAACAACAACAACAACAACAATAATAATGATCTATCTACATAATATTAATAGTAAAGTTTGTGAGTTTCACATAATGGAAAAAAGAGATTAATTGTAGGAATTTTGATCAATTAGAAAGCAGGTAAATACTAAATTAAATTGTTTTGATGCAAATACTAATAGTTATTTTCACTCGGATAACTTGTTATATTGGTATGTACATGTATAACTTTTTCATGTGAATAGCTATTATGTATTTGATGTGTTTTCATTCGAGTAACTTACTATTATGGAAGACAATAGTACTTCTCTTTCATTTAATAAATCGTATAAGTTGTGTTTTTTCAGCAGGTCAAGTTATGAGGCAAAGTAATATTTATTGTTTGTTTTAATATTGATATGTACATATTTTTTTAAAAAAAAATATTTGGTATGTAGATGCATAATATTTTAATTAATGATAATGTCATTTCATAGTTTCCTTTTAAATTGGCATGCACATGCATATTTCTTAATTAAATTATTATTTATATTTTTTTTCTTTACAATTTGAATGTATTAGAATGTAGGTACATTTATATTATAGTTATTTTTAATTATTAAACATATATTTTTTAAACACACCCATACATTGTACATGTTTAAGACTTGTTATAGTAAAGATAATGTCACCTCAAAATTACTTTTGAAAATAAAATTAAGGCCCTCAGAATAATTACGACAAAATCAAAGGCTTTTGAGTCGTTTTGTAAGATTTTCAATATGAATCATGTTTATTATTATTGTTGTCGTTAGGGATGTTAGTGGGTCCTAGACCTAACCCATTTAGGCGGGTCTAGGTCAAAAAACTTTGGACCCATTGGATCCTAGTCGAGTCTGGGTCCACTAAAAATTTGGCAGGTCCGGGCTGGGTCTTAGCACAAACCCATTGCCATAAAAAAAAGAAATATATATATATATATATATATATATATATATATATATATATATATATATATATATATATTGCAGATGACTTGATTATTTTTTGTTCGGTCAACTGTGAATCTGTTAATTGTATTGCAAATGTTTTAGTGCATTTTGCTGAGTGCACTGGTCTGCAAGCTAATCATAATAAGTCTACAATAGTCTTTATTGGGTGTGATGATTAGTATGCTCAAGATCTTGCTAATATTCTGGGTTTTTCTCGTGGTGTTTTTCCCCTCAAATATTTGGGTGTTCCTATTATGACCGGTCGGATTGGGAAACTTGACTGCTTTTGTTTGGTGGAGAAAATTACTGCTAAAATTCGTTCTTTGTCCTCAAGGCATCTCTCGTTTGCAGCTCGTATTAAGCTTATTTATGTTGAGTATTGTGAGTTATTGGACAAACATCTTTGTCCTTCCTGTCAATGTTATTAAGCAGATTGTCAAAATTTGTCGTAATTTCATTTGGTCTGGAAGTTGTAACCCTCATAGAGTTCCTCTCATTAATTGGGATACCCTTTGTTCCCCGAAGAAGTATGGTGGTGTCGGATTACGTAATCCTCGCATTTGGAACATTGCCACTGTGGGCAAACAGGTTTGGGATGTGGCAAAGGACAATTTATGGGTCCGTTGGATAAATGAGAGATATATCAAGTCTCAAAATTGGTGGCTTTATGAGCCATCGGCCACTAGTTCGTGGTGTTGGAAGCAAGTACGTAAAATCAAAGAGAAAATTAAACTTGGAAATCAAAGTGAATGGGATTGGAAGGGTGCTGATAATGACAAGTTTTCGGTCTCTAAATGTTATGATGCTTTGCTGCCAAATAGAGAAAAATGGCCTTGGTATCATATTATTTGGAATGGTGGATCTCCCCCTCGTCACTTATTCTTGGCTTGGGTTGCGGCTCATTACAAGTTACCTGTTCCAACTCGTTTAGCAGTTCATGGAAGTGCCATATATAATTAATCTCAACCCTGGATTGACTAATTAATGACTCAAATTCTTAATACTCACATGGTCACCACTGTTCAATGCTCATCCTATCAATTCATATATATGGTGAGAATCATTCATCAAATCTTTTCATATTGTTTCATCAATAATTATTTCCATATTTCTTACCATCTTTGAGTACAGAGGTTGCTACCAAGATATTTCTATCAGACATCAAGAGAGAAATTAACACATGTTATTGTGCAATTGTGTGAGAACTATTTTATATTTCCTTGAGAGCTTTACTGGGGTTTCATCCCTAAATATTCCATCTTTGTATTTCGAGAGAGAGAGAGAGAGAGAGAGAGAGAGAGAGAGAGAGAGAGAGAGAGAGAGAGAGAGAGAGAGAGAGAGAGAGAGAGAGAGAGAGAGAATTTTTATGCGGTACAACCGCTTGTACCTTGCACCGTGCAAACGATATATATATACAGGCTCATGGACTTTTTTTTATGCAGCCTACACTTTGAAAAAGAATGAAAATTCTACTATGGTAGCTAATAATTATACACCCTTGATTAATTTAGAATGAATCTCAACCCTTCAATTAAGGTTTTTTTTTTCTTTATTACAACTCACTCTCTCTCATCACTCCCACGTTTATTAAGCTAAATTACCAATTTAACCCCACATTTTTAATTAAACATCCAAAAATAGCCTTTATTACAACTCTCTCTCTCTCATTCTCCCACGTTCATCTGTTTTGTTCTTTTGTTCATTTCATTTCTCCTCAGAAAAGCCCATTCAGATATTTGTTCTTTTGTTCATTTCATTTCTCCCCAGAAAACCCATCAGATTTCTTCTCTTTTGTTCAATCAAATTTAGGCAGACAACAATCCAACTCTCTGCAAATAGGGTTGCTCTGTTTTGCCCCTGTTTTGAAGCTTTGGTCTTCAATGGCGGACACCGAGAAGTACATCACATCCTCGGAGCTCAAAACCCACAACAAACTCGGAGATCTCTGGATCTCAATCCACGGAAAAATCTACGACGTCTCCGAATGGTCCAAACACCACCCAGGTGGCGACGTCCCTCTGTTAGCCGTAGTAGGTCAAGATGTCGCCGATGCATTCGTCGCATACCACCCGTTGACAGAGAAAATAATTAGAAAAGTTAATTTTGAAAATTTGAAATTTTTTTATAAAAAAAAGAAGAAAAGAACTAAAACTTATTCAGTACACTTGTTTCATTTCCCTCCACTGACAATGCACGACTCTTGTTCTCAATCCTTCTTCTTTCTCCCAAATTGTCTCAAAAACTCTAAAAAAAGTGGATGGAAATTGGCGATTGGAAAGCAAAATTGAAAAACTTGACTGGATTATGGAGAAGGCAATGTAAAGACTTAAGACCATTGATTTGAAGACAATCATAGGGGTAGGTTTCAGGGTTTGACATAATTTTTGAAATTTCATAAGATATTGGGAATTTGTGGATACTGGATAGATTATACAGAGGTGTGAAAATATGAAAAGAAAATAGTAACACCAATGAAATTATTAAGGACACGGGGGAGGGGTTAATGTTAATAATTTCTTACGGCGGGAGCCCATGAAGTGAGAGCATGTGAGTAGGAGTAGTTTGTATTTATTGAAAAAGTAAAAAGTTGTCATAATTATTAAGGTTAAAATAATTAAATTAGATATTGGGAAATGGAAAGTGACAATTATTTTAAAATAAAAAAAGTTAGTTTAAGTGTCAATTAATATGAAACGAAGGGAGTAATAACTAATACTCAGTACTTACTGTACATTGATGAATGCTATTCCAGTAAAAAAACGGAAGAAAGATTCTTTTTTATTGTTTCAAAGGAGGGGGAGGGGTATAATAGGGAATATGAGAGTAGCTTTTTCTCTTTTATTTCAAACGTGTGGGATGGGATGAGATTAAATCAAGGTTCAAACTTCCCATCTTAAATTCAATGGCTATTATTGATTTCAATTACCATAGTTGAAAATACTTTCAAATATGGTAGAAATTCCCGAAAAAGAAAGATGCACTCTGAAATAGAAAAGATACATTTTGGCAAGGGAAGTATGCATATTAACAGGGAAACATCCGCATTGACAAGGGAATGTTACATTTTGAAAAGGAAAATATACACTTCAACAAGGAAAAGATGCCCTATGAAATGGAAAAAATGCATTTTGGTAAGGGAAAGATGTACATTAACAAGAAAAATATCCACATTGACAAGGAAATGTTACATTTTGAAAAGGAAAAGATACACTTCAGCAAGGAAAAGATACACCATGGCATGGGAAAAATGGAAAAGGAAAAGATGCACTTTGAAATGGAAAAGATGCATTTTGGCAAGGGAAAGATGCACATTAATAAGGAAAAGATCTACATTGACAAGGGAATGTTACATTTTGAAAAGGAAAAGATACATTTCAGCAAGGAAAAGATGCACCATGATCCGTTAAAAAGACAAAAGATATATACCAGTTATAAAGCAAAATAAATTACAAAAAGATTTGAACTCTAAACCTATAGATTATTGAATGATCATACCATTAAACGATTACATTATTGTTGATGATAAATGAAATAAAATTTTATTTATATGGTTATTAATAGAAAAGATGCACTAAAATTAAACAAAGATGCATTATGAAACACTATTTTATTTCAATTCTTTCTCACTATGCGTGTTCGCCCGGTTCTATACCTACAACCGCTTCTACGTAATAATTTGCGAGAGAGAGAGAGAGAGGGGTTTGTTCTCTAATTTTGATTAAATCGCAAATTGTGATTGCGATCACCTTTATACTCATCTTTTCTCATAGTTAAATTTTTTTTTGGTTCTTTTCGTCTGTGGGTTTTTTTTTTTAAAGCCAAAATGACGAAACCCCTAACTAGCGAGCACCCAAGTTTGTAATTGACAAAATATTCAATTTGGGATCTCATGTCTGTTTTTGCTAATTATTCAAAAATAAAATTTCTTGGATTCTTAGGATAATGACATGAACATTTAACATGTTGGAATGGTGCTTGTAGTCGTGGACTTATGGTAAGCCTTGAGGTTGTCTTGAAAAAAATTGTCAAAGATGTTGCCATGGTTGCAAAAGAGGAGATAATTACATTTGCCTTACCTGACATATGTGGTAATAATTTTTGCACATCCGACATTTGATAAATAATTTTCACCTTACCTGACATTTAAGTGGTCGTAAATTTAAACCACTAGGATATATTATAATGGTTTTTTGTGAGATTTTCCGGCAAGTATTAAAAAAATGAATAGGAAGTGACATGTTTACCATTGCTATTAATTCATAGTATTTTCAATTAAAAATGAAATTACCTATTTACCCTTATAGAAGACGACAGTGAGAAGAGTGGAGTGATATATTTCTTTTTTAGATCGACAGTCTTTTCCCCCTTTTCCCACACAAAACAATTGAAGGGTCAATATTGTCATTTCAATCGCAATCTTAAGGGCAGTTTGGTACTTTCACATAATTATATAGGGGTATTATTGTATTCTCATATCTCCAATGACAAGTTACCGGAATTTGACACAAAAAAACACTTTCACTAAATGTCAAGTATGGTGAAAATTATTTCTCAAATGTCGAGTGTACAAAAATTATTACCACATATATTAGGTAGGGTAAATGTAATTATCTCTGCAAAAGAGGTACAAGCCTATTCTTAAATTTATCATGCAATCAATTTATAGTATCTACTTGGAGACAAGTATACAATGCTGAGTATGTCGTGTTTTTTTGTTTGTTGTTGTCAAGGTGGAATTGGACGATCCGGTTGAGAATATTGGTGTAAATTTGGTAAAACAGACAATTGCTAAGGCTAATGATTTTGTGTTAATAGAATAAGTTTTAATTGACATGTTAAACGTACAAAGATTTAATAAAATATATATTTTGTCTTTCCATTTTATTTATGGTTTCTATTTTAAATCAGTAAAGCTTTAATATATGGCTATTAATTTTTTCGATTATATGACTATTAATTTATACATGTATATGATAATCAAAACAAGAAATTACTAATATTAATTAGGTTCTAAAAAAAACACTATTCTATGACTATAATGTTTTATCTTTTTTGATAAAATATAATCTATCATTTATGATAGTTATATTTTTCAATATTTTACTTAACCTGTCAGTTTAAAATAATGAAAAATATAACTTTTAAAAAGTTGAAGGCTAAAAAAAATAACAAAAAGTATAACTATCATAACTGACAGATTATATTTTATCAAAAACGATAAAATGTTATAGTTGTTGAATAGTATTTTTTGAAGATCTAAAGAGTAGTAGTAGTTTCATGTTTAGATTATCATATAGATGTATAAATTAATATTCATAGGTTAAAAGTTTTACCGAATTGAAATAGAGACGATAAATAAAATGCAAAAAAAGACAACATATATTTTATTAAATCCTTGCACGTTTAACGTGCATATATCGCAGAGATGGGCATCAAGTTTGTATGGATAGTTGATGTCTCCCTGATGTTCACCATGCAAATTTGATGTCCGTCTCTGCGATATATGATGTCCATCTCTGCGATACTTGATGTTCATCCCTTCTCACCAAAATGTCCTTTTCATATTATCTATTCTTATATATATATATATATATATATATATATATATATATATATATATATATATATATATATATATATATATATATATATATATATATATATATATATCGGGACTTTTGAAGCTATTAAAGTGAACACCACATGCAAGAAAGACATAAATTATCCTTGTTAAATACTATTAGAAAAATGTAAAATTATATTTTTTGATAAATTATCATGTGAGAATTTACTAAATAATGATGAATCCTGAAAAACACAAAAGACACTTATTTGTGGAAAAGGGGACTAATTAATTAAACTGAACAAAAAAGATCGGTGTATAATGGAGACTTGGGTTGTATTTAGATGAAAAGAAGAAGTATGATGGTGACAGGAGTTGATTTAGGTCCTATTCTTTAAAGTGGTAAATTATGTTTATTCTTGTTTAAACTTAATTTACCTTAGCTTACCTTACACAATTCCCAAAGAACACTCAAACTAAAGTCAAATTTTAGTAATAAAATGCATTACTCCACCACTAACTTACCTAACACAAATTGTGTCCTTACGTTTCCTTTTCTTTCTTTATCTTACCAAACCTTACTTGATTCTATAATTCTAAGGAACATGGCCTTAAACGCTCATATAATGACGTGCAGTGGATGTGTTATAATTTTGGGAAATTGGATTCTAATAATATCAACTTTTGGCCATATAAGACTTAATAATACGAACTTTCGATTAGGTTCTGAATAATACGAACTTTGACCCCCTGTTGCCCCCAGTAACACGCCACCGAGTTAAGTTGAACTTAACTCGGTGGTATGCTGACGTGGCGGCGGACGATGTCCCAGTCAACTTTATTTTGTCCACATCAGCCTCTTTCTATCTCCTCTCTCTCCTCTCTCTCTCTCTCTCCTCCTCTTCGTCATTCCCCATTTTTTTTCCAGCTCCACAACCAAATCTTCCTCTTCTTCTTCTTCTTCTTGTTCTTCTTCTTCTTCTCCTCTCATCACCAGAAACTCAGATATCAAAACTCGAGCATCCGTACAGACAAGCAGTGAATTCAACAATCGATTTTCACACACAGTAATACTCCAAAAATTATCAAAAATCCTCAAAAATCCAGCATGATCGAATCAAAAGTTCTGTCAAGCAAGTGAATCCTTGCCAATACGTTGCACAAATATCTCAGGTTTTTGCTTCTTAACATTTCTTCAATTTGGTTATTCTGCAAATTCGGAGTTCTATTTATTCTCGTTGATTTGGATATGGTCAAAGCTTATGCTTTGGATTTGACATTGTCCCAATGAAAAACTTGTTGCTCGCAAACAACACCTGATATTAGATTCTGGCTAGAGTTTAACTTGCTCTGGCTTGTATTCCAAATGGTGTACGAACCTTTATTCCAAATGAAGATCCTGTTGCTGAAAAAAATGTTCACTTGAGATAACTGGAAGAAGAACAAGAAGCAGTATCTTATAGCTTACTTTAATGGCTATGTTTACCTCATTTTACATATTTGGATTTACTACGAAAATTCAATCAGAACTTTGATGAGAAGAAGAAGAAGGAGGAGGAGGAGGAGGAGCAGGAGGAAGAATGATTGGAGCTGAAAGGGGATCTAGAAAAAAAATGGAATTTTGTTCGATTTCTGCGTGGATTGATATGAAGATTGTGTTTCTGCTGTTTTGGATTCGTTTAATTAGGAATTTGGTGAGTTTCTGCAATTTGGGTTTAGCTGAGGGGGAGGGAGATGAGCGAGCACCTGGTTTTGTATGTGGATCGGTTTGTGAAGCCGACGAATTCGCAGGATTCCGAGCCTGTAGCCTCGCCGGAGTCTTTGTCGGCGTCAAGCTCTGGGTTGAAGGAGGTGGATGCGCATTCCAGCTTAATCAAATGGGCAGAAGTTGAATCTGGAGAAGCCATGGGAGGACTTGGAATTGGGGAGGAGAGAGAAAAAGGGGTTAGAGGGGAGAAAAAAGGGGGAAAAAAAGGAAAATATGATGTGGACAAATTTTATGTGACATGACAAAATTAAAAAAAGTCAATACCTTTCTTCCGCCGCCACGTCAGCATACCACCGAGTTAAGTTCAACTTAACTCGGTGGTGTGTTACTGGGGGCAACAGGGGGGTCAAAGTTTGTATTATTCAGAACCTAATTAAAAGTTCGTATTATTAAGTCTTATATGGCCAAAAGTTCGTATTATTAGAATCCAATTTCCCTATAATTTTTGTTTAATATTACTTTAATTCTTTTAGATATAAGAAGATTAACAGGGTCATAATAGTTAAGAATAGCATGGTCAACACGTACAGTTTAATTATTATCAAGTCGTTGCATTTTTACTTCAATAATAAGAGGTTTTTATTTATTCAGTTTGTAAAAGCAAGAGGGAAGGTGAGGGGTGACGTGATTGAAAAAAAATAACTGTATTTTTTTGATAGATGAAACTGCCCTTTTACATGATAGTCACTGCATAATTTGATAGGTGTAAAGGGGTCCATTGAAATATGAGATGACAAATTTGACCTTTAGATTAAAGTAATAGGAAGAGTTAATTTGTTAAACTGAAATTTGCATACCATAAAGCCTTCTCTCTTTATATATAACATAGATTAGCAAGTTTTAAATGTAGTTCACAATGTGTTAACATAGTATGCATATGTATCTCACATATGGTGGTACCTGGTGCTTAAGGTAATATCAAAAGAGGTAATACAATGAAGACAGTGAGCTAGTAGTGGAGTGTACCCTTTGAATGTTATACTCTTGTCCTCCTTTGTTAAATGTTTGGCTTGCTGCATTTTTGTGGTATATGTCTTGGATAGAAGAGCTCTCATTGTTTATGTTGGTAAGAACTCCAACCTCATTTTTGTCGTGTGGCATTCTGTATTTTTGTTGTATGTATCTTGGATACAGTAAGCTAGTAGTCCTTAATGTTGGTAACTACTATCAAGAATAGTATAGCCAGTTAGCTCAATGGAAGATCATTTGTATTACACAAAAGATGTAGGTTTGATTCCTAAATAGGCATGTTGCTTGCTATACATTTCACATCCAATCTTCCCATCATCCCTGGTGTTGTTATGTTTTGGCTAACCTTTTTCTTGATAAGTTTTCATAATTTCTCTATTAATTAATTCCAAGAGTTGTTGACGTTCTTTATTAATTAGTATAACACATACCTGTTGTCTCCAATCATTGGAACACAAGTATAGTCATTTTTTCTTTCCATCTCATTCAAATGAACACTCAGATGTTGGCATTCAACGTGATCAGATACTCATACTCACTCAAGAAGATTAGATAGACACTGACATTCAAGAGGTTCAGGCACTCAGTCATCCGCACTCAAGAGGGTCAGACAATTAGACTCAGCCTCATTCAAATCAAAACTTAACACAACCTCTCTCATGGCCTCATTCTGGAACCAATGAGTGAGTGGAACACTACTCAACCCATGTATTGTTGCTTGCTACAGCTGCTCACTAATCCATAGAAAAAAGAGTGGCATAACAAAGTAAACAAAAGAAAAAAGAAAGAAAGGAAAAGAAACAACATACAAACGAACCGTTCCACCTTATCGTGCCACGAATCCATATAGGCCATGAGATCTTGTTTCACCTTCCTCAAGCCTTCTTTTGAATTGGAGAGTCCCTCTCTTCCTATCTTTTAATTTCGAGACAATAATAGGATTATCTTGAGATCGACTCTACGAATTTGAGCCATTTAGAGACTTTAATGTATGTGAATAAGTAGCCCTCCACATCCTAGAGCTTTAACACTCATGAATAAATTGATATAGATTGACTTACTTCTCCCTGTTCACTACTAACGCACATATGGAATACCACTCCACTCCCATGCCTACAAGCGCAAGTCCTTTCAACCAGGTTGACAACAAATCCTCTGTTCCATGCTTTACCTCATATATACCATTGCCTACTTTACTTGCCTGCCAAAGTCTGCATTGTTCCTTCGATTTATCTAACATTTTGAGAATCATTGGACATATGTGTTGCTCATAATTATAGGCCATAATCTTTCTTGAAGAAACTCTAGCCATAACTAACTCAAAAATCTCTTCAAGCATGGTTGTGATAGGCTAAATCTTGCCTCGATGATGGGTGCATTAAATACCTCAACCATATCATTGTCAACTGAGTTACACTTGACACTTGATTCGAAAACAATATGCAAAAAATGCTTAGGGTTCTTTCTTTCCAAAAATTCTCATGCACGAAGGCTTAGCTCCTGCATCTCCTTCACGTACAGTTGGTAGTGAACCTCATTAGAAGACTTTGCAAGTCTCCAAAAGACATCTTTATATCGCACACCCCTCCAATTTTTTTTTCTAAGGTTAGCATATACATGTCTTGCACATAATCTATGTTCCACCTTAGGCAAAAAGTAGGAGACAACATGAACAATGCCTTGAAAATGAATAATTATAAAAGTAAGTTATTTTAACTTTTAGTCCAAATACATGCTAAAACACAAACTAGAATTAAAGTAGCTTACAATCTTACCTTTTGTTGATATGAATGTTGGGTTTTAGGTGATCATCTATTTCCTAAATAGATATAGATTAATTGGTGGAATATTCATAACAATTACAAAACCATTAATTACTCAGGAAAGAGTACAACTGCAGAGGCTTAGTATTATACCTGATTGATAATCCGGCTAAAGAAGAGGCTGACTTTTGAGATTCCAATTAAGAAATCCTCTACCGCAGGTCCACGCAACACGCTGGGAACTCGATTGCTAAATCGATCCGATTGAGACTTATCTCAATCTAAGATGAATGTGTTTAGGGAATTTTGTAGATTGTTTCAAGAGACAATAAAATAATTGTTAAACTGGGAGAGAGAGGAACTCAGGAAGTCACCCTGGTATCTCTCTAGAAGTCTCAAACAATTTATAATGAATATCTTAGACATGCTTCCTATTTATGGTGTTGGGTCGCTTGGAGAAGGGGTTAACAAAACCCTAGTAATTGACTTCTAGTTTTTGATAAAATATACTATTAGAAATTTTTAGTCAAAGAATAGTAGAACTGTGTAGCATTTATTAGGTGATCTATTTATGAGCATAAAGAATTATCTATATTAGGCTAGCAAGTACGAAGGATCACTCTTAAGTGGATATGGATAAAAAAAAGAAAGCATGAAATAGCCAAATGAAAAATCGTCAGCTCATTAGAATAGCACGAGTGATTCAAGAGCTAATATCATGCAACATCTAATTCTTATCTAGGCAGTACTCATTGACTTAAAATTGTTATGAGTTTTATGATCGAATAAAGATTAAACAATAAGAAAATTATACTGGTATAAAGGAAAGATCAAATAAAGATTAAAAGAGACACAAAATTTTACGTGGAAACCCGATAAGGAAAAAAACCACGGACGGCAAAGGAGAAATAATCCACTAGTAAAAAGGAGATATCACAAGAGGAAAATTATATACTCTCGCAATCTAGGGATGGATATAGGTGAAGATGCTCTTGAAACAAGTGTATAAGGCTTATGTTCCTATTATTTCTATTTCTTGAGAAGGCCAACCATACATATATATATAACATGAGATTGCTAATGTTATGTTATTTTGACAACTCTTAGTTAATTGATCTTGCGTTATTGAGAGATATAAAATCCTGCTTTTGTGACAACAATTTAAGTTGTCTAATAACATAACATAAGCAAAATTGATATCCCATGCATGTACACATTCAATTGGGACTAGTAGTAACCCCTCTACATGAGTTATAGAATGAATTTTTGGGACATATCTCAACAATCTCCACCTTGGACCAAAATTCATCCAACACCGCCAAGGAACCCCGAAGGGGCCAAATTCAAGTTTGCAACAAAAGAGAGTCCGAACAACCTTTGGACTTATAAGGACCTGTCACGGTAGAACCTTGTAGAATGTATAGACTACCTTGTCTGAGACCCTTCAATATTACTCGAGTACCTCGCATCACCTGTAGAACACCACCTTCAGAAGAAAAGTTACACCCTTTTGATTCAAGAGTTCCCAAAGAGATGATACTACGCTTTAAATGAGGAACGTAGCGAACATCTGACAATGTTTTATGGTGCCATCATGAGTCTTGACTTTAATAGTATCCATTCCCAAAACACTACACGGATCATTATTTCCCATGTAGACAGTGCTAGACTCAATGGGATCATATGTTCAAAACCAATCCTTATTAGAACAAGTACATATGATTAGTACAACCTGAATCAAGGACCCAATTAGAAGAAATTGCACTTCTCTTATCAGAAGACGCAAACAAAACATCATTAGTACCTTCACCAAATGAGGCTGTAGAATTTTCTTGATTATAATCATTATTAGCCTTTTGTTTCTCTTTTCCTTTTCAGCTTTTGACACTCGGTAATATCATGACCAGGTTTCCTACAATAGTTGCAAAAACTTTTATTTTTTCGGCCTTTAAAGTTGGTTTTATTTTCTCTTACAAATAAATCCTCACCGTTGGATTTATCAAGGTCAAACCTTTCTTTGGACATTAGAATAGCTTTAACGAATTCAAAGGATAATGTTTCATCTTTGCTGTAAAGCAATATGTTCTTGAGGTTTTTGTAGGATTCAGGTAAAGAGACAACCAACAAAATAACTGAAATACCCCGACCCAAAAAAAAAGGGGCCTTATTAGTATTATTACCTATTTATTAAGCCCATGTATATATTTTTTTTTTGGAGACTAACCCTAAACCCTAGCCTCCCAAATTATTTATACCTACTACTTCAAAAGAAATAATACAGTATTTGCTGCGGTCAATTAGAGAGAAAAAGGGAACGGAGGAAGCAAGAAAATCCGTCCATGGAGAACCCTAACGGTTAGTATCACTAACTATTCATAGTACTTATCCATCCTTCAATTATAGTATTAGTCCGATGGTAATTTCAAATCAAATTCATAGCGCCTCAGTTGAATACCATGGTAAAAAATTGTCGATTTCCATTTACCAAGCTTTAGTTTAATATGGATGTAGGCGGTGTTGGGTGCGAGTGTACGTGCATAAGCAAACACTTGGGCTTGGTGATTGTACGAGGCTAGTAGGATCGATGATGTTGATCATGATATTAGTTTGTGTATCCTGTGATGGTGATATAATTAGTGGGGGTGAAGGCCATTAAGACAAGGAAACTAGAAAAGGCAGTGGTCATACAAACAACATAGCACTCATCAGAACTTATTTGGGATTGTTATTATTAATTTGTAGCTATTAATCAAGTATAGCCTTTGCGAGTAGGATTACCTTAAGCTCTAACATAAATTAGCATGTGATTATACTGACTTAAAAGTCGTCCTTGGATTTTAGGTTAAATTTGATCGGTGCAGTTTGGCCAAATAATCTAAATCTACGGTTCCAGGTAAGTGGTGTGATACTCTTTTAGTCTTCCTTCGTGTCTAAAATATTATTTTGTAAAGTCCTTTTTCATAAAATGATCTTATCAAATCAGGTTGGCATGCTATTGTTTAAGTATATTATATTTGGTTATATTTATGTCCGAAAGATTTGTCTTGACTCCGTATTGATTTATATATTTATAAAGTGAGTTTTTCTATGTCAATTGTATAAGTAAAGTTCATATTTTGACATTTATTTAATATTGGAACCATTGGTAGTAATTTTAAATAATATTTTGCAAGTACATTGTTACTAAGTTGTTTCCGTACTTTTGACACTATATTTGTAATTTATCTGTTTCAAATAGTAGTTTTGGTATTTAATTTATTTGAACCTTCCGCTGTATTAGTTACTTTGTGATTCTGATTTATTTGTTATCCGAAATTACTTGACTGGGTACTATTTGTACGTTTTGATGTTCAATTTATTGGTTTTGTTTTTGGGCTATGTCTTCTACCTTAGCCCAGTTAAGGTATGCACTGGACCTGTCGATCAACTTGTATGCGCGCTATTGTGTATTCTAATATGTGTATGTGTTCCATCGGACCCAATTCATCGTTGCCCCGGCACTGGGTCAATAGTGGTTTTCGTTGCCCCGCCACTGGGTCAATAGTGGTCTCTGTTGCCCATGCCGCTGGGCCAGTAGCGACTGTCTGTTGCCCATGCCATTGGGCTAGTAGTGGCCTTAGCCCCAAATTGTGTTTTGTGATTTTGATTGCTAAGTTTTGATATTTTGTGTCATTCTATTAGTAAATCATTTGATGAATACTATTGTATGTTTTGAATTTTTGAGCTAATTAAAAGTGTTTGGAAAACCCAGTCATATTTTGTTATTACATTATTTACTAACTTTGACCCAGCCTATGTTTTACCTCCATGCCTACCCCAGCTAAGGGGGTGTTATGCTACTTACTGGGCTTTCGAGCTCATCCTTTGATTTTCCTGCTTTTTCAGGTTACGATTATTGACTTTTTGGTAGTGTTCGAGTTCATTATGGTATCAAAGTTGCGCAGTGAAGCATAGTGGGCAAAGTGATTGTGTGGGATAAGGCTTCTGATATTGATTTGGTTGTTTGTGAGTTTGGAGGAACATCTCATTATTTTTCTCCTGTAGCATCCGCTGTGTATTTAAGTATCCTCCCTAGTTCACTGTTTAATCAAGTACTCTTTTCCAAGTTAAATCTACTTTTGTACTTTGGGTTCGTTTTTGTGTTTTGAGCCTTGCATGCTTGAGGGATCATGCCCTACAGGTGTACGGCGTCTGTCACACCCTGGGTTCGAGGCGTGACAATAACTTATCTTCATCCTTAATTTCTTCATCGAGACTCTCCAAATCAACTATAATAGAATTAAACTCACTCAAGTGTTGTTGAATAGGGGTACCTTCAGACGTCCTGTAAGGGTAAAGTTTTGCCTTTAACATGATTTTATTGGCAATGCTCCTCAACATGTAGAGTTCTTCCGATCGATTCCAAAGATCCATTGGGTTCTTTTTGTCAAGTACTTCCCTAAGAACATTAGCAAGTGAGACAAAGTTGAATACCTGAAAGAGCCTTTAACTCCAATTTTCGCCATTCCGTATAATTTATGGATCCACACAGCTTTTTCTTATTAGCCTCCCAATCTTTAACAATCATCTTTTCGGGTTTCTTAAGAAATCCATCAAGGACTTTCCATAACCCGTGTTGAAACAAAGCTGCTTTCATCTGAACTTTCCAGAGATTAAAGCTAATCTCACCATTGAACTTTTCAATCTCAACCTTCATGATTGTTGACATCTTTGAATCTGGGCTCTGATACCAATTATTATGAATTTTATGATCGAATAAAGATTAAACAATCAAGAAAATTTAGAACGGTATAAAGGAAATATCAAATAAATATTAAAGGAGACACGAAATTTTACATGAAAACCTGATAGGGAAAAAAATCACGGACGGCAAAGTAGAAATAATCCACTAGTAAAAAGGAGATATTACAAGAGGAAAATTATAGACTCTCGTATACTCTCGCAACCTAGGGATGAATATAGGTGACGATGCTCTTGAAAAAAGTGTATAAGGTTTATGTTCCTATTGTTTCTAATTCTTGAGAAGGCCAACCATACATATATATAACATGAGATTGCTAATGTTATGTTATTTTGACAACTCTTAGTTAATTGATGTTGCGTTATTGAGAAATATAACGTCTTGCTTTTTATGACAACACTTTAAGTTGTCTAATAAGATAACATTAGCAAAATTGATATCCCATGTACATATTCAATTGGGACTACTAGTAACCCCTCTACATGAGTTATAGAATGCATTGGAAATTGGGATTAGTAGTACAGTGAAAGTAAAGTTCTAAATCCTCCCAACTGTTTCAATGGAGTCCCATTTTTAGGGTTTATGCCCAGGAAGAAGAAACCATTATCAGGGTCTACAATAGAAAAAGGCTAAGCTTTTCCGCCAATGTCAATGGCGTCCTTAGCTTTATACCTTAAATCCCACCATCACAAAACCTCCCACACTATTCTTAAATTTGCTCCGAGGACCCTAACTTTTTCTCACTTCTTCTCTTTTTCTTCTTCGGATGGCAATGGCGAAGAGTCTCCCAAGTCTTCCGATTTGTCTTCTCGCTTTGCCGACACCAAGTCCTGGGTAAAGCAGCTAGAACAGTTACAAAATCAGCTAAATCAATCAACATGGTCTAGACTCTTCAAGTTCACCCTTCAACAGGGTTCTTCGACTACTCCTAAGAATGCATCTTTGGAAGAAATATGGAAGAACTTGTTGGAGTTTCGGTTGAGATCATCGGTTCTCCAATAGGCTCGAATCAATGCTTCTGCTGTTGGACGACGAGCTACAACTCCATAGAATCAAACCATTTCGTGATGTTAGGGCGAAGTTTTCCCCAAAAAATCGGACGATTTCGCCGATAGAACGGCTGCAATTGGCGGGGATGTTTAGATGCAGAGTGTCCGAAGTGATGTTAACAACTACGAGGCCGTTGAATTTGATTTTACCGCCGTATGAACTCGCCGAATTGACCGTCGGAGAATCCGAATGGATAGTCGACTCGCTTCCGCCATGATAATCGCCGCATTTCTTGGTCGCTTTTCGCCATTGTTGGAATTACATTTGAACAAATTGCTACGAAGCTTGCGATTGAAAGTAGAAAAATTAATTATAGGTATAATTAATTTTCCTTCTCATCCCTAATTATGCCTGGAACTGAGACCTCACCATCAAACTTCTCCTTCTTCTTTTTGACCTTCTTCTTCCATCATCATCAAATTTCTCTTTCTTCTTCTTCTTCTTCTTCTTCTTCTTCTTCTTCTTCTTCTTCTTCTTCTTCTTCTTCTCACCATCAAACCCTTTGCTCCGTTTTTCTGCTAAATCACATCTAGGTCTGGGCAAATTCCACCATTAAAGGCTTCTTTTTTGCAAATTAGTAGAATTCTTCATCTGGGTTCATCCCTCAAAGCGATTTTAGCACCCTTTCTATTGTTCAAATCGAAGCAAAGTTCCCAACCTTAGATGAGAAAAAGGATAGCATCACGAATCCATCATCTGGGTGTTTGCAATTTCAACTGAATTTCCAATCCGAACTTCTTTTTCACCGAATTCCTTGTCTGGGTTCATCCTTAAAATGCAATTTTAGGCCCCTTATGTTGTTCAAATCGAAGCAAGGTTCGAAAACCTAGGTGATGAGAGGAGAAGAAGAAGAAGAAGAAGAAGAAGAAGAAGAAGAAGAAGAAGAAGAAGAAGAAGAAGAGTTGTCGAGGAGAGAGAAGGGGGGTTGTGTTTGACAAGTCAAAGCTGACTAAGCAAATTAAAAGAGCCCAGTCACACCTTCCCCGCCGCCATGTCATTCGCCGACAAGTTAAGTTCAACTTAATTCGGTGGCGTACTATTTAGTCTACTATGATATAAAAGTTTATATTATTTAGAACCAAATCTAACGTTCATATTATTATAATCCAATTTCCCATATATATATATATATATATATATATATATATATATATATATATATATATATATATATATATATATATATATATATAGGGATAAGAGCTAGGGGCCTAATGGAGAGGACTTGGTATGGCCTGGGGGCGAAGGGAGCGGAGCGACAAATCGTTTTTCAAAGAATTAAAAATAATTGTAATGAAAGAATTTGAGTTATTAGAGCTTTAAATGAAATTTAAATACAAGTAATTGAAATGAAACACGTACAAGATGAATGAATCAAAACTTACTTTGATTGAATTCAAAATAACGTACAAGAGAATTAGAATTGAATTAGAATTGCTCTCTTGGAGAAGGATGGAGAGTATGGAAAGATATGGAGTAAGAAAGGATTGGGAATACACTTGAGAGGGTAGTAGGTGATGAGTGTGAGAGAGGATGAGATTGTTTGTGCGTACAAGTGATCTGATGATAACTTGTGCTGATTTTTGATCTAATTTGTGCTGATTTTTGATCTAATTTGTGATTTGTGTTTATACTTTGAATACCATGAGGATCTAGCAAATTGTTTTCTTTGGCGAACATTGTCCACCAAGTAAAGAAATTAATATTGCATGCAATTCTTTCCATTAATGAATACCATTCTTGTCTTATAAAAGCTTGAGCGTGTTTATCAAAGTGAGATAAAAACCAATCTTTCTTAACTTTATTTTCTATTGAATTAAAGTTTTCACGTAAATATTCTTTATTAATTTCAAAAGGCTTTGAAATAACATTAATAGAAGAATAGGAAGGAGGTTGCATAGTTGAATGCGTAGGAGAACCATTTGAACTATTAACTTCATCAACTGGTTCCGCTATCGGAGATTTGTAATAAATTTTTGAATCATCTACCTGATTATCTGAACATATTTCACTTAATTCTTTTTTAACTTTGCAATTCTTTGCATAATGACCTTGTTTTTTTTTTTTTGAATATCCACATATGAGGTTTTAAATCTCATATGGGTCTTGAGCACAAGGTCCATTAAATGGATCATAATTTGAATGGACTGATGTTGAAGATTCTGAAGAATTTGCACTTGAAAGGAAGAATAATTGCTGCTGCTGCTTCTTGAGTAATTTGATCTCCTGTTTGAGTAATTGAATTTCATCAACTTGAGTTTGTGCTTTTTCTTTTCCTTTTGATTTTTTATCCTGCTTTTGTGGAGTTGCTGGAATTATTTGAGTTGGAGAAGCTGGTTTAACATTCAAAGCAGATTGGACATTAAACTTGTCCCACCATTTGATTTTGTATTCTCTGACCAAGGAAAATGATGCTGGTGGCTTGTAATGTTGAGTAATCAGGAATGACCAGCGAAAAATTCATGGAAAACCATATTTTTTGTGGAATGAAATTTCTTTGAGATCTGGACTTGTAAGTAAGTTTATTGAATAAGTGCTGTAAGCACGCTTGGCTTCGTCTGGCCATATATCTTGAGTGCTTCCCATTGTGATCCACCATTCGTAGAACCATATGGGAAATTGAGTCTCTGTTCTTGTGTCAAAACTGATAAACACTGGTAGAAATCTTGTAATTATCGAGTGTAATATATCGAATGTAAGAAATCAGTCGAAAATTTAAAGCTAATATATAAATTAACTAAAATAAAAAAAATTGAAATATCGAGTGGCACAAGAAAATCAATGTCACACAAGAATTTCAAAAAAAATTAAAATGGAAACATCTCAATGGCCACTCGAGGAAGAGCCACTCCAAAAAAAGAAAAAAAGAAAAAATAAATAAAATTACAATTAAGATATGAAGGAAAAAAGTTTCTGAAGGGCACTCGAGAGACTTAGAAAAATTAAATAAAATAAAATTACTATTAAAAAGCAAAAATTAAAAATAACAAAAATTAAATCTAGAGACTCATAAAGAAAAAAGGAAAAGAAAAAAAATGAATACAAATCTAGTGCCACTCGAGAAATACAATAGAAGAAAAAGGAAAAGAAAAAAAAATAAAATCTTAGCTAGAGGCACTCGAGAAACATAAAGAAGAAAATGAAAAAGAAAAATAAAATAAAATTACATCTAGTGGCATTCGAGAAAGAGGAAAAAATAAATAAAAATGGGGAAATTATGATAAGTTTGAACGGTAAAAATTGGTAGGTGAAAATATTAATATTACATTTATTTCATTATTAACTACTACTCTATCTTCTTCTCATTGTATATGTCGGCTCACTTTCAAAATTACATTTTCACTTCTCACTTTCGCACTTTCAAAGGATGGAAGAATTCGGTTTGCTCCAACTTATCTCCACCAAAAATTGTTAAAGGTAATTTTACATTACATTTTTTAAAAAAATTATATTATTAATAAGTAATTTCGTTAGTTATTTCATTATCATGTGAAAAAATGGAATAATTTGTGTATAATATGGTAAATGTTGTGATGTTTTATGTTGATCTTTGCAATTATATATTTTTAGCTTGCTTGAATTAAAAAGATATGGTATTATAAATTTCTTGTGTGTTTTTATTTTTCGACGAGAGTCATCCCACGAAATTAAATTATTTAAAGTTTAATTTAACTATGAGTAATTTATATTTAATTCATTATATATAATTTATATTTATATATTGAGGTTAAATTTATCCCATATGTACGATGTCATTCCACCAAATTACTAGGATATCATCCACCCCACGAGAGTTTTGAAATTAAATTCATTATGTGTAATTTATATTTAATTAGTTAGATATAATTAAGTGTAATTAGGTTTAGAGTTTAATTTAATTACATATGAAATTAAATTAGTTAGAGTTTTATTTGTGAGTTTATTAAAATATTTGAAGGAATTTAATTAGTAGCTTTGCACATATTAATAATTATCATATATTATCATATATAATGTCACAATGTTTATAACTACATTTTGAATTTTTTTTTTTATACTTCCAGGCCAACAGTTTGGAATTTGCTTTATCTCAAAGTGTATTGAAGAACTTGACAATTCGTCTTGTTAAGGTAATTTTGTATTATATTCATTTTTTAAAATTAAAATTATGTTATATTAATCAGTAATTTAGTTCGTTAATTTCATTATCATATAAAAAAATTGAGTATTATACGTATAATCTTTAACAATTTAATTTGTGTGTACGTAACTTTTGTATTTAATAATTTGATGATGTACTTAATTTTTATATTTAATAATTTGATAATGTACGTAATTTTTATATTTAATAATTTGATAATGTACATTATCATTGTCAGTGGATGTAACTTTTATATTTAATAATTTCGTTTTCATTCTACTATTAATTAGATCGATATTATGGAGGGGCCACCACATCGTCAATGGATGTATAAGAGGCTTGAGCCACATAGGAGAGTTATTAGGCAAGATTGGGCTGTTGGCGTAGAGAATTTTGACCAATTCGCTAGGATGTCATCCTACGAGTACGAGCGAACTGGAAAATATAGATGTCCTTGTGTGAAGTGTAAGAATATTAAAATACTCTCCCCCGCGGAAGTAAAAGTTCATTTGCATATGTGGGGATTTGTGGAGAGATATTGGTACTAGACATGCCATGGGGAATTAAATGGTGACTTTGCTATGGAGCTAGTAGTGGTGACGACACCTATGATGAATCTGAACCAACGAGTAGTCATCACACAAATAATGAAGCCAACCAGCCAACGTACATCGATATGGCGGAAGATATGATGAATGATTTCATCATGGCGAACGAGTCACCTAATGCACAAGCTCAAGAGTTCTATGATATGCTTGAAGCTGCTCAACGACCTCTATGGGAAGGGTGCGCTACTCACACTGAGTTGTCTAATGGCGTCAGACTTATGAGTCAAAAGTCGAGGCACAATTTGACTGAGCAAGCAATGGACGATATCATGGAGCTTATGAGCGAGAGCTGTCCTCAACCAAACCTTGTTCCGAAAAATTACAATGAGTTGAAAAAGAAAGTGAAGAAGTTGGGGATGAGTTATGAAACAATTGACTGTTGCCCTGATGGATGCATGATTTACTATAAGGATGATTCTCTTCTTGATGAATGTAAATTTTGTGGGCATCCTAGGTATAAGTTAGAAAAGTAGTCAAGTAATAGAAATAAATCTATTCCATATAAGAGGATGTTCTACTTTCCATTAACGCCTAGACTCCAACGTTTGTATGCCTCCAAAAACACTGCGGCGCATATGAGATGGCATGCTGAAAATAAGCGCGAAGAAGGTGTCTTTTGTCATCCTTCTGACGGGGTATCTTGGAAGTTGTTCGACCTCGTACATTCAGATTTCGCACATGAATCTCGAAATGTGAGGCTTGGTTTATGTGCGGACGGGTTTAGCCCTTTCAACCAAAATGGGAGGTCCTACTCAATATGGCCGGTGGTAGTCACTCCTTACAACTTGCCACCTGAATTGTGCATGAAAACTCCATACATGTTCTTAACATGCATTATTCCTGGTCCGAAAAATCCAGGCAACAAAATTGATGTGTACCTCCAGCCTTTAGTGGACGAGCTTCAACGTTTATGGATTGGGGTTGAAACGTATGACATATCAAGGAAACAAAATTTTAACATGAGGGCAACTTTAATGTGGACAGTGAATGACTTCCCGGCCCTTGGCATGCTTTCTGGGTGGAGCACACATGGGGGTATGGCTTGTTCTGTTTGCATGGAGGGGTTGAACGTCATACACTTGAAGAATGGGAGGAAATCTTCATGGTTTGATTCTCACCGAAAATTTCTTGAAAAGGGTCATGCATGGAGGAAAGAACGAAAGGCATTTTGCAGGGGGCACACTTGTCCAGATACGATTGACCCTCATAGTAGAAAAAATGGTCATGCGATCTACGAACAGGTGAAACACTTTCCTAAGGTAACGACCGATGGAGACTTTGAAGTCCCTGGCTTCAAAAAAAAAGCCCATAATTGGAAGAAACAAAGTATTTTTTGGGAGTTGCCTTATTGGAAGGACCACTTGTTTACACACAACCTTGATGTGATGCATATTGAGAAAAACTTCTTTGACAACATCATAAACACTGTGATGGATGTGGACGGAAAAACTAAACATGACGCAAATGCGAGGAAGGACACAGCAGATATATGTGATAGGCCAGACCTTCATCTACGACCGGGCCCAAACGGAAAGCCCCTAAAACCAAGAGCCAAATTTTCCGTCCTGCCGGAGAAGAGAGAGGTCGTCTGTAAGTGGGCACGACAACTTAGGTTGCCGGATGCGTATGCTTCAAACTTTGCGAATTGTGTGGACGTGAACAACAAAAAGTTCCAAAACTTTAAAAGTCATGACTGCCATGTGTTCATGCAAACATTACTTCCAGTTGCGTTATGAGGTCTCCCTGATGATGTGTTGGAGCCTCTTGTTCAGCTAAGTCAATGGTTCAAGAGTTTGTGTGCCACAACACTCAAGTATGACGATTTGAAGCAATTAGACAAAGAAATTCGCATAATCATATGCAAATTGGAGACTATATTCCCTCCGGGCTTCTTTAATGTAATGGAACACTTGCCCATACACTTGGTCCAAGAAGCATTTTTTGGTGGTCCAGTTCAATATCGATGGATGTATCCTTTTGAAAGGTAAAGATCTGTCCATCTGGTGAACTTTTGTTTAAGTTAGTTGAAGAATACACGTTTAATTACATATTACGGTTCATGTTAGGTATTTTGGATGGCTGAAGAGGAAAATAAAGAACAAGGCACATCCTGAAGGATCAATGGCTCAAGCATACCTCATGTTTGAGATATCCCAGCTCACATCTACTTACTTCGGTCAGGATGGACTAGCATTGGAAAAAACGAGTATGGAGATGCATGAACAATCCACTGGGCATGAATATGGGGAGGAGGAGGAGGAGGGAGAGGGAGCGGGAGAGGGAGAGGGAGATGGAGAGGGAGAGGGAGAGGAGGATGAAGAGGAAGAAGAAGAGGAGGAGGAGGAGGATCCGGAGTACAAACAGTGGATAGAGGTGCCGCGTAAGAATGCTCAAAAGATGGGTGATAAGTATGTGATTCGACCATGCGATGGAAGGTATGGATGTTGTTGATGTTAAATAGTTTTATTTATTTATTTATTTACGTTAATAAATACATATAATAAACTAACATTTTGGTATTTTAGTGTGTGGCCTCATAATGTAGGTGCTAACCGACACACAATGTTTTTACTCAAGCAACGGTACGTCAATTTTTGGCCTTATTGGAATAGCATTCCGTAAAGGATAAGACAAGAGTTGTTCGATGAGTTCAAGGTACGTAACCCTAAACAAACCCCCTTCTTTTATTTTGTATATTTTTTAAAATGTTGGTAAATGCAGTTATGGTTCTCCGGTGTGTAGCCGTCGAGATTTATTGATTTGTTGTACCGCGTGTGACCAATTAGTTGCTTTCAATAGTCTATTTGTTTTTGTAAGGCTATGAGCCAGGATATTAGTCCATTTTTAGGGGAGACTCTGCCGAAAATTTTCAAGATATTTCATAGTGTGTTTATTTTTGTACACAGAAATCGTACTGGTGGGAGCCTAAGGATGATGAGTTCTTTCATAAATGGTTCCAACGACAAGGCCGGAAACAATTTTGTGACGTTGTGCACGCAGCAAAAAACGTTGGCTTGATGGGTTAGGCCCACCAAAATGGATCGCAGATAATAACATTTGGGAAAGTTTCATCGACATGTGGCAAGACCCAGATTACGCCACCAAGTGTAAAAAAAATGAGTGCGGCTAGGAGGATGAATAGAGAGAAGGCCCCTCCTACACATACAATGGGGTCCTTGCCATTCAGTATTGCACATAGGAGATGTGTAAGTGTTTTTCGACCACATTACATTAGTCGTGACTTCATTATGTTGTATGTATCCCGATGACATTTATAAACATCTTTCGATATTTCAGGCTGTCGAGATGAAGGGTACGCCGGATGTATTTCAGAAGTATGCTTACACTCACTTAGGCGGCACAACATGGGCTGACAAGAGATACGAGACACATGCAATAAATGTCTTCCCGATCTAACTATTCTTCTACATTACACTAACCTGTCTCATTTTTCAATGTATTGTGTGTTTATGTTTTAAGGTATCAATGGAGGCTGGTTACTCTCAATACTGTAAGGAGGAGAAGAAAAAGGTGCCCGATGAAGGGCAACCACCGCCGCGAATAATGTCCATGGAAGAGTACTGGCTAAGCAAAAACTTGACCAGCCGGGGCAGAGTTCAAGGTTTTGGAGACTGTGGAGACATGCTTAAGGAAAAGTACCCAGAAATTGTATCTCAGAGATAACAACGCCATCGTACTGATCATGACGTTGATGTGAGAGAAGAAGTAGCTACGCTCAACAGAGAATTGAGCAGGCGTGTGGAGCAAGAACGATTGACATTAATTGAGATACAAAATGAAGTACAACGGGACAGGGCGCAATTGCAAAAAGACAGGGAAAAAATGCAACAAGACAGGAAGAAAATGTAAGAGGAGATCATGGCCCAAATGCAAGACACTGTGAGGGCTCAAATGCAAGAAGAGGTAAGGACACAAATGCTACAAGAGATGAGGGCTCAAATGCAACAGGAGATCAGGACACAAATGGCCCAAATGCAAGACACTATGTGTCCAACATTTGGAGGATCTTGGCAGCAACAACACATGGCTGCATCATCCTCGCAGGTTAGAGGGTCTTCTCAGCTGTATATGCCCGTCCCTCGTCATCCCTCATCTGAAGGCTTTACAACCTACACACAACCTAGTGGGTACAGTATGTCTGCCGCTCCTCTTCACACCCCCGTTGGAAGGTTTCAGCAGCAAATTGCATCTTTTGGCTCGCCGGTCCGTATGCCTACTCCTCAACGCACTGTTGTCCCTCGACATACCTCCAACCGTAACTTTCAACTTCTTACAGAGCCATTACAATTTGACTAGGATAATGAGGAGGACGATGAAGACGACGATGAGGAAGGGGAGGATGATGAGGAAGGTGGTGATCATGTAGGTTAGGAAGGCGACCAGAGGACCGTAGTGTTTTAGGCCAGAATTTTAATTAAGCATGGAGACTTTATTGGACATCGAAACTTTTAATTTGGTTATCGTATGTGGTTTGTTATGAATATGTTGGATTGTTTTTTTTTTTATATTTGAACTATTATTTTCGAATGTCTTTTAATATTACTGTCACTTTATAATTTACGTTATTGTGAATGTCCTTGAACCTCAAATAACGTTTTCATAAACCACAACATTATAGAATATGACGATGAGTTCACATGATAAATATATAACCGGAAAATCTAAAATCAAATGGTATATAGAATGACTTAAATGAATTAAATTATCAAGATTCAAAAAAATAAATAAATATATCAATAAGAATTACAATTATAAGTTTATAACAATAAACTTTTAAAATATGATTGTATATTTTCTTTTAAAACATGTACATCAAAATATTGAACTTAAACCCTGTTGGCTTCTAACGAATTTAAACCCTTACTTCATTTTACCACAATACTGCTTTTCATTAACAATAAACTGTAACAACCCGCCCCAAAATCATGATTATTTACGTACTAACCATAGTAATTATCTAAATCGCGTTATAAATTTCTTTTTGCGTTTATCTTTATTTATTTATTGATTTACTTGTTTATTCATTGTTATCGGTGACAAGTCTCGTGCAGGAGATGGCTAAGGTGCCGAATTATCGGCTTAAAAATTTACTTTACATATTCGTTCAATAAGTTAAAGTAATTCAGATTATACGTTTTACGTTATAAATTTATTTACCGAGAATCGGATAATATTTACATGTTCCGATTTATATATATATTTTACCGTCCCAATTTTAATTTCTTACATTTTATTCCCTTACATAATTTCAAGAGGTAATTTTCCACCTTATTATTTTAATTCAAGTGTCATTGCATTTTATTTTTTTTTTGTTACCCAATTATTATCAATATATTTTATTTCCTACAAAAACCCAATATTTCAAGTTCTTACAACAATTACAATATATTTACTCCTATTGTTATCATTTTACCTTATTTTAATTAAGGTTCTTATAGTAATTATTGTTAGCATTGGTATTTGGAGATGGTGTTAAATGGGTTTAAATGTTGTAGTTACAAGGGGGCTAGGTACACCTCACTTCATTCAAATTTGAATCAAACTACTTACTTTAAATTTATTAAACTTAAGATTAACTTATTTACATTATATTTTCAGCTTTTAAATAAATTAGTATTAGTATGTGTTAGTTTTATTAAGAGAGGTTTTGATATAAATAAGTAAGTGAGGGAGTTTTAGTCTTTTTAGCAATTCATTTCAAACTCTTCTCAAGCACCCCCACTCTCCTCCCTCTCCACCTTGGCCGAGCCTCTTCCCCAGCCAGCAGCCGGCCGTTTTCCGGCCAACTCCGGCCAGCCGCCGCCCCACGCGCAACCCCTCTTCCTCTCTCTTGCAATTTCATCCGTTTTTAACCCCAAGGGTAATCTCTCAAACCCCCTTTTTCAACTCTTTTATACCCTAATCTGAAAGTATATGTATAATCTATGTTTCTTTGCTAAATTTCATCTCTTTTACTCTCTTTAGTTATGAATTCAAGTATATAATTGTTATGGTTAAGTTAGGGTTTGAGTTTCAAGTTTATGCATGTGTGTTTGGATGAGTTTTTGGGAGGTTCTTGTTGAATTCATGGTGGATGATGAATTAGTGTTGATGCATGTGGATTTCTTGTGAGTTTTTATGTGTTTAGGGGCTGAGATATTGTTATGAATTTATAATTTAAGAGTTATCATGCTTAATTTGGGTGAATTTGTGAGTTTTGGAGCAAGAATTCAAGAGTGTGTATTATGTGAAGTTAATGTTTAATCCATGGATGCATGTGGTTTTTAAGGCCTTTGATAAAGAGTTTGTCATGTTTTATTTTCTGGAAATTTGTTGGATTAAAGTTAGATGAAGTTAGGTTAAGTTCTAATGTAATTAAGAGAGGAAAAATTCGATTAAAAGATGAGTTTGAGGTGTTTTAGCCACTGTTTTCAATTCTGAAAATTTACAGCATTATAAAAGTGAGATTTTTGCCCAAATTTATACTCCATTGGATAGCTTAAGGTGTTAGCAAACCATAGGCTTTGGAATTTGAATTTCCGACATGTTTAGCCCGAGTTACGACCAAAACCGTAACCTCACGATTTTATATACGAATTCTGAGTCAGTGTTTTGAGGGCTGCTTTTCGTCCTTTTGGAGACCTCTTTGGTTTTTATGGTAAACATGAAAGTTTTAGGCCATGTTGCAAGCTTTCCGGAAAGGTATGGTTCTTCGTCATCCGATATCGGGAGTGTGAGTTACGACCCCGGGAAACCGGGCTGTCCAGAATGGTTTTCTGCTCACAATAACCTTTGTAAAGTAATAGCTTTTGGGCCTCAAATCAACCCAATAAGGGGTTCTAGGTATAAATGAGTCATGGTTATATATTGTCATTATAGAGTTATGTGTTAAGGCTAAGTGTACCATTTTTAGAGTCCTAAGTAAGTCTTATGTGTACTCTTCAAGAGCTAGTATGTTAGTAAATCCTTATTTCCTATATTTCTTTAAGCATCATATTCAATATCTTTGCTCTAGCTAAAAGCTCTTTCTAGCTTGATAACCTCCAATGTCTAATTCAATTCATTCCTCATTTCATTACTCATTTCATGATTCATAAATCCAAGCTTGCTTTTATTCACATTTGGGTATGTATATCTTGCTTCCTTTCGCGTTTTCATTCCATATCGTATTATCGAACCATATTTGAACTCATTATTTTCGCATCCGAGCTTCCAATTTATAATCATCCTATTCATCATTGATTCAAGCTTAATCTCTTGTATTCAAGTCCTTTTATTTGAATCACCTTTTACATCATACTTCTCATGTATTTCCGACCCGAAAAGCTTAAAGTTTCATATATTCAGCTTCTGTCCGGGCCCATTTTGGGGCCCTTCCACTCATTTTTAGCTTCTGGTTCTGTTGACAAAGTTGTAGATTATGATTTTCTCTATTCCGAGATGTACTCTTTTACTTCGTTTCGATTTTCCTAACTCAAGTTATGCTATAAACACTATTTTACTATAACCTGAAATTTTATTCTCAAAAGTTACTTCATTTTTATTTACTAAGTTTCTAAACTTATGAATCTAATTTAGAACCTTATTCGGTTCTTCGTTTCTACTTATTCTTATTTTAGTTGACAAGTTTCTAAAGCCATCTCCAAGCCGAGCTGCGCCGCCAAAGACCTTAGCGTTCCAAGGTACGCGAATTGTCCAACTCTTCGCTCCTTTATGTTTACGCTTATGTTTTATGTTCACGGTTTATGCAAATGTTTACGATTTATGCTTTACGTCTACGGTTTATGCAAAGGTTTATGATTTATGTTAAAGGTTCACAATTTATGTTAAAGGGTTAGGATTTATGTTAAAGATTTATGATTTATGATAGATGTTTATGGTTTATGCTAAATGTTTCTGATTTGGGCTAATCTATGCTTTTATGGTTATTCATGGTTTTAAGCGGTCCCATTTTATGGTTTCTATGTTCTATGTTCTAGCTAGTTCACGAAGTGCTAGCCTTTTATATTTTAGATACTCCCGATCAGTGTCCTAGACTGCGGTGTCCGATCGCATAGCGATCACCCATCCAAACTCGGATCGGTTTGGGCGTGCGCGAGATGCTTTGCATCGATCTAAAGGGGACCCAAAACTCTTAAGTTTATGTATTTACTTCTAAGTTCATGTGACAGGTTCTTTCTTTATGAATTCAAGTTATTTTACTCATGTATATGTTTATGCTCATGTCATTTCAAGTTAGTGTTTTATATCCCCTTTCCCGTTTTCAAAATGAATTTAAATGCCGGCACTAAAACCGTTTTCGAATGGTTTGACGTGTTGGAGGTTTACGTACTGAGTGTTTCCCCACTCACTTTTGCGATGTTTTATGGTTTTGTTTTTAGGAGGCTTCGAGGTAGTTCTCCATGGAGTCCATCGGTAATCAAGGACAAGCAGGATCTTTCGGAAGTTGTTTAGTTTAAGCTATGTTTAAGTTGTTGTACTTTATCCAAAGATTGTATAAGTTTATGTGAAGGTTGTTAAGTTGGTTTGTGGTTTTGGAAGTTCTTTGATGTGGTTGCCTTGTCTCTTTTGGGAGACGGCGGTAATGCCTCGACCTAAGGTGTTCCGTTGCGCTAATCGCGGGCTTAGGGTCTTTAAGTGGAGTTTAACCCCGTGATTAAGGTTGGGGCGTTACATAAACTTATCAACAATAAATTATTCTAATTAAGATGACATTTGTATTATTTTGAAGCAAATGGTTAGAATATCCAAAAAAAATTAGGCACCTTACACCAAAAAAATAAGAAGAAAATATTACCCATGTATATATATATATGTATATATAATAAATATATACATATCCAGTAAAAAAAAATAGAAACTAATTATTAACAAGTGTCACTCGAAAAAAAGAAAAAATAAACAAACAAGTGTCACTTGAAAAAAAGTAGAAGAAAATTTAATTAGTCTCCCCCTTTTCTCTAGTGTGACTTGAAACACTAAATATATATATATATATATATATATATATATATATATATATATATATATATATATATATATAAACACACTACTATCACAATTCATTTCCCTCCCTTCTCCAATTCTTTTCCCTCCAGTCTCCCTCCTCTATATATATTCTTTCATCCATATCTTCATTTTTTTCCACCCATATCTCCCAACATCCTCTCAATCTCTCTCTATCCATATCTCCATATTTATCAAGAAGATGATGAAGATTATAGTGTAGATGTCATGAAGATGAATGTGATGAAGAAGAAGAAGAAGAAGAAGAAGAAGAAGAAGAAGAAGAAGAAGAAGAAGAAGATGAAGATGAAGATGAAGATGGAGATGAAGATGAAGATTAAGATTAAAGTTTCATTTATTATATATATTTGTAATTTTAGTTATTCTTACTGAGCTTTTATTTTTGAGTTTTTATTTTCATAATTAATTGTATATTTGTATTGTAAATTAGCAAATAAAATTGAAAAATTATACTTCATTTATTTTTTTTGGCAAACATCTACCTTTATATTTTATTTAGCTACTTTATTTCATATATATGTAAATAACTCCTCTCCATTAATTATTTAAAATTTTATAATAATAATTAATTCCATTTATTAATAATTATTGCAAATTAATTTGACGTAGTTATTGTTAACAATTACTAGGAACAAATTAATTTTTATTCTTTTTCTTATAATTTTCTAGTGACACTCGAAAAGAACCAAGTGGAATGAAACAAATTATTTTTTATTTTTTTTATAGGTTTCTAGTGCCACTCGAGAATTGAATGAGAAAGAAGTAAAAAAATAAAAAATAGGAAATTGTATAAAGTTCTCTAGTGACACTCGAAAGCCAAGTCAGAAAGAGGTGGAAAAAATAAAAAAGGAAATTGTACTAACTTTTCTAGCGATACTTGATATTATTCATTTCTCGATGTCCCTTTTCTCGATTGTTATTCCACTCGAGATTTTTGTATAAATCGAGTGTTTAAGTCTTTAACACTCAATTTATGCAGTCGAGATATTCATAGTTTCTAGCAGTGAAACCATGAATGATTGAATGGACGGTAAAGGAATGTGTAGTACCAGGCATTTTCATAATCAACATAGTTGTAACTTGATGGATTGAATGATACGGAAAAAAAAGTTTAATTGAATATCGATTGGGAAAATCTTTTCCCGTTAGTACTTTAAGGATCCTAAGTTTTGTATAGGCTATATGGTTAGGGTTGGTACAATGTGGAACGTGTTGAATTTTGACTGATTTTGAATCAACAAGTATGAATTCATAAAACAGTCTGGTTTTTTGAGGATTATCGTGGAAAAAATAACAATCAGGCATGATGTGTTTTTGACAAATTCATTGAGTTGGGGAACGGATTGTGGTTGTCTGAATAGATCTTTCTTTCTTTCCATCTTGACTCATATTGAGAGCTGGAAATAGAGAAAATTCAGTAAAAAAATAATCTTAATGCAATAACCTTTTTGAAAACCTGTTTTTGAAAAAATTATTTTGAAAAATATCTTAAAATAATGTTGCTCCCACTTGAATGCTAAATGATATGGTAATCTCTTAATTGACTTTCTACATGTTGAAGACATTCCCTAAAATGTCGTAGACGATGGTTATGATAATGTCTTTCATCAACAAGTTTATTACTCTTGGCGGCTAATTGACAAAACTCTTTTGTGCGTTCTTGTATTACCATTAATTCACGTAAAGTTGAATGAAGTTCGCCTATTTCTTTATCTGATGGAATAAGTTGTTGAGTCTCTTCTGAAATGCAATAAAAAAGATGTCTTAAAAGAAAATATTTTTCTGAATATTTTTTAACAACATTAATATGAGGAAATAAGGAATACTTTTTGAGTATTGATAAATCATTTGAAATCATGGGAGAAAGAAATTTGAAAGAATTTAATTTTCCCATAATTTCGGTGTGAACACCAAATTGATCTACTTTGAACGGATATATTTGAGTAATAAAAGGAGTACCAAGAATTACTTCTTGACCTATATCTCTTACGAGGATAAATGAATTCTTGAAACAATAACTTTGATTACAAACATAAGCATTTGGTAATTTATATTTAATCTGTAGTGTCATGCCATTAGCACTATGAAGACGTTCTTTAGTTTTTCATAAAACTGAGATGGAATTAATCCTTCTTTAATACAGTTTTGATCTGCACCACTATCTAATAAAGCAATAGTATTTAATTCAAAACTATCATTAATCTTAAGCGTGATATGAATATACCACTTTTGAAAATTAATATGATTAATAGTAGAAATAAATTGTTGATCATTTGAAGTACTGGGAATATCTTCAAAAGTAGAACTTGAAAAACTTGGCTTATTTTCTAACAACGCTAATCTTGTATCTAACTCAAGATCTTTAGTTTGTAAAGAACATAAACTTTGTTGTAATTCTTTAATTTGTTCTTTCAAATTATTGACTTCCATTTTCAAATCTTGAACGTTCACAACTTGTAAAATATTTGGAGTTTCATACTTTACAAATATTTTATTGATATTGAAATTAGGAGGAGGAGCTTTGATCAAATCTTCTTTAATCAAAATACTTTTGAGTTTTTCTAAATATTCTTTTCGTAAATCAGGGTTTTGAATTTGCTCAATCAAATCTAATAAAAACTCTTTTTCATTTTTACTAGTCGTAATAACATTAATACAATTAAAACATATTCTTGAAGACTCGTTACCTGTTGAATACTCACTTGAATCACTTTCTAATTCATAAATACCATTATCTTCCGACTTAGAGGATGAATTTTCATATTGAATAGGATGAATAGGAGTATCTTTAAGCTCAAATAAAGAAATAAGTGTATTCCCAATCCTTTCCACATACTTAAAATTATATTTGGTCAATTATTAGGATTCATTAAGAAAGAAGGAATTTCTTTACGCAATGAATTAAAATTACAAGCAAGATATTGAACAGATATATTTGCTAAGCGAAAAGAATTAGGTTCTTTTTGTGAAGCTTTCTGTCTTCCAAAGCTAGAAGCTCCTTATGTAAAGAAGAGAAGGAAAAAATCAAGTTAATAAAAAGAAACAATATAATCGTACTAATTACAAGAAAACAACTTCTCCTAAGAAAGATATTACAAAAAAGAAAGTCACAAATAAAGTTACTTGTTACAAATATGGAAAACAAGGTCATTATGCAAAGAATTGCAAAGTTAAAAATGAATTAAGTGAAATATGTGCAGATAATCCAGAGATTCAAGAAAAGATTATTTCTTTATTTGAGCTTAAAGATACTCCTATTCAATCTTGATTGATAGTCATTTGCATAGTGGTGAGGGATGTGGCTTCCATGAAATGGCTAGTTGATCTTGAAGTGACTCCATTGTTATAATTTGTAATAATGTGCCTTGATAGTTCATTGAATGAAGATGATAATGTGCCTTGACAAATACATTATCATCTTCATTCAATGAACTATCAAGGCACATTATTACAAATTATAACAATGGAGTCACTTCAAGATCAACTAGCCGTTTCATGGAAGCCACATGCCTCACCACTATGCAAATGGCTATCAATCAAGATTCCACTCATGTCGGCAAAATGATTTCGGTTACTATTCCAAATAGTTGATTCATCAGTTACATTTCAAGATTCGCTAGATCAAAATTATTGATTAATATTGTTCAAGGTGCTACGTGGTTCAAGTCTACAGTCAACAATAATTCAAGTTTGTCGGAGATATTTTCAAATTCAAGATTCCATTCCAGTCAAAGCACATCTACCGTCCAAATGTTCGATGATAATTCAACATTGTATTCTATAAATATGTATTCAATTGTTTAGTTTTAGGCATCACAAATTAGATAAAAAATCATCACAAATTAAATCACAAATCATCACAAGTTATCAGCTCAATCACTTGTACGCACAAGCACTCTCAAACATCCTCTCTCACACTCATCACCCACTACTCCACTACCCTCTCAAGTGTATTCCCAATCCTTTCCCACTCCATATCTTTCCATACTCTCCATCCTTCTCCAAGAGAGCAACTGTATTCAAATTCTCTTGTACGTTATTTTGAATTCAATCAAAGTAAGTTTTTAATTCATTCATCTTTGTTCTTTGTACGAGTTTCATTTCAATTGTTTGCGTTACATTTTCAATAAAGCTTTATTACATTAAAATCTTTGATTACAATTATTTTTAATCGGGGGCAAGACCGGGATAAGAGCTAGGGGACGCAGCGGGAGAGGACTTGGTATGGCCTGGGGGCGAGGGGAGCGGAGCGACAAATCGATTTTCGAAGGACTAAAAATAATTGTAACGAAAGAATTTGAGTTATTAAAGCTTTAAATGAAATTTAAATACAAGTAATTGAAATGAAACACGTACAAGAGAATTAGAATTGAATTACAATTGCTCTCTTGGAGAAGGATGGAGAGTATGGAAAGATATGGAGTGAGAAAGGATTGGGAGTACACTTGAGAGGGTAATGGGTGATGAGTGTGAGAGAGGATGAGATTGTTTGTGCGTACAAGTGATCATGATAACTTGTGATGATTTGTGCTCTAATTTGTGCTGATTTTTGATCTAATTTGTGATGATTTTTGTAATACCTTTCTTAAGAGGAGTTGTTTTCTTGTAAGTAGGACGATTATATTGTTTCTTTTTATTAACTTGATTTTTCCTTCTCTTCTTTACAGAAAGAGCTTCTAGCTTTGGAAGACAAAAAGCTTCACAAAAAGAACCTAATTCTTTTCGCTTAGAAAATTTATCTGTTGAATATCTTGCTTGTAATTTTAATTCATTGCATAAAGAAATACCTTCTTTCTTAATGAATCCTAATAATTGACCAAATGTAATCTGATCATATGAAATTGGATCTTTACCAGTTACTTCTTTTAATTTATGGAATATTCTTTGAGAAAATAAGGCTGGTAAACCAGAAATAAATTTCTCTTTCCAATAAGGCTGACGACAGTCATCCCTTTTTAATAAATAAGTAATATATGTATCTCTTTACCAATTGTAATCCTCTAGAGTTGGACATCTTAAATTACTTAATTGAATTTCTTGAGCACCTAATAAATCTTTTGGAGTACCTAATAGATTAACAACAATTGTATGGACTAAAGTGTATATTGGATCTCTATGATTCTTGAGACTTAGACGTTCATTGTCTGTTAAGTAATTATCTCACCAATTCTTTAATGAACCGATAAAATCTGAAATTAATAAATCAAAAGCTTGACTATCTGGAGCACCTTTGGAAGTATAAGCAGAATATGCTATCATCATTCTATGCAGTGTAATTAATATTTCATGCTCAGATTTTCCATCTAAATTCCATTCAATATTGAAGTACCATCAAAAGCTTATGTAATCATTGCTTTAACAGACTCTAGTTGAAGATCTGGAGGAGTATTCCTTGAATAATTAGGAATTATCTTATCTTTCGAAAATATTTTATGAATATCATTAGTTACTTGATCATTATCTATTTGAGAAATACTTTCATCTAAAACATTAACAGTATTACTTGAACTAGCAACTTGTTTTACTTTTTCATCTGTCTTTTTAATTAATGGGCTATCTGAAATTTCTAATTTTTATTTTTATTATTAATGAGAGGAGATGAAATATCATCTAAAAATCTTAACTTTTTTGAATCCTTATTTAAGTCTAGAATTTCTAACTTTTTGGATAATAAATCTATATCTTCTTTTTTGGAAATAGCTTCTATTTGAGTAGATACCATATTAACTTGTTGAAAAACTATATGTAAAACTTGATTAGTATAATTATTTTGATGATAAACCTTTTTAATGTCATCTAAAACTACTTAACTATTTTCTTGATCATTTCTACCTACCTTGAATGGAGATGCAGTAATAGGACCTTGACTAGTAGGAACAATAATTTCTTGTAAAGGAGGAACAAAGGAAGAAATTACTTGACCATTTACTAATGTCCATTTTTTATTGAAATCGTGATTAGTGTTTATACTTTGAATACCATGAGGCAAATTATTTTATTTGGGGAATATTGTCCACCAAGTAAATAAAGGAATATTGCATTCAATTCTTTCCATTAATGAATACCATTCTTGTCTTATAAAAGATTGAGCATTTTTATCAAAGTGAGATAAAAACCAATCTTTCTTAACTTTATTTTCTATTGAATTAAAGTTTTCACGTAAATATTCTTTATTAATTTCAAAAGGCTTTGAAATAACATTAATAGAATAATAGGGAGGAGGTTGCATGGTTGAATGAGTAGGAGAACCGTTTGAACTATTAACTTCATCAACTGGTTCCGCTATCGGAGATTTATAATAAATTTTTGAATCATCTATTTGATTATCTTTTAAATACTCAAAATTAGTAGATCTTGAAGGCATAGAAAAGGAAGAACGAGGAAGCTCTATCTTTTCTGAAAATCTTGACAGAAGATGCTCTTTCTTTAATAGAATTAAATCTTATTAATACTCTACCATCTGGCTCTTCTACAATTTGTTGTATATTCTTTTGAGAAATATTTCTAGGAGGCTTAATATTTTGAATAATAAATTCTTGAGGAATAGTTATCTCATTCCACTTTAATAATTTTGGAATAAAAGAAGAAATATTTTCAAAACTCTATCTTTAATAAAATTGTTTCATCCAAAGAAGGCTTTAATAAACATTTTGGATTGAGTTGAGAAGAAAGTAACTTGAAATAAACTCTGTACGTAATAGCAAAATTTCTTGAAAGTTCTCTAAATTGCACTTTTGAATCATTTTGCAAATGAACATCTAAAATTAATATATCTAAAATCCAAGGGTCATTCAAATCAACAGAATAATTTGGACAACAATTGAAATAAATAGGACCATTACAAATATTAGTTTGAATCATAGCTAATAATGAATCTTTGTAACGAATTAATATATTGTCTCTAAGGGCCATGAATATAGGACAATCTAATCATAATCTTGTTAAAGGTTTAAGAGCTATCTGAATCATACCAAAATGAATACATCTATACTTTTCTTTATATTTTTTAACAGAAATATTTGAAAGTAATTTAATAGTTTGAAATTCTTCATCCAAACTAAATGTTTCTTCATAATCTTTGATTGAAAAAGTAGTATTGAAATCAAATTTACCAATTTGATAAATTGTTTCTATTTTTTGTTTTGGTATAGACCAATTTGAAAAATCAACTTGACAGCTAAGTTCCCTGCTATTGACCACACTAGAACTCTTGCTACTACCTAGACTTAGACGATCTCTGATCCAAGAGGCCATCTGAGTTACGTTTGAACACTTAGCTAATGAGTCATGCACACACTATCGGGACCACTGGGACCACCCCTTCCGGGACCACCTAACACACGGCTGACCAACGGACTCACTGGGGCTGACCGACAGCTGACCAACGCTAGCTATGAGCGTAACACAGTAATTAAATATGCAAACTTGGCTGTGATACCAATCGGGGGCAGGACCGGGATAAGAGCTAGGGACGCAGCGGGAGAGGACTTGGTATGGCCCGGGGCGAGGGAACGGAGCGACAAATCGATTTTCTGCTTGAGTAATTGAATCTCATCAACTTGAGCTTTTCTTTTTTCTTTTCCTTTTAATTTTTTATCCTGCTTCGGTGGAGTTGCTGGAATTACTTGAGCTGGAGGAGCTGGTTTAACACCCAAAGCAAATTGGACATTAAACTTGTCCCACCATTTGATTTTGTATTCTCTGACCAAGGAAAATGATGCTGGTGGCTTGTAATGTTGAGTGATGAGGAATGACCAACAAAATATCCATGGAAAACCGTATTTTTTGTGGAATGAAATTTCGTCGATTTCTTTATTTAATTGAATAAGTGTTTGAGTTTCTTCTGCAATGTACTTAAGAAAATCATGTCTCATGTTTAAAAGAAAATATTTTTCCGAGTATTTTTTGATAACATTAATTTGAGGAAATATGGAATACTTTTTAAATAATGATAAATCATTTGAAATAATGGGAGAAAGAAATTTGAAAGAAATTAATTTTCCCATAATTTCGGTGTGAACACCAAATTGATCTACTTTGAAAGGATAAATTTGAGTAATAAAAGGAGTACCAAGAATTACTTCTTGACCTATACCTCTTACGAGAATAAATGAATTCTTGAAACAATAACCTTAATTACAAACATAAGCATTTGGTAATTTATACTTAATCTGTAGTGCCATGCCATTAGCACTATGAAGACGTTCTTTAGTTTTCTCATAAAACTGAGATGGAATTAATCATTCTTTAATATAGTTTTGATCTGCACCACTATCTAATAAAGCAATAGTATTTAATTCAAAACTATCATTAATTTTAAGAGTAATATGAATATACCACTTTTGAAAATTAATATGATTAATAGTAGAAATAAATTGTTGATCATTTGAAGTACTTGGAATATCTTCAAAATTAGAACTTGATAAACTTGGCTTATTTTCTAATAACGCTAATCTTGTATCTAACTCAAGATCTTTAGTTTGTAAAGAACATAAACTTTGTTGTAATTCTTTAATTTGTTCTTTCAAATTATTGACTTCCATTTTCAAATCTTGAACGTTCATAACTTGTAAAATATTTGGAGTTTCATACTTTTCAAATATTTTATTGATATTGAAATTAGGAGGAGGAGCTTTGATCAAATCTTATTTAATCAAAATACTTTTGAGTTTTTCTAATTATTCTTTTCGTAAATCAGGGTCTTGAATTTGCTCTATCAAATCTAATAAAAACTCTTTTTCATTTTTACTAGCTGTAATAACATTAATACAATTAAAACATATTCTTGAAGACTCATTACCTGAAGAATAGTCACTTGAATCACTTTCTAATTCATAAATACCATTATCTTCTGACTCAGCAGAAGATGAATTCTCATATTGAATAGGAGCATCTTTAAGCTCAAATAAAGAAATAATCTTTTCTTGAATCTCTGCACATATTTCACTTAATTCTTTTTTAACTTTGCAATTGTTTGCATAATGACATTGTTTTCCATATTTGTAACAAGTAACTTTATTGGTGACTTTCTTTTTTTGTATTAATGTGCCTTGATAGTTCATTGAATGAAGATGATAATGTGCCTTGATAATTGAATTGGAATCTATACTTCCCTCCCGGGGGCTTTTTGGAGTGAAATTGTGAATTTCACTAATGCTTGAAATGATACATGCAAAGAAAACGTTAGTAATAAAATCTTTTTTTTATTGAATATCCACATATTAATGATAGTTTTGAATTAAATTACTTAAATATTCATATTAATGATAGTTTTGAAAATTACTTAATTGAATTAAATACTTAAATTACTTAAAATTAATGATAGTTGGACATCTTAAATTACTTAATTCCATCTCAGTTTTATGAGAAAACTAAAGAACGTCTTGTTAGAGAAAAAGTGAGTAGCAAGGTAACAGCGGAAGCGAATAATAGAATCGAAAACGAGATGACGGATATTACGACAAAATTTAGGAACGAAAAATAAGCGATAAAATCAAACACCAGGATTACGTGGGAAACCGAAGAACTCGGAGAAAAACCCACGTACGGCGACAGCCAGAAAATAATCCACTATGAGAAAGGAGGGGTACAACCTGATCACTATCACAGGGTGTGATGCGATCCACAAAGGAGATTACAATAACAATCTCTCAGCACTCAACTCACAATCTCTCAGGATACACTGGGGAAAATATTGGTGAGACCCCTTTCTCTCTCAATATTTTCTCTCTCTCTAACTCTCTGTGTTTACCGATGTGTTTTTGGTGGAGAATAATGCACCCTATTTATAGGGAGAACTCCCTATAACCTAACTTGACTCCCACTCCAAATAGATTTAGAATCTAATACAATTAGGAAACCCAACACAATAAGGAAACCTAAATAATATCCTAATACAATTAGGAAACAAATAATTGTGAGATCAAGAGATTTGGTGATTTTAGGACACTTTCCTAACAAACTCCACCTTGGACTAAAATCAACGAATCATCGATCCAGATAAACATCTTGACTGTCGCCATCAACATGCCCCTCCGCAGGGCGTGGCCCCGCAGGGCTCTCACATGCTTAGAACACCAACTAAGTCCAAACAATGTTCGAACTTAGCTATAGATAGAGGCTTGATTAACATATGCGGGATTATCGAAGTATGAACCTTCTTCACCACGATCTCTCCTGCAAAGAATCGTATCTCGATGAAGTGATACCGACGCTTATATGCTTGGTCTTGAATGATAAGTGTCATTCTTTGTCGATGTATAGCACTGGTATGCGAATAAACCACGATCTCGCCTGTGGTACTCCAAGCTCCATGACCAATCCCTCAACGGATGGCCTCCTTCACTCCTTCCGTTTGCAATATATTCAGCCTCCAGTAGAAGGCTGCTATAGATTGAAGGGAAGCTTTCCAAGATATTGCTCCTCCACACATGATGAACACATACCCTGAAATTGAGCGTCTCCTATCCAGATCTCCACCATAATCAGCATCAACATAACCTGCAACATCAGACGTTGCAGCACTACCTCTATCATACAGGATGCCCTTCTCCAAAGTACCCTTTACATAGCGAAGGATCCACTTCACTCCTTCCCAATGCTCCTTCCCTGGATTCTGCATATATCTACTCACCACACTAACTGCGTGGGACAGGTCAGGTCTAGTACACACCATAGCATACAACAAACTACCAACTGCACTAGCATAGGGAATATTAGACATCCTCCTTACCTCCAAATCAGATTTAGGACAGTTCTCACCAGACAACTTGAAGTGTGCAGCTAAAGGAGTTGAAACTGCTTTACAATTTCTCATGTTGAATCTGTCCAACACCTTCTCCATATATTTCTTCTGAGACAGGAACAACTTCCCTGCCTTTCTATCCCTTTGGATCTCCATACCCAAAATCTTTTTCGCCGCTCCGAGGTCTTTCATCTCAAACTCCTGATTGAGTTGAGATTTCAGCTTCTTTATTAGTGACATGTCCTGGAGGCAATCAACATGTCATCCACATACAATAATAAATAAATGAAAGACCTTTCTTCAAATTTCCTGTAGTACACACAATTATCATAGTGACTTCTTGTGTACCCTTGCCCTACCATAAAGGTATCAAACCTTTTATACCACTGCCTGGGTGCCTGTTTAAGTCCATACAAGGACTTTCTCAATCTGCATACCTGTTCCTGCTTACCAGGAACGATGAAACCCTCTGGCTGCCTCATATATATTTCCTCCTCCAACTCGCCATGGAGGAAAGCTGTCTTGACATCAAGTTGCTCCAACTCCAAATCAAATAGAGCAACAAAGGCAAGCAAGGTGCGGATCGACGTATGCCTCACGACTGGCGAGAATACTTCGTTGTAGTCGATTCCTTCTTTACGTTGCAACCCCTTACCACTAATCGGCCTTCCACCTTGCACTTTCTACACCAGGATACCTTCCTTTCTCTTGTACACCCACTGAAGAAGAGCTCGTCGCCCTTTAGGCAACTCACATAGCTCCATGTATGATTTTTCTGGACTCTCCATCTCCTCTTGCATAGCTCCTATCCAATTTGAGGCATTCGGACAAGAGATGGCCTCACGATAGGTAGAAGGTTCAGCACCTTCAGAGTCTCCTCTGCAACACTCGGTAGCATAAGCAATCATAGCATCATCTTCTTCATTATATCGCATTGGTCTCCCGATCTCCCTCCCGGGACGATCTCTAGCAATGCATGGTTGTTCCTCCACCGAGGAACATTCGTCTCAATCTCGGGCTCATCAACTGAGTTGGTTCAGAGCATCGATGGTTGCTCGATTGCAGTTCCAATGACTCCACGCCAGGCTGCTCCTCGAACACCATTCTTCTGCATCCTTCTCACGATTTCTGTCCATACTTCCTCTGGAATCGGTATTCGATAGAGGCATGAGGTGATCTTCGGTAGCGGTGATGAGATATCACCTCCGCGAGCGATTTGTTCTTCCAAAGCCACGCATTCGAGAGCATGCGTGGGCTTTCTCCAAGAGTGTCTGTTGATTCTCTCGGCTACCCGTTTCTTTGAGGCTTACCCACCAAGGTTCGATGCCTCGCAAAACCCACGCTCCTCGCGAGATTGAGAATTCGAATCAACAAACTCCAACCCATTGTCACCCGAGTTTCTTGATTTTCTGCTGTCTGGTTCTCCACCAAAGCTTTGAACTTCTTGAAATATGAGAATGCCTCATTCTTGTGCGAGAAAAAACCCAAGTCTTCCTCGAGAAGTCATCCACGAATGTCAACATGTAGCACTTGCCACCCGGTGATGGCACTCTAGCAGACCCACAAATCTGAATGAATATAATCAAGGATCCTGTTGTTGTATGTTTAGCCCTTGAAAAGCTAACCCTCTTACATTTCCCGAGACACGGTGATCGCAAAACTCCAACTTGCGATCTTTGCGCCTTCAAGGTATCCCTTCTTGCTCAACATTGACATTCTCTTCTCGCCCATGTGGCCTAGTCTCATGTGCCACGATTTTGTCTTTGTCGGACTCATCAAGATTTAGGACTACCTGCAGATCTGTCACTTTGTAGACCCTGCGGGATGTATAGACCGCCTTCCCGATTCCCTTCATAAGAACCATGGAACCCTGCACACTTTCAAAACACCATCTTCTCCTTTGTACTGCAAATTAGCTTCAAGAGTACCCAAAGAAATTAAATTTCGAGTCATGTTAGGGATATGACGAACCTCCTTGAGAGTTCTAATGATGCCATCATGAGTCTTGATTTTGATGCTACCGATTCCTGCAACCTTGCAGGCTGTGTTGTTACCCATGACTACGACCCCGGTGTCAACACTCTCATAAGACTCGAACCAGTCCTTATGAGGACACATATGATAGGTGCACCCTGTGTCAAGAACCCACTCATCTCTAGCTATCCTACTCGATGTGGTAGCCAAGGCATCATCCGTAACTACAAACCCATCACCATCTGACTCGGACTCTACGCAGTTTGAGGTACCAGGTTTGGTGTGATTATCCTTACCCTCCTGCTTCTGGTCTCTCTGTTTTGCCCAACAGTCTCTCTCTATATGCCCCATCTTACTACAGTAGTTACACTTCTTATTCTTGTGAGGATTCCTAGACTTTGAACGGTGTTTATACCTCCCTCTAGACCCGTTTCCCTTACGTTCAGTATTTCTACCCCTTACAACCATAGCATCACCACCCTGGTCATCACCATCGGTATCAAGTTTCTCCTTAGACAGTAAACTAGCCTTTACTTCACTAAGGTTAAGGTCACCACGATTCCCATACAACATGATTTCCTTAAATTGTTTATGTGAAGCAGGTAGGGACAGAATTAAATGAAAAGCCTTATCCTCATCAGTGTGTTTTATATCCATTGATTCCAATTCAGTAATAATAGAATCAAATTCACTAAGATGTGCCTGAATAGAAGTACCTTGGGGCATCTTCAACCTGTAGAATTTCTCCTTCATTCGGTACTTGTTTGCACGACTCTTCGACATGTACAGCTCTTCCAGTTTGGTCCAGAGCACCCGAGGTTTCTCGATATGCATCACCTCTCTCTGAATGTGCTCTGCCAAGCACAGCCGAATCCCTGCCAGAGTCTTATCTTCAAGCTTCTTCCACTCCCTTGGAGTCAGATTCCCCTTGATATCCTTCTGGAGTTTTTGGAATTCATCATCGCTCATTGTCGCATCAGTCTTCGTGTCGGGATACTCAATCACATCCCATAACCCGTGCTGAATCAGGACCGCCTTCATCTGCAGTCTCCACATAGTAAAACTCCTCGTTCCATCAAATTTTGGAATATCACACTTCATGATTGAAGCCATCTCCACCTTGCTCTGATACCACTTGTTAGAGAAAAAGTGAGTAGCAAGGTAACAGCGGAAGCGAATAATAGAATCGAAAACGAGATGATGGATATTACGACAAAATTTAGGAACGAAAAATAAGCGATAAAATCAAACACCAGAATTACGTGGGAAACCGAAGAACTCGGAGAAAAACCACTGACGGCGACACCGTAAAATAATCCACTATGAGAAAGGAGGGTACAACCCGATCACTATCACAGGTGTGATGCGATCCACAAAGGAGATTACAATAACAATCTCTCAAAGACTCAACTCACAATCTCTCAGATACACTGGGAAAATATTGGAGAGACCCCTATCTCTCTCAATATTTTCTCTCTCTCTAGCTCTCTGTGTTTACCGATGTGTTTTTGGTGGAGAAACATGCACCCTATTTATAGGGAGAACTCCCTATAACCTAACTTGACTCCCACTCCAAATAGATTTAGAATCTAATACAATTAGGAAACCCAACACAATAAGGAAACCTAAATAATATCCTAATACAATTAGGAAACAAATAATTGTGAGATCAAGAGATTTGGTGAATTTAGGACACTTTCCTAACACGTCTTCATAGTGCTAATAGCATGACACTACAGATTAAGTATAAATTACCATGTCTAGGTATTCCACATCCAAATGCATTCATGATTGTCGAAACTGATGCATCCGAATGCATTCATTTTCATTAAAGCTCTTATCAGGGTCTTGAATTTGCTCAATCAAATATGATGATAACTTGTGATTTGTGATCAAAGTGAAATTTTGAATATCCACATATGAGATTTTAATATGCAAACTTGGCCCTGACACCAATCGGGGGCAGGACCGGAATAAGAGCTAGGGGACGCAGCGGGAGATGACTTGGTATGGCCTGGGGCGAGGGGAGCGGAGCGGAGCGGAGCGACAAATCGATTTTCAACGGACTAAAAATAATTGTAATCAAAGAATTTGAGTTATTAAAGCTTTAAATGAAATTTAAATACAAGTAATTGAAATGAAACACGTACAAGATGAATGAATCAAAGCTTACTTTGATTGAATTCAAAATAACGTACAAGAGAATTAGAATCGAATTACAATTGCTCTCTTGGAGAAGGATGGAGAGTATGGAAAGATATGGAGTGAGAAATGATTGGGAATACACTTGAGAGGGTAGTGGGTGATGAGTGTGAGAGAGGATGAGATTGTTTGTGCGTACAAGTGATCTGATGATAACTGATGATTTTTGATCTAATTTGTGATGCCTAAAACTAAACAATTGAATATATATTTATAGAATACAATGTTGAATTATCTTCGAACACTTGGACGGTAGATATGCCTTGACTGGAATGAATCAAAAACTTACTTTGATTGAATTCAAAATAACGTACAAGAGAATTTGAATACGGTTGCTCTCTTGGAGAAGGATGGAGAGTATGGAAAGATATGAAGTGGGAAAGCATTGGGAATACACTTGAGAGGGTAGTGGAGTAGTGGGTGATGAGTGTGAGTGTGAGAGAGGATGCTTGAGAGTGTTTGTGCACACAAGTGATTGAGCTGATAACTTGTGATCTAATTTGTGATCTAATTTGTGATGATTTTTGATCTAATTTGTGATGATTTTTGTACATTGTTGGAGTAAAGATAAATCTTTTTACGAATGGGAGAGATAAATCTAAAAGAAATTGATTTTCCTATTATCTGAGTGTGAACACCAAATTGATCTACTTAAAAATGATAAACTTGAGTAATAAAAGGAGTACCAAGAATAACTTCTTGACCTATATCTCTTACTAGAATAAATGAATTTTTAAAACAGTAACCTTGATTACAAACATAAGAATTTGGTAATTTATACTTAATCTGTAGTGTCATGCCATTACCAGATTTTTATAGATTGTTGAATATCTTGCTGCTTCTTGAGTAATGCTCAAGCCTCCTCAAAGACTCAAGCAACATCAAAACCACCCTCCAATACCAATTCCACATACTTTACAAAACCGACAAAAGACCATGTCCTTTACACAAAATTTAGACAACCACAATCCGTTCCCCAACTCAATGAATTTGTCAAAAACACATTCATGCCTGATTGTTACTTTTTCCATGACAATCCTCAAAACACCAGACTGTTTTATGAATTCATACTTGTTGATTCAAAATCAGTCGAAATTCAACACGTTCCAGATCATACCAACCCTAATCATATAACCTATTCAAAACTTAGGATCCTTAAAGTACTAACGGGAAAAGATTTTCCCACTCGATATTCAATTAAACCTTTTCCCTAATCATTCAATCCATCATGTTACAACTATGTTGATTATGAAAATGCCTGGTATTACACATTCCTATATCGTCCATTCAATCATTCATGGTTTATCAGTTTTGACACAAGGACAGAGACTCAATTTCCCATATGGTTCTACGAATGGTGGATCACAATGGGAAGCACTCAAGATATATGGCCAGACGAAGTCAAGCGTGCTTACAACACTTATTCAATAAACTTACTTATCAGTCCAGATCTCAAAGAAATTTCATTCCACAAAAAATATGGGTTTCCATGGATTTTTTGTTGGTGATTCCTGATTACTCAACATTACAAGCCACCAGCATCATTTTCCTTGGTCAGAGAATACAAAATCAAATGGTGGGACAAGTTTAATGTCCAATCTGCTTTGGGTGTTAAACCAGCTCCTCCAGCTCAAGTCATTCCAGCAACTCCACAGAAGAAAGACAAAAAATCAAAAGGAAAAGAAAAAGAAAAAGCTCAAGTTGATGAGATTCAATTACTCAGGCAGGAAATCAAATTACTCAAGAAGCAGCAGCAGCAATTATTCCTACTTTCAAGTGCAAATTCATTAGAATCTTCAACATCAGTCCATTCAAGTTATGATCCATTTGATGGACCTTGTGCTCAAGACCCATATGGGATTTAAAATCTCATATTTGGATATTCAAAAAAAAAAAGAAGATTTTATGACTAACGTTTTCTTTGCAGGTATCATTTCAAGCATTAGTGAAATTCACAATTTCACTCCAAAAAGCCCCCGGGAGGGAAGTATAGAGTCTAATTCAATTATCAAGGCACATTATTACAAATTATAACAATGGAGTCACCTCAAGATCAATTAGCCACTTCATGGAAGCCACATCTCTCACCACTATGCAAATGGCTATCAATCAAGATTCCACTCATGTCGGCAAATGGCTATCAATCAAGATTCTACTCATGTCGGCAAAATGATTTCGGTTACTATTCCAAATAACTGATTCATCAGTTACTGTTCAAGATTCGTCAGGTGAAAATTATTGCTCAATACTGTTCAAGTGTTACGTGGTTCAAGTCTACAGTCAACAATAATTCAAGTTTGTCGGAGATATTATCAAGATCAAGATTCCATTCCAATCAAGGGTATTCTACCATCCAAGTGTCCGAATATAATTCAACATTGTATTCTATAAATATGTATTCAATTGCTTAGTTTTAGGCGTCACAAATTAGATCACAAATCACAAGTTATCATTAGCTCAATCACTTGTACGCACAAACACTCTCAAGCATCCTCTCTCACACTCATCACCCACTACTCCACTACCCTCTCAAGTGTATTCCCAATCATTTCCCACTCCATATCTTTCCATACTCTCCATCCTTCTCCAAGAGAGCAATTGTATTCAAATTCTCTTGTACGTTATTTTGAATTCAATCAAAGTAAGTTTTTAATTCATTCATCTTTGTTCTTTGTACGTGTTTCATTTCAATTGTTTGCGTTACATTTTCAATAAAGCTTTATTACATTAAAATCTTTGATTACAATTATTTTTAGTCCTTTGAAAAAATCGATTTGTCGCTCCGCTCCCCTCGCCCCCAGGCCATACCAAGTCCTCTCTCGCTGCGTCCCCTAGCTCTTATCCCGGTCCTGCCCCCGATTGGTATCAGAGCCAAGTTTGCATATTTAATTACTGTGTTACACTCATAGCTAGCGTTGGTCAGCTGTCGGTCAGCCCCAGTGAGTCCTTTGGTCAGCCGTGTGTTAGGTGGTCCCGGAAGGGGTGGTCCCAGTGGTCCCGATAGTGTGTGCATGACTCATTAGCTAAGTGTTCAAACGTAACTCAGATAGCCTCTTGGATCAGAGATCGTCTAAGTCTAGGTAGTAGCAAGAGTTCTAGTGTTGTTAATAGCAGGGAACTTAGCTGTCAAGTTGATTTTTCAAATTGGTCTATTCCAAAACAAAAAATAGAAACAATTTATCAAATTGGTAAATTTGATTTCAATACTGCTTTTTCAATCAAAGATCATGAAGAAACATTTAGTTTGGATGAAGAATTTCAAACTATTAAATTACTTTCAAATATTTCTGTTAAAAAATATAAAGAAAAGTATAGATATATTCATTTTGGTATGATTCAAATAGCTCTTAAACCTTTAAGAAGATTATGATTAGATTGTCCTATATTTATTGCCCTTAGAGACAATATATTAATTCGTTACAAAGATTCATTATTAGCTATGATTCAAACTAATATTTGTAATGGTCCTATTTATTTCAATTGTTGTCCAAATTATTCTGTTGATTTGAATGACCCTTGGATTTTAGATACATTAACTTTTGATGTTCATTTGCAAAATGATTCAAAAGTGCAATTTAGAGAACTTTCAAGAAATTTCGCTATTACATACAGAGTTTATTTCAAGTTACTTTCTTCTCAGCTCAATCCAAAATGTTTATTAAAGCCTTCTTTGGATGAAACAATTTTATTAAAAATAGAGTCTGAAAATATTTCTTCTTTTACTCCACAATTATTAAAGTGGAATGAGATAACTATTCCTCAAGAATTTATTATTCAAAATATTAAGCCTCCTAGAGATATTTCTCAAAAGAATATACAACAAATTATAGAAGAGCCAGATGGTAGAGTATTAATAAGATTTAATTCTATTAAAGAAAGAGCATCTTCTTCAAGATTTTCAGAAAAGATAGAGCTTCCTCGTTCTTCCTTTTCTATGCCTTCAAGATCTACTAATTTTGAGTATTTAAAAGATAATCAAATAGATGATTCAAAAATTTATTACAAATCTCCGATAGCGGAACCAGTTGATGAAGTTAATAGTTCAAATGGTTCTCCTACGCATTCATATGCAACCTCCTTCTTATTCTTCTATTAATGTTATTTCAAAGCCTTTTGAAATTAATAAAGAATATTTACGAGAAAACTTTAATTCAATAGAAATTAAAGTTAAGAAAGATTGGTTTTTTATCTCACTTTGATAAAAATGCTCAAGCTTTTATAAGACAAGAAAGGTATTCATTAATGGAAAGAATTGAATGCAATATTCCTTTCTTTATTTGGTGGACAATGTTCGCCAAATAAAATAATATGCCAGATCCTCATGGTATTCAAAGTATAAACACTAATCACGATTTCAATAAAAAATGGACATTGTTAAATGGCCAAGTAATTTCTTTCTTTGTTCCTCCTTTATAAGAAATTATTGTTCCTAATAGTCAAGGTCCTATACTGCATCTCCATTCAAGGTAGGTAGAAATGATCAAGAAAATAGTCAAGTAGTTTTAGATGACATTAAAAAGGTTTATCATCAAAATAATTATACTAATCAAGTTTTACATACAGTTTCTCAACAAGTTAATATGGTATCTACTCAAATAGAAGCTATTTTCAAAAAAGAAGATATAGATTTAATATCCAAAAAGCTAGAAAATTTAGACTTAAATAAAGATTCAAAAAAGTTAGGATTTTTAGATGATATTTCATCTCCTCTCATTAAGATTTATAAAAATAAAAATTTAGAAATTCCAGATAGTCCATTAATTAAAAAGATAGATGAAAAGTTAAAGCAAGTTGTTAGTTCAAGTAATACTGTTAATGTTTTAGATGAAAGTATTTCTCAAATAGATGAAGATCAAGTAACTGATGATATTCATAAAAATATTTTCTAAAGATAAGACAATTCCTTATTATTCAAGGAATACTCCTCCAGATCTTCAATTAGAGTCTGTTAAAGCAATGATTACAGAAGCTTTTGATGGTACTTCAATATATGAATAGAATTTAGATGGAAAATCTAAGCATGAAATATTAATTACACTCCATAGAATGATGATAGCATATTCTGCTTATACTTCCAAAAGTGCTCCAGATAGTCAAGCTTTTGATTTATTAATTTCAGGTTTTACCGATTCATTAAAGAATTGGTGGAATAATTACTTAACATACAATGAACGTCCAAGTCTCAAGCATCATAGAGATCCAATATACACTTTAGTCCATACAATTGTTGTTAACCTATTAGGTACTTCAAAAGATTTATTAGGAGCTCAAGAAATTCAATTAAGTTATTTAAGATGTCCAACTCTAGAGGATTAGAATTGGTATAGAGATACATATATTACATATTTATTAAAAAGGGATGACTGTCGTCAGCCTTATTGGAAAGAGAAATTTATTTCTGGTTTACCAGCCTTATTCTCTCAAAGAATATTCAATAAATTAAAAGAAGTAACTGGTAAAGATCCAATTCCTTATGATCATATTACATTTGGTCAATTATTAGGATTCATTTAGAAAGAAGGTATTTCTTTATGCAATGAATTAAAATTACAAGCAAGATATACAACAGATAAATTAGCTAAGCGAAAAGAATTAGATTCTTTTGTGAAGCTTTCTGTCTCCCAAAATTAGAAGCTTCTTCTGTAGAGAAGAGAAGGAAAAATCAAGTTAGTAAAAAGAAACAATATAATCGTCCTAATTACAAGAAAACAACTCCTCCTAAGAAAGATATTACAAAAAAGAAAGTCACTAATAAAGTTTTTTTTCTGAAACAACAGCAGATTCATTACTTCAAAAACATAACATCATTTAGCAATACATCAATCAACCAGGTGGGGGGAGAGTTGAAAAAATGGTTCTCAGGGCTTGTCAAACACCACTTAGCGATTCTATGTGCAACTTCATTGCCTTCCCTTCTAACCCATTCAAAACCTTGTATATTGCTCTGTCTTCGCAGCATCAAGACATCTTCCATAATTTGAGCAGCAGGTCTTATGCCCAGCACCCCCGGTCTGAGAATGGATACTATGTTTTTGGCATCACTCTCCACCACCCCGTAGGTGACTGCAAATGTGGAAAACAAGGTCATTATGCAAAGAATTGCAAAGTTAAAAAAGAATTAAGTGAAATATGTGCGGATAATCCAGAGATTCAAGAAAAGATTATTTCATTATTTGAGCTTAAAGATACTCATATTCAATCTGAAAATTCATCTTCTGAGTCAGAAGATAATGGTATTTATGAATTAGAAAGTGATTCAAGTGAGTATTCAACAGGTAATGAGTCTTCAAGAATATGTTTTAATTGTATTAATGTTATTACAGCTAGTATAAATGAAAAAGAGTTTTTATTAGATTTAATTGAACAAATTCAAGACCCTGATTTACGAAAAGAATATTTAGAAAAACTCAAAATTATTTTGATTAAAGAAGATTTGATAAAAGCTCCTCCTCCTAATTTCAATATCAATAAAATATTTAAAAAGTATGAAACTCCAAATATTTTACAAGTTGTGAACATTCAAGATTTGAAAATGGAAGTCAATAATTTGAAAGAACAAATTAAAGAATTACAACAAAGTTTATATTCTTTACAAACTAAAGATCTTGAGTTAGATACAAGATTAGCGTTATTAGAAAATATGCCAAGTTTTTCAAGTTCTACTTTTGAAGATATTCCTAGTACTTCAAATGATCAACAATTTATTTCTACTATTAATCATATTAATTTTCAAAAGTGGTATATTCATATTACGCTTAAGATTAATGATAGTTTTGAATTAAATACTATTGCTTTATTAGATAGTGGTGCAGATCAAAACTGTATTAAAGAAGGATTAATTCCATCTCAGTTTTATGAGAAAACTAAAGAACGTCTTCATAGTGCTAATGACATGGTACTACAGATTAAGTATAAATTACCAAATGCTTATGTTTGTAATCAAGGTTATTGTTTCAAGAATTCATTTATTCTAGTAAGAGATATAGGTCAAGAAGTAATTCTTGGTACTCCTTTCATTACTCAAATATATCCTTTCAAAGTAGATCAATTTGGTGTTAACACTGAAATTATGGGAAAATTAATTTCTTTCAAATTTCTTTCTCCCATGATTTCAAATGATTTATCATTACTCAAAGAGTATTCCATATTTCCTCAGATTAATGTTGTTAAAAAATATTCAGAAAAATATTTTCTTTTAAGAAAAATATTCAGAAGTGTTGGACTCATTTTCACCTGATGTGTTCCTATCAGCTTCTTGTCTAGCTGCGTTGGCTTGCCTCCTGATGTTCTGTTGGTTGCTTGTTCTGTTTTGGGATCTGTTCTGATTCTTGGGAGGATATCCGTAGATTTTGTAGCATTTATCGATTGTGTGCCCTGGTCTTTTGCAGTGATCACAGAAAAGGTTCCCTTTCTTTGGTTCTTGATTTCTTTCAATCTGACCTTGATTTCTTTGCTGATTCTTGTTTGCATAAAATGAGGCTGAATCAGTTTGAGAGCCAATTTGATCTCTAACTTGCCTTTGTTTTTCCTCTTGTGATAAAATGGCATACACCTGCCTTAAAGAAGGTAGAGGAGTTATCATCAAGATATTCCCTCTTACATTTGTATAGCTATCATTCAATCCCATCAAAAATTGCAGAAGTTTTTGTTCTTCGAAGTGTAGCTCAAACTGCTTATTGATCTGTGGTTTGCAGGTATACTTTCCACACAGGCAGGATGGAAAATTGGTGACAGCTCCCATTTCTTCCCATATCTTTTTCGCCATTGTATAATAAGTGGAGATGTGCATGGTTTCCTGAGATAGCTTTGACACTTTTTGCTGAATCGTGTAAAGCCTGGCTTTGTTTGCTTGGCCGAACCTCTCGATCAACTCGTTCCATAAATCTTGAGCCATTGTGGAATACAAGACACTATCTCGTATATTTTTCTGCAAGGAATTTAGGATCCATGATAGGACCATATCATTTCCCCTTTTCCAGTAAGAGAGACGGGGATCTTCAGAGCTAGGTCTCGTCAAGGTTCCATCAATAAAGGCGACTTTGTTCTTTGCAGATAAAGCAACTATGGCGGATCTCTTCCATGTGTCGAAATCGTCGCCGGAAAAGGGCTCTGTCACCAATGACATCCTCGGTTGATCTGAGGGATGTATGAATAGTGGGTCGCTGGGATCCGGAACAAAAGGCTTCGAGGTTTCAGACATGGCGAGAGAGAGAGGAGATTGAAGAGAGGAGAGATTTTTTTGCCAGAAATTGGCTCTGATACCATGAAAAGCTTCGAGGTTATGCTTGAAGCTTGACAATGGCGGAAGTTAATGGGAGAAGAAAGTTTAAACTTTCATTTGAGAGGGAAAACTTGAGGAATTAGAATATTGATTACAAGAATGGATGATGAAGGAAAGGGACCAGGGCCGAATAAATAGACCCAAGGGACTAAACAAACGGCCCAAGAAAACAAAAAGAAAAGAAAGGAAAATGGGCCAAAATAGGCGGCCCAAAGAAGAAAACAGAAAAGAAAAGAACAGGGAAAACTAAACCTATATATAACTAAACTAACTAACCACCAATAATCTTAACAATAGCTAATAATGAATCTTTGTAACGAATTAATCTATTGTCTCTAAGGGTCATGAATATAGGACAATCTAATCCTAATCTTGTTAAAGGTTTAAGAGCTATTTGAATCATACCAAAATGAATATATCTATACTTTTCTTTACACTTTTTAATAGAAATATTTGAAAGTAATTTAATAGTTTGAAATTCTTCATCCAAACTAAATGTTTCTTCATGATCTTTGATTGAAAAAGCAGTATTGAAATCAAATTTACAAATTTGATAAATTGTTTCTATTTTTTGTTTTGGAATATACCAATTTGAAAAATCAACTTGACAGCTAAGTTCCCTGCTATTGACCACACTAGAACTCTTGCTACTACCTAGACTTAGACGATCTCTAATCCAAGAGGCCATCTGAGTTACGTTTGAACACTTGGCTAATGAGTCATGCACACACTATCGGGACCACTGGGACCACCCCTTCCGGGACCACCTAACACACGGCTGACCAACGGACTCACTGGGGCTGACCGACAGCTGACCAACGCTAGCTATGAGTGTAACACAGTAATTAAATATGCAAACTTGGCTCTGATACCAATCGGGGGCAGGACCGGGATAAGAGCTAGGGGACGCAGCGAGAGAGGACTTGGTATGGCCTGGGGCGAGGGGAGCGGAGCGGAGCGACAAATCGATTTTCAAAGGACTAAAAATAATTGTATGAAAGAATTTGAGTTATTAAAGCTTTAAATGAAATTTAAATACAAGTAATTAAAAGGAAACACGTACAAGACAAATGAATCAAAAACTTACTTTGATTGAATGAAAATCAAACGTACAAGAGAATTGAATTACAATGCTCTCTTGAGAAGGATGGAGTATGGAAAGATTGAAGTGGGAAAGGATTGGGAATACACTTGAGGGAGTAGTGGAGTGTGAGGATGCTTGAGAGTGCTTGTGCGTACAAGTGATTGAGCTGATAACTTGTGATGATTTGTGATCTAATTTTTGATGATTTTTGATCTAATTTGTGATGATTTTTTATCTAATTTGTGATGCCTAAAACTAAACAATTGAATACATATTTATAGAGTCCAATTCAATTATGATTCAAGCACATGCCAACATTCAATGAAGTCATTTCCAACTTACTAATGCAAGCTACCTCCTTCACCACTAATGATGGCCATCAATCAAGGTTTCATTTCATGTCGGCAAAATTATTTCAGTTACTATTCCATATAGTTGATTCATCAGTTACCGTTCAAGATTCGCCAGATCAAAATTATTACTCAATACTGTTCAAGTGCTACATGGTTCAAGTCTACAGTCAACAATAATTCAAGTTTGTCGGAGGTATTTTCAAGTTCAAGATTCCATTCTAGTCAAGGCATATCTACCGTCCAAGTGTTCGAAGATAATTCAACATTGTATTCTATAAATATGTATTCAATTGTTTAGTTTTAGGCATCACAAATTAGATAAAAAATATCACAAATTAGATCAAAAATCATCACAAATTAGATCACAAATCATCACAAGTTATCAGCTCAATCACTTGTACGCACAAGCACTCTCAAGCATCCTCTCTCACACTCATCACCCACTACTCCACTACCCTCTCAAGTGTATTCCCAATCCTTTCCCACTCCATATCTTTCCATACTCTCCATCCTTCTCCAATAGAGCAATTGTATTCAAATTCTCTTGTACGTTATTTTGAATTCAATCAAAGTAAGTTTTTTATTCATTCATCTTTGTTCTTTGTGCGTGTTTCATTTTAATTGTTTGCGTTACATTTTCATTAAAGCTTTATTACATTAAAATCTTTGATTACAATTATTTTTAGTCCTTTGAAAATCGATTTGTCGCTCCGCTCCCCTCGCCCCCAGGCCATACCAAGTCATCTCCCGCTGCGTCCCCTAGCTCTTATCCCAGTCCTGCCCCCGATTGGTTTCAAAGAACTAAAAATAATTGTAATGAAAGAAGTTGAGTTATTAAAGCTTTAAATGAAATTTAAATGAACTAATTATGTTTTTACCCATTGAGGTTTTGTGAAAAAAAGGATTTTAGCCTCAAGGTTTTGAAAATTAGTTTTATCCTATCTTCAGCTTGAATAAACAAATAATTAACCCACATAATCTTTATATTAAAGATTAATTACAACCTTTTCAGATTAAATTATTAATATATAAATTAAAGTTAATTGACAACATTTCCCATAACATAAAAGACTCAAATTAGAGATGACGTCACCCTTGTGTCCTTGATCCGTTCACTCTGTCTTCTGCCTCTCATTCTTCAGAACATGATTGTCCTTCATCATTTTTCTTTGTATTTCCTCTCTAATTTTCCAGAATATTGCAACTGTGAAATCCTCTTTCATTCTTAGTGCTTGTCGCATATTCATATGAAAGTATACCTTTTTTCGGTCAATTGTTCTGTCTTTCTTACTTGACTTGAGATTTTTATTGCCAGTCGAATTTCGTTCAAATTAGGGTTCAAGTTAGGGTTATTTTCGTTCAATTCCTCTTTCATGTGTTTTTGAAACTAATTGATCATTAATTTTTTGGAGAGATAAAGTTGTCTTTTCATGTTTTTAATTAGGGTTATTTTAGACTTTTCATACCATCCTACAGGGGTAAAATTGTCATTGACCAAAAAAAGAGTAAAATAATAAAAGGTTCAAAGTTCAAGTAGGATAAACCTAATTTCCCAAACCTTGGGGGTAAAATTCCACTTTCATTAAACCTCAATGGGTAAAATCCGAATTTGTTCAAATTTAAATACAAGTAATTGAAATGAAACACGTACAAGACGAATGAATCAAAAACTTACCTTGATTGAATGAAAATCAAACGTACAAGAGAATTGAAATACAATGCTCTCTTGAGAAGGATGAAGAGTATGGAAAGATTGAAGTGGGAAAGGATTGAGAATACACTTGAGGGAATAGTGGAGTGTGAGGATGCTTGAGAGTGCTTGTGCGTACAAGTGATTGAGCTGATAACTTGTGATGATTTGTGATCTAATTTTTGATGATTTTTGATCTATTTTGTGATGCCTAAAACTAAGCAATTGAATAAATATTTATATAATACAATGTTGAATTATATTCGGACACTTGGACGGTAGAATACCCTTGATTGGAATGGAATCTTGATCTTGATAATATCTCCGACAAACTTGAATTATTGTTGATTGTAGACTTGAACCACGTAACACTTGAACAGTATTGAGCAATAATTTTGATGAATCAGCTATTAGGAATAGTAACCGAATAATTTTACCGACATGAATGACCTTTGACAAGCTTGATTGACATCCATGACTGAAGTGGATTCCATGAATGACTCTATATTTGGAGTGTTGCGTTCATTGAATGAAGATGATAATGTGCCTTGATAATTGAACATATAAATTACCAAATATGATGATGATGATGATATATATATATATATATATATATATATATATAATAAAAGTTCACATTATTTAGAACCAAATCTAACGTTCATATTATAATAATCCAATTTCCCATATATATATACATACACATCCAACACATAGAAGGAGATAACAAACAAGTATACCTCACTCACACACTCAAAAAAAAATTATGAACTATAAAATTGTCTGAGTACTTACTTGGTAAGTGGACATCCATTGACTACATTGCCAACATTGTCTTGTTCTGTACTTTTTAACTGACATCAATCATATCAGAATACAAGAAATTAAACCCACATTCATCAAGTGTTCGAATGTCGACAAAGAATTGCATGATTATTCAATCAAAAAAAAATTTCCCACTTACATCACTCATCTCTGCAGTCTTAGTTGTAGATTATGCGAGAACAACTGTCGATTTCCTGCTTCAAAATCCCCAAGTCGTGCTTCCGTAGCAATGTTGAAGAAAACCCTAAAATTTCTATGGATAAATTCAGTAACTACACTCAATTTGTTTTCTCTCTCTCCATATCGTCTGTCTTGGATGCTCTGCAGCAACAATCGAGTGTATTTGGAAACAATTGAAAACTGGCGCCTCCAAAATCCCGTTAAACACGCACCGTTTTTTTTATAAACAAAATGGCACACGTGTGGCTGATTTTATGAAGGAATGGTGGTTTTAATCTTGGACGTTAGATTATAATGGACGGCCAGGATCAATCCTTCTCATCTTCTCACCTGAATTTCTTCTCACTGGATCCATTCCCTCTATATATATATATATATATATATATATATATATATATATATATATATATATATATATATATATATATATATATATATATATATATATATATATATATATATATATATATACACACACACACATATATATATATATACGTATATGTATATGTAAATATATATATATATACATATATATATATACATATCTATATATATATATATATATATATATATATATATATATATATAGTAAAATTGGATTCTGGTGGACCGAAGTATTGGCTTTTGTATGCCGGTGGACTGAACTTTCATTTTGGATTCTGGTGGACCAAAATTTCAAAAAATTGTATTTGAGTGGACCGCCACCGAGTCGAGGGGCGGTGACTCGTCGGAGATCTGACGTGGATGTCGGAGCTCAATTTTTTTTGCCACGTCATCAGCTTAGCACATGTCTATGTTATTTTAACTTATTTTTTCATTGCCAGGTCAGATTTCCCCTTTTCCTTTCTTTCTCTCTCTCTAACTCTCTGATTCTCTTTCTCCTTCTTTCTTTTCTGCCCACTTCTAATTTCAATTTCCCCTTTTCCTTTCTTTCTCTTGCCTGTCTCTCTCTAACTCTCTGATTTCCACTTCTAAATAATTCAATATGAAGAAGAGTGAATTACCCAAAATGGATGTTTTTGGTGTTACTTGGTAGCCAAAATGGTGGCTGGAGTCGGTGGGAGGCCCAGAAACAACAGGAGGTGGAATGATGTTTTGGTGTTGAATTCAATTCAATTGATGCTGGTAAAACAACAACTACCTCTGTTGAGTTTGTGTTTGCCCACACCCACACGTCTATTTCCACTGGATACTTGCAGATCTAAAATTCAGCAATTACCCAACAAATGAAATCAATCAAACACTATAGTAGTACATACAACAAATCGAATTCTTTCTGTTTATCAACACTGTATTCATTCATAGTACAAGAACAAATAAATTTAATTACAGTGAGATTTCTCTCTCTAGAAAACAAAAATTGGACACAAATACATGGCTTTGCAGTTTCACTGAGAGATGATCCAAGGCCCCCTCTTAGCCTTCCAAAGAGAAAAGAGTATATTTAGACTAGACATGGGTATCAGCTGGCTTGGATGGAGCAGGGGAGTTTGGGAAAGATCCGACCGTTCCGGGTGGCGGTCTTGGGCTCCAAATACTGAGTGCGTGCTTCTTCTCTCCTCTTTCCTTCCTAACAAGTAACACCCCATTCCAATCAGCAAGCACAACAGGATCAACGGCAGAGATATCACCATCACTAGAGCCATCCTGATATTTTGCTTCAGAGAGAGAGAGAGAGAGAGAGAGAGAGAGAGAGAGAGAGAGAGAGAGAGAGTTTTGTGGGAATTAGAAGGCGAGAGAATACAATGACACACAAGGCGTGAGATTTGGTGATTTTCCTTATGTTTGGGTATTGGGATTGTCTCGGCTGAAACAAATGGAAGAAGATGAGGGGAAACTTGCAGAAGAATCCGAACAGAAGAGTAAAGAAGAAGAAGAGCGAAGAAGATGAAGAAGAGTGGAAATTGAAATTAGAAGGGAAAGGGGAAATTGAAATTGAAATTAGAAGTGGAAATCAGAGAGTTAGAGAGAGACAGGCAAGAGAAAGAAAGGAAAAGGGGAAATTGAAATTAGAAGTGGGCAGAAAAGAAAGAAGGAGAAAGAGAATCAGAGAGTTAGAGAGAGACAGGCAAGAGAAAGAAAGGAAAAGGGGAAATCTGACCTGGCAATGAAAAAATAAGTTAAAATAACATAGACATGTGCTAAGCTGATGACGTGGCAAAAAAAATTGAGCTCCGACATCCACGTCAGATCTCCGACGAGTCACCGCCCCTCGACTCGGTGGCGGTCCACTCAAATACAATTTTTTGAAATTTTGGTCCACCAGTATCCAAAATGAAAGTTCAGTCCACCGGCATACAAAAGCCAATACTTTGGTCCACCAGAATCCAATTTTCCTATATATATATATATATATATATATAGGGAATAGATATAATGAGAAGAGGACTTTTGTGATAAGAGAAGCATAAAAGATCTCAGCCCTTGCTTTAAAGATCAATGGTGGGTTTAAATTAGTTGTTTTATCTTTATTTGTAATGGGAAAGAATAAAATTAGTGTTTTTATTTTATTTTATGGGATGTTCCCACGTGAGAATGAGAAGGCATATAGTTAATGCAGTAGCCAAAAAGGGAAAAGGAGAGAGAAGCATGCCAACCATCTTCCAGTAAATGCATTGTAGCTTCCCAAAAACAATCATCATCTGCATTTTGAAAATCCTAACATGCAGTAATCCAGAGAATTTTTGAAAACACACAATCATTCTGCAACTTTTGAAAATCCAACATGCTCATCGAGGTCTACCATAACTGAATTTCCAAAACTTGAAGCTTTGAAGCAAACCCTGAACGATTTCTTGCGATTTCCGGTTAATTGCCGAGGAGGGGCGTACGATTTCCGACGAGTGAGTGTTCCGGCGGGTGAATTTCTGGTCAATTGCCAGAGAAAAGTAAAACGAAGTTCGAATTTTCCGGCGGGTGAGTGTATGTGATTTCTAGGGTTTGTTTCCTTTTTTTTTGAAATTTGGGGTGTTCGAGAAGGGTTTGATGATCATTATTACTGTTGGGTATGTTTTTGTCAGTGTAGGAAAAGAATTGTCTAATTGCTCATGGAGTCAAAGGGAGTGACTGAACCAGAGGTTGAACAAAGGAAGAAGGAGAAGTAAATCATTATCGTTATGGGTTACAATAATCGATTTTTTGGCGTTTGATGTTCATTTCGGTCTGTTGTTCATGTATTATATTGTTCATGTTCATTGTTGGATATTTGGGGGGATGTTCATTTGTGATGAATGGGATGTTCATTCGTGATAACATTGGGATGAATGTCTTTGATCCATCAGTGTGATTGATGTTCATTTCCTTGGATGTGTGGTGTGTACCAGATGTTCATTTTGTTGTGAATGGATGTTCATTTTTTGTGATGAATGGAAGGTTCTGTATGGTTTACCCCCTTTGTACTGGATGTTCATTTTTAGATGGACTGGATGTTCATTTGTTTTTTGTTTAATGTTGTTTGGTCGTCATAAATCTTGTGTAAATGATCATATATGGTTTGGTGGGTTTGGTGTGGCTAAATTGTGTATGTTCACCGCCCTTGTACCAGATGTTCATTTATGATGAATGGAATGCTCATTTGTGATAAACTGTTGGTTGGAATGTTGCTTGGATGTTTATATTCATCGATATATTAATGTCAGTTAGTGATGTACAATGTGCAGGACGAGCTCGAAGCATTGCAACATTCATTGAAAAAGCTCATTCATGTACGGGTTCTTCATTGATGTTCATTTGCATTGCAAGTGGTAGCATACTGATGTTCGTTGTTGATCATTTAATATACTACTGATGTTCATTGTCGTGTAGGGCGTGAAAGCAGTTGCAGGGGGATCAAGTGACCCCACTCTAAGATCTGACGAAAGAGCCATTATGTTGGTGCCAAATCCAAACCCAATGTAAGTATACTGATGGAGGTTGGTCTTGGTTGTGTTTGATGTTGATGTTTTGCTTATGGGGTAGTATGTCTTGTAGGTGCAATGAGGCAACTATGCATGATGTTCATTTGGATACACTCTAATGTTCGTTTTAATTGTATATATGTTCATTTTCATAGAATGATTACACACACACACACACATACACACACATACACACACACACACATACATATATATATATATATATATATATATATATATATATATATATATATATATATATATATCGACGTTCATTATCAGGAATACATGTGATATTCGCAAATGAAAACTTGATGTTCATTTAGCTACAACTTGATGCTCATTTTCATGTACACAAAAGTTCATTTCCACAAACTGATCATCTACATACTAAAAGATCATTTGATAACAACTTAATATTCATTTCATGTCGGTATAGTGGATTTTGTGTGTGTGATCCGATGTTCATCCAGTATACCCATGATGTTCATTGTGTTCCACGTGATGTTCATTTCATTTTAACATTGCGGCAGTTGAGTTGATGTTCATTTCATCAACTAATATTTTCTGATTCAGGTGTTTGCTGAACATGACGGACGACAACACTGCTCGCGTCCTCATTTGAAACGCCACAGCTGGCACATAAATCGCCAATGGTCCCCCCCCCCAGCGTACCGAGGCATCTTCCTCTGTTGTACCAAATGCGACGTCTACAAAGACAAAGCGCAAGGCTAGAAGAATAGAGTTTGAGTCTCAAGATACGTCTGGTTGCGGCGTGTCGCATATATGAACATCAAGTGTTAGTTGTATGGTCATTTAGATATTGTGAAAAGAACATCAAGTTATAATGAAATAAACATGAAATTATATTTATATCAGGTGGGCATGAAATGAACATCAAGTTTTGGGTGTATGAACACCAAGCTATTGGGAACTGAACATCAAATTGTACTGGAATGTACATCAAATGGCAATGAAAAGTGGACATCATATTGAGATGAGCATACATAAACTTGATGAAATGAATATCAAGTTATATTGGAATGAACATCATATTCAGTTTTGTGTCCCTTTGATTTTCATTCCACTTTCAATTGATGGTCATTGCATAAACTTGATGAAATGAACATCAAGTTATATTGGAATGAACATCAATTGTTGATATGAAATGAACATCATGTTATATTGGAATGAACATCATATTCAATTTTGTATCCCTTTTATTTTTATTTCACCTTCAATTGATGGTGCTCATTACATAAATTGATGTTAACATTTGGGTAATGTGATGAAAATCATTTTCAGATTACAATGATCGCTTCAAAATGAAATAAACATCTATATGAAATTGACATGAATATCAAGTGTTGGTTGTAAGAACATCATGGTATTGTGAAATGAACATCAAGTTATAATTAAATTGAATATCACAGTGCGTGGAACATATATGTAATATGCAAAAAGACATCAGCTGACCATGAAATGAACATCAAGTTATAGTGAAATGAACATCAACTAGTAAGAAAGTGGACATCATGTTGAGATGAAAATCACATTAGGTAGGCATTTATGCTCATCAATTGGGTATGGGTTTGGTAACGAAATGAACATCATTTATATGTAAATGATCTTGAAGGGTACCCGAAATGAACATAACATGTAATTAATATGAACATCAGTTGAACATCAAGTCATTTTGTTCCGATGAGTATTTATATATACTGAAAATCAGTTTCGCATGTTCATTCATGGAAAGCACTTCAACCGAGTCTGACCAAAATTCATCAACTCAAACCTAAAGCAAAATGAATGTTTTTATGTTAAAAAATAAAACAAACACAAACTCCAATCGTTCAATCATGAATCCAAAAGCATAGTCAACTGATGTTCAAAACAACTTGATTAGTTCATCCATAACCCTCTGGACAATTCCTGTTGTCGTGTGTTGCTATTTGGTCGCAACACTTGCACTTGCTTTCTTCTCGGTGGCAACCTCCACTGGTGTCTTCGTCCTCCAGCCTCTTGCCTTGTGACCGAAGCTGGGAGTGGATGAATGGTTACCTCTATAGGAACAGAAGTTCCAAAATACATTTCAAAGTCCGAAGACACACTGCTTGATGGTTCTCCAACGCTTAACGCCTCGAGTTTTGAAATAAGGACGTTTGTCTGTTCAATAATCAAGCCGAGCTTTGCTTCATACCAATCGCCAACGTCCATGCACTTATAAAAATGCCCTCCACCCATGTAGTGAGTGTGTCGTGATCATCAAATCACGACGAACACCCCTAGTTCTGAGATTAACATCAAACATTATGTTATGAACATCAAATCACAGTTACAACGAATGACAAAATAAAAATGACATGAGCAACAAGTTGTTCTGGGATGAACATCAAGCATTCTTAGATGAACATGAAACACTATGGGATAAAAAAACATCGATGATGAACATCAAGTATTCAGCCATGAACATCTACAAACGAAAAGAAACAAAACGTGAAATAAAAATGTCATAAACATCAAGTATTCTGTCATGAACATCAAACATTATGAGATGAACATTAAATCACAATTACAATGGATAACAAAATAAAAAGTAATTGCGAAAATGAACATCAAGCATTTGGGTGATGATCACCACCTACGTAGTAAGTGTGTCGTGATTATAAATCACAATGAACACTAAGTAGTTATGGGATGAACATTAAACATTTTGAGATGAACATCAAATCGCAATTACAATGAATAACAAAATGAAAATGACATGAACAACAAGTACTTCTAGGATCAAGGTGCACCCAAAAAGAACATGAAGATAAACTAAAATTGAAATGAGCATCAGGGTGCACCCAAAAGAATATCAGAACATCAAGTCAATAGTCGAATGATTTATTCTGTTATGAACACCAACTAACATCAAGTAAAAAATGGACATCCAAATACAATGAATTGATATGATGAACAACAAAAATTGAAGAACATTCAACAATAAACGTCAACACTGTATAATATGAACATCAGATGCTGATAGGGGGTAAACCATACAGAACATCCCATTCATCACAAAAAAATGAACATCCATTCACAACAAAATGAACATCCATTCAATGTAAAATGAACATCTGGTACACACCACACATCCAGGGAAATGAACATCAATCGCACGGATGGATCAAAGGCATTCATCCAAATGTTATCACGACTGAACACCTCATTCATCACAAATGAACATCCCCCCAAAATCCTACTTGTACATCCCCCAAATATCCAACAATGAACATGAACAATATAATACATGAACAACAGACCGAAATGAACATCAAACGCCCAAAAATTGATTACTGTAACCCATAACGACAATGACTTACTTCTCCTTCTTCCTTTGTTCAACCCCTAGTTCAGTCACTCCCTTTGACTCCATGAGAAATTGGACAATTCTCTTCCTACACTGACAAAAACACACCCAACTGTAATAATGAACATCAAACCTTCCCCGACACCCCAAATTTCAAAAAAAAAAAAGGAAACAAACCCTAGAAATCGCATATACTCACCCGCCGGAAAATTCGAACTTCGTTTTACTTTTCTCTGGCAATTGACCGGAAATTCACCCGCCGGAACACTCACTCATCGCAAATCGTATGCCCCTCCTCGGCAATTAACCGGAAATCGCCAGAAATCGTTTAGGGTTTGCTTCAAAGCTTCAAGTTTTGGAAATTCAGTTATGGTAGACCTCGATGAGCATGTTGGGTTTTCAAAAGTTGCAGAATGATTGTGTGTTTTCAAAACTTCTCTGGATTACTGCATGCTAGGATTTTCAAAAAACAGATGATGATTGTTTTTGGGAAGCTACAATGCATTTACTGGAAGGTGGCTGGCATGCTTCTCTCTCCTTTTCCCTTTTTGACTGCTGCATTAACTCTCTGCCTTCTCATTCTCACGTGGGAACATCCCATAAAATAAAAACACTAATTATTATTCTTTCCCATTACAAATAAAGATAAAACAGCAAATTTAAATTCACCATTGATCTTTAAAGTAAGGGCTGAGATCTTTTATGCTTCTCTTCTCACAAAAGTCCTCTTCTCATTATATCTATTCCCTATATATATATATATATATATATATATATATATATATATATATATATATATATATATATAGGGTGAGAAGGGTGTTAATATGAGAATATGAGAAGGGTAATTATTGACCATTAGATCACAAATCAATGGTCCTGAATTATTCAGCAATTTGGAATTTTTTTTTTCCTCTTGCCTCACGTGATCTAATACTGCAAAAAAAAAAAGAAAAAAGAAAAGGCAACTAAGTCATTAATGTTTTTATTGGAAACAGTTCTGCGTGGGTATGTGTAAGGCTGATTTGATTTTGTACTTCCAGTTCATAGCCATAGTGTTTCAAACGAAAACGGGAGAAGATGAGAGGGTCGAGTTTCAAATGAAATGCGTTGGTGGCTGTGTGTGAAGGATGGATGGGATGGTAGTGGTGGTGCGAAGTGGCGGAGTGGTGGTTGGTGGTCGCGGTGGTGCTGAGAGGAAGGGCGTTGTTGAGTCGAGCTAGGGTTTTGGGGTGGTTGAGAAAGAGATTGAGGGAGAAAGGAGATGAATGGGGTGAGAAAGTGTAAAACATGATGTCCATCTTGGTTGAACATGATGTTCACCTGGTCAGAATTTGATGCTCATTTAGTTCGACCTTGATGTCCATGTTGATTTTAATATGATCTCAATTGGTTTTGAACTTGATGTCTTTTTTATGTGAATATGATAATTCAAATTTTTACCACGATTTCCTTTGTGTTGGAATCAGAATCTATTTTAAATTAATAATGTGTTTTGAACTTGATATGCATTTGGTGAAAACATGATGTCCATTTGGTGTAAACTCGATAATATCCATTTTATTTGAACATGATGTCAAGTTGACGAGGCAGAGTTGGCAGACAGGTGGATGCTGAGACGAAATCTCTGTTTCCTGCCCCGCAATAAGTTGAAGAGATTATATTTTCAAAGGCTGCCCATTAGAACCGAACAAGGACACTCGCCCCCTTCTGATGATGGTGTTTCGCCATACATTAAAGATTAGAATTTTAGGCCATCTCCCTCATTGTCTCTAGTTATATGGCATTTTTTTAGGATTGGAATTGTGTAAAATAAGTAAAATATATTGTTCTGTACTTTTGTGATACTTTTAATGGATGTTCATTTTTCTATCAATAAATGCCCATTTTCCATTTTGATATTGGATGTCCATTTTGTGACATCCAGATTTAATGGATTTTATTTTTCTGATATTGGATGTCCACTTTGATGTTGGTTATATTAGATATTTCCGCAACAATTATTAAAATGTCTATTTCCTTTTAACTTTCATTTGATGTTCATTTTCATTTAACTTGATGCTCATTCTACCGATGATGGATGTCCATTTTGATATGGATGTATTTAATTTCGTCGTTTTGCTTTCTAATAGATGCTCATTTAATTGATAATGGATGTTCATTTACATATAATGGATATCCATTTTCATGTGTATGTTTACTTCTACAATTATTACAATTTAATTTGGTGTCTTACTGCATAGATTTTGTAAAATGAACATCGAATCAAATGAATATCAAGTAAAATCATATGAGCATGGACAACATGTATGATAAAAAAGTACATCAAAACATCCAACAGAACATAACTTCAAATTTTTACAATTTTAGAACTTCTCACTTCATGTATAAATGAACAATAGGTATGACTAAAAAGTACATCAAGGCATCCGACAATGAACATCAGCTATAACAAATGTAGACATCAAAATTTTGTAATTGCACTGTTACTCTTTCCGATGAGATCTTTCTCGATGATGTTCTTCACCACGATCTCTTCAGCTTATTGCGTGGTAGATATCAAGAATGAACAGGGATTTCGTCTCAACATCCACTTGTCTGGCGACTCTGCCCGGTCAACTAGACACCAAGTTCAAATAAAATGGACATTGTGTGTAAACCAAATGGGCATCGAGTTCAAAATGGATATCATCATAAAATCAAATTAACATCATGTTCAAAACCAAGATGCATATAATATTGAAATCAAATGGACATCATGTGTCAACAAGATGGATACCATCTCTTACACTATTGTTCAAACACGGGGGAACATTAAGTTGAAATGAAATCGCCATTTTATGATATTCAAAATGGACATCAAGTTTAGACCAAATGTTTTCACCAAATGCACATCAAATTCAAAACACATAATTAATTTAAAATAGATTCTGATTCCAACATAAAGGAAATCGTGGAAACAATTTGAATATCATATTCACATAAAAAAGACATCTGACTCAATCATCGTATCATATTTGAGATGAACATTATGTATAAACCAAACAGACATTAAGTATAGCCAAAAAAAACATCACATATAATCCAAACGGACATCGAGCTTATACAAAAAAATTCACGGTACACAAACACTTCAGCAGTGACATAAGCCTTTCCGAATTCAAACCCCAATTGCTTGTCGATTTTGTTATTCCGGACCAAAAGGATCGTGCTTGCTAAACCGCAGTTCTCGTTCCTTCAAATGGGTGCCAAAACGCCTTCCTTCAAGAACCTAACCTCGCCGCAGATCCAAATTAAACCAATTGCCGTGAAGTTCGTCTCCAGAATTCAACCGGCGATCCTTCAAACTGTCGCTGTCTGACTCTCGTCGATAGGTTCTATTCACTCTCACACCGACGAACCATCCCATCCAGCCTCTTAACTTCTCCCCCTTTCGTTTGAAACACTATGGCTATGAACTGGAAATGCAAAATCAAATCAGCCTTACGCATACCCACGCGGAACTGTTTCCAATAAAAACATTAATTACTTAGTTGCCTTTTCTTTTCTTTTTTTTTTGCAGTATTGGGTCACGTGAGGCAAGAGGAAAAAAATTCCAAATTGCTGAATAATTCAGGACCATTGATTTGTGATCTAATGGTCAATAATTACCCTTCTCACATTCTCATATTAACACCCTTCTCACCCTATCTATTCCCTATAAATATATATATATATATATATATATATATATATATATATATATATATATAGGGAAATTGGATTCTAATAATCCCTACTTTGCCAAATTGGATGGCAATAATCCCTCATTTAAATTTGTATTCTGGTGGTCCAAAAAAAAATTGTATTGTAGTGGGACATAATCTAGAGTATACCTTAAATATCATAGATTTTATGTTGCATTTGATTCAATACTTTGTATAGCACTTTACCACGATTTTTAATGAATTTACACCACTTCTCCCAATTGTTTTGAATTGTTTTTCTATTTTTTATGATTTTTTCAATTTTATTCTTTTTAAAAAATCATATTAATTGCTCGGAATCTCAAAAAAATAATTTCAAAAATATTTTAGCAACTACACTTCATTACCTATCTGAGGGAAGGAACGAAAAAAACAAAAACAATATGGGGTAGGCATGAAAAAAATAAAAAGAGTGTGGTGATGGATTTGGTACCACTAAAATACAATTTTATTTTATTTTGGACCACCAGAATACAAATTGAAAGTAGCGATTATTGTCAGTCAATTTGCAAAAGTAGGGATTATTAGAATCCAATTTCCCTATATATATATATATATATATATATATATATATATATATATATAGATATATAGATATATAGATATACATATATATATAGGGAAATATATATATACATACATACATATATATATATATATATATATATATATATATATATATATATATAGGGGAATTGGATTCTAATAATCCCTACTTTTACGAATTGTAATAATCCCTACTTTCATTTTGTATTTTGATGGTCCAAAAAAAATAAAATTGTATTCTGGTGGGACGCCGCCGAGTCAAGTGGTAGTGACTCGGTGGTTTGTTGACGTGTATCGGCGAGAGTGTGTTTAACTTAGCTTATACTGAGATGAATGGGTTTCTTCGATCAATCTGGAAAGAATATGAGATAGTGAAGGTGGTTAAGGCAAGGAGAGGAACGTATTTGGTGAAATTTCAGGATGAGCACCATATGAAGGCTGTGTTGGAGAAGGGTTTATACTATTTTGGTAATAAACCTATGATTGTTCGGGATTGGAATGATAGTTTAAGTATTGATTTGGAGTCGATTGTTTCTTTGCCGGTTTGGGTGATTTTGCCTCAATTGGATACGAAGTATTGGAATACTAATGGGTTTGGTAAGATTGGGAGCACTTTAGGTATTCCGATCAAAACGTGTTTAAGAACGAGAGACAAATCTGATATTTCTGCAGCTAGATTGATGGTGGAGATGAATGTGGATGGAAATTTTACGGATAGAATTCAGTTTATTGACAATGGAGTTGTGATTTCTCAGAAGGTCATATATGATTGGAAACCAGTAAAATGCAACCATTGCAAAAAGTTTGGTCATGATTCTTGCGATTGTAAGATGAAGAAACAAAGCTTTGTACTGAAGGAGCAACATGTACTTGTTGTTGTTGAGCAGAATACAGTGATTGCAGAGCAAAGATCTCCTAGTCCACTAATGGCTAGTCGACCAGTTATTACCCCATCTGTGCCCTCTAAAGGCCTGCCACCTCGAACGGGAGCTTTTAGACCTCAAACCATCCGAGCTGGAGAGGTTCTGAAAGCTTTCCAAAAGGCAGGAGGGTGTAGTCCAGGTAACAATGGTTAATATTATGAGTTGGAATATTAGAGGTAGTGGGAAGTTCAATAAGCAGGTGGATATCCGTAACTACCTGCATTCTCATCAAGTAAGTCTTATGGGCTTACTTGAATTCAAAACTAAATTTGAAAAAATGGCAGAGGTGGGTTCTAGGATGTTGAATGGTTGGAGTGTACTTCATAATGTTGTGCCTGGGGGTAAGTGTCGCATTTTGATTGCTTGGAAACCTAATGTTTATCAGGTGGATGTGGTAGACATTCAGAGTCAGTGGATACATATTTTAGTTACTCGTTTGATGGATGGTATCAAATTTCATGTAACTTTTGTGTTTGGCTCCAATTCTTTGAATGATAGGAAAGCTTTGTGGGAGAAACTGAATGATTTAGCTCATCAAATTCCTGATGGTTGGTTAGTTTTGGGTGATTTTAATGTTGTTCTGTACCAAGAGGAGTGTATTGGAGGTACTGTTGTCAATTATTTTGAGGTCACTGATTTTCATGATTGTTTAAAGAATACAAATCTGCAGGAATTAAGCTTTCAAGGAGATTATTATACTTGGACAAATTCACATGTTTGGTCCAGGATGGATAGAGGTTTCTCAAATAAAGAGTGGCTTCATCAAATGGGGTTTGTCCGCACTGTTTTTCTCCCTTTTGGTTTATCAGATCATACTCCCATGCTTATTTCTTTTCCTACTGCTCCCAAGAAGAAAGGTGGTTTCAAATACTGTATTATGTGGCATAATGATGAGGATTATGGTAGAGTTATTGAAGAGTCGCTTTCTGTGTTGGTTCAAGGTTGCAAAATGTATCAATTCCATAGACTTTTGATTTCTCTGAAAGAGCCTTTACAGAAGTTACATAGAGACAAGTTTTTTGATATTCACCACCAAGTGGAGAGAAGTCGGTTGAAACTTGAGGACATTCAGAAGCCTGTGATGAATGATAAAACCAATTTGGATTTACTTGATCTGGAAAAAGTTTTGAGGTCTGATTATATTAGAATTCTGGATTCATAGAAGCTCATGCAACAGCAAGCAAAAATTGAATGGCTTAATTTGGGTGATTGCCCTTCTCGGGTTTTCTTTGCAAAAATGAGGAAGAGGCAAATTAGACCTTATATCTTTTCTCTTAATGATGAAGATGGAGAGACTTTTATTGGTTTTGATAATGTTGCTGCTATAATGCTCCTTTATTTTGAAAATTTATTGGGCCAACAGTCTTATACAAGAGCACCTTTTCATTATAATATGATCCAGGTAGGTTCTATTTTAAAGGTGGAGCAGCAGTTGAAACTTCTTCGTCCTTTTATTAAGGAGGAGATATGTGAGATTGTCTTCTCTATTCCTATTTTAAAAGCTCCTGGGCCTGATGGATATAGTAGCTCGTTTTATCAGGAGAATTGGAGGAGAATTGGGGATCTTTTCTGTGATGCTATTTTTGAGTGCTTAGACAAGGGCACTATATTAGCTAGTATCAATTATACTGTTATTTCCTTGATTCCTAAGAAGCTTAATCCTGAGACTCCTGCTGATTTCAGACCCATTTCTTGTTGCTATGTCTCATATAAATGCATCTCTAAGCTTCTTTGTATACGTCTTAGAGAAGTTCTACCTTCTATCATTAATCAAAGTCAAGGAGCTTTTCTACCGGGCAGGGAGATTGTTCAAAATATTCTTCTTTGTCAGGAAGTTGCAACTAGCTATAGTAGGAAAGGTCTCTCTCCTAGATGTATTATGAAGGTTGACCTTAAGAAGGCTTATGATTCCATTTATTGGGAATGTATTAAAGAAGCTCTAGTTGCTTTTCTTTTTCCTCCCAAATTTATTCAATGGATTATGATGTGTGTCTCCTCTCCTTATTCTATCAATATCAATGGTCAACATCATGGGTATTTCAAGGGTGGAAGAGGACTTCGACAAGGTGATCCCTTATCTCCATTATTGTTTGTCATAGTTATGGAATATCTTTCAAGGTTGTTGGATGATCTGAAACATAATCCTGAGTTTAATTATCATCCTGGATGCAAAAGTATGAAGATTAATCATCTGTTATTTGCGGATGACCCGGTGATTTTTGTGCTGCTGATTTAAGATCTGTCACCTGTGTTGCTAATGTTCTTGATCATTTTGCTTTGAGCTCTGGGTTGACTGCCAATACTGCCAAGTCTCAGATTGTTACAGCAGGATGTGATAGTGTTTTAGATCAAAACATTGCAGGAATTATGGGTTTTGAGAGAGGATGTTTTCCTATGAGATATCTTGGGGTTCCAATTACGACAGGAAGATTGGGTAAATTTGATTGTCTATCTTTAGTAGACAAAATCACTGCAAAAATTCGTATTTGGTCTTCGAGGAAAATCTCTTATGCTGCTCGTACCCGGCTGATTAATTCAGTTTTATTGAGCATTTTCAGCTACTGGGCGAATATATTTGTCCTGCCCATTAATGTTATTGAACAAATCATCAAAGTTTGCAGGAACTATCTGTGGTCTGGGGATTGTAATTATCAAAGGACCCCTCTTGTTGCATGGGATACCGTTTGTTTACCAAAAAAGCTTGGTGGTTTGGGGTTAAGGAATCCAAGATTATGGAACCTTGCTACAATTGGAAAGCTGGTTTGGAACATTGCTCAGAAAAAAGACAATCTTTGGGTTAGATGGGTGCATGAAAGGTATGTAAAAGATTATAATTGGTGGCAATATCATCCTCCTGTCTCGGGCTCCTGGTGTTGGAAGCAAGTTTGCAAGGTGAAAGACAAAATTAAACAAGGTTATGAGTTGAGTTACAAAAAATTACTTAGAGGTACCCTAACTTTTGAAGAAATAATTTTTTGGTTCCCTAACTTTTCAAAACTAATTTTGGGGTACCCTTACTTTTAGGATTAGAAATTACTAGGTGAATTTCCGGCGAAACTCAAATTGATTCAAATCATTTTCGTCCACGTAAACAAAGGGTATTTTCATCCACAAAAACACTTAATCAATTTCCCGCTTAAAACTCACCGGTGAATTCAAATCATTGGCCGGAAATTCACATAATTATTTCTAATTCTAAAAGTTATGGTACCCCAAAATTAGTTTTTAAAACTTGGGGTACCAGAAAAACATTTCACCAAAAGTTAGGGTACCCCTAAGTAATTTTTTGGTTGAATTAGAAGTGGATTGGTGAATTTAATGGAGGTTTTTTTTGTCAAAAAATGCTACCTTGGTCTTCTCTCTACTGATGAGAAATGGCAATGGTATCACATTGTGTGGAATGGAATTTCTCCTCCCAGACACAGTTTTATTGCTTGGGTTACAGCTCATAACAAACTTCCTGTGGCTGCTCGGTTAATTGCTCATGGCAGTCTGGTTACTTCAAAGTGTTGTTTCTGTGATGAGGGGGGAAGAATCTATTGATCATCTCTTCTCAAAATGCAGGTTTGTAAGGCAGATTCTGGAATTGTTCGGGAGGAAACTGGGCTTGAATGATGTTTTTAGCTCTGTGCAGCAATGGTTTTCCAACTGGAGGAATGTGAAGAGGAATGGTGTTGGCAAGAAGTTGGATGCTGCTGTTGTGTCCTCCACAATTGCTGTGATATGGGAATGGAGGAATTACAGAAAGTTCCCTTCGTCACAGGTGATCCCAAGCTGTGATGAAGCTATTGAAAAGATCCATTACACTTTAATTCATAGACTTTTATTTCTAGGGAAGAAGAGTAGTAAATATAAAAGGTGTATAGACTTACTGTTACATTAGTTTTCTGCTACTCTGCTGTATTTCTCTGGTTTGGGCCTTGTTTTTGGGCTCTTTAATGAATTAAGATTTCTGCCTATATATATATATATATATATATATATATATATATATATATATATACACGTATAGGAAACGGATCCAGTAGGAAGAAACTTTAGGTAGGAAGGTAGGAAGAGAAAATCAGAGCCATCCAATTCAGATCATGTGGCTGAGATTAAAACTACCACTCCACATTGAAAACCACTCATATGTGTGAGACAAAAAAAAAAAAAAAAAAAAAAAGAGGCAGCTAAATTAAATTTGTGCCATATTCATGAAATTCATATTGGCAGTCTTTTTGTTTTCCATTTTGGCTCTTTGTGATCTCTGTAGTGATTTGAAGAGAAAAAGTTGAAGATGGGGGAATGGAGCAGGCTACTAGGGTTTCTGTCACACTCCAAAGTACACAAGTACTCTACTCATCGAAAATTGGGGGTTGTGGTAGATGTCATTGCTCCGGCGAAAAAAGGGTGTGAGAAAACAACCACCGACACATTGGATCGGCGATGATGACCTTTCCATTAAAGCAATCGTCAAGAACTAGTTGCAGACATCGCATTTGAGTTCAAAGTAGGGCAAATTTACATCAGGTTAGTGTTGAATACAGTTTGTAAAAGTGAAATTGGAAGAATACATACTGATGTGTGCCAATTTTTTTTTTTTTTATTTAAGAGGAACAAAGGTAGGTGTTTAATCGGGTAGAGGATGAGAAGAGGGGGAGGGGGTCAAGATATCCATATAAAAATTTGACAATATTCAGTATGGAATGTGTGCACTGGAATGTGAGGTATTGTCAAACAGAGTAGGTTGTGTGGTCATGTTAATGTAATTGTTTGAGCCAATACTTAAATTAAGCGTCTTTGGCTCATATAGAAAGTTGGGGTGTTGTGTTGATCTTACAATGTACACATGGGATGATAGTGGTACCATGTGTGGTCATTTGGTCCCATATATTATGGTTATAATCTGGTATCAGTAAGTGTGGTCATAAAAATAAGGAGTGTGGTCGGACACGAATTTACTGTTGTCATATTCAGTATGATATACCCTACATGGCCACACTCTGAATAGTGTGTGCACTGGAATGTGAAGTGTTGATCACAATAAGCGCGTTAAGTATGATTATGTGATTAATGGTCGTACATTGCAGTTGAAGCCGGCAGGCGGAGCATGTATGGTTCACAATGACGGTGCATCTAAGAGGGCAGAGGGCGTTAGCGGCAGGACAACAACACCATCGAAGAAGGTACAACCACAAAGTAGTTACATTGGTCGTATTTGTATTGACCACACACACTTTCGTACATGACAATATGCCAACCATGCTCGCAAATCAGTTGTATTGGCGCTGTTATTGTCCACAGTGATAAATCCGTGGACACATTAGAATGCTTGTCAAACTGACCCCACTGTGTTCATTGTAATTCTCACTAAAATCGTGAATCACCAAAAGCATAAGTGGACGTAAATTGACATTCGATCCTGGCATTAACGATATTCGTTTTTGTCTGACAGTTACGTGCATCAGAGATTCACTCACTCCGCATCCATTACTATTACGACATGTTGATGCACCGTGAAAATGGAATGAGAGATGTACAAGAATGCTAACAGTTGGATAAAGACTAGGGTCATCAACCACCATGCGGATTGGATATGAGGGGGGATTGGTTATTGCAGTCTGATGATTGTTGTGATGGGCGAACTGCCATCGGTAGATGTTTGTTTGTTTGTTTGTTTTTTTTTTTGTTCCTTGCTTGAGCGGGTTCAATGTGTAATCCTCCAACACAATACAGTTGATACCTCGTACTGCACCCAGCATGCATTGTGCATTGTTTCCCGCCCTTTTCCGTTATTTTTTTTTTGTTGGGCGGATGTAATTGTGGATTAACACCATCGATGTGTGCCGAACAAAATGCCAGATTACACATCATTGTTCTATCATTGTTCTATCATACAAAAATGAAACTGTCTGATATATTATATATCATTGTTATATCATATATTGCCGGAATCAAATAGGTATGGAGTTATGGTGTGCATCGAGACATAACCATAACTTGCAACTGTAGTGTAATATATGTGATGACCACATACCAACAACTGTGGTCATGCATAAAATAGTTGTCCCTTGTCCACATGTGACTTCATGTGGTCAATTGTGAAGTAAAATTATTATTAGCATGTAATTATCAATCAATTGGAGTCCATTGACCACTTATGAATATGTGTGGTTAATTTCCGTAACCATAATGTACTGTGGGTTTTGTGCTAAATAGTGCAAGTATAATATATGTGGTCGCGTTTTCCCCTGGCCACATATGAGTCAGTATGATCATGTTTTGTGCTAAATAGTTCCTTGGCTACATACATCCAATTGTGGTCATGCATTAAATAATTCCCCCCTTGGCCACATGCGAATTCATGTGGTACTTGAAGTTTCTTGGCCACATATGAATACGTGTGGTCAATTGCCACAACCATAAAGTACTATGGTTTTTATGCTAAATAGTGCAAGTATAATGTGCTCGCGTTTTCCCTTGGCCACATTTGAATCAGTGTGATCAGTTGTGTGTTAAATAGTCCATTGGCTACATACAAGTATATAACTGAGTGTGATCACGTTTCATCTAATGTGGTCTTGTATCGAACATTTGTCACTTATAGTGTGTATTTTGATACAATCTTATTAGTACGAGGCCATACTACAAAACCCAATTGCCACCTACTGTGGTTGTTGCATTATGTGTGTGGTAATGGGCATACATGACCATATAATTTATAATGTTTACCCAATATGAGCGCGGTATAGCCAATCTGAGGAAATGTACGCATGTACACAGCGTGCCATCACCAAACACCCAATAAAAAACTACAAGTTTGAATCACGAGCAGCACCGTGTTAATTCAAATAAATTCCCGTGTTGTCCATATCGGCCATAAGATATGTTGAGTGTGGTCAGCTTGACAATGAACCACCAGAAGACAGTGTGTGACTACGAAGTTCATATCATGTGGTGAGATTTTAAAATGAACCACATTGAACAAAAATGAGAATGTGGATATGGAAACAGAATATATACGTTGAATATGCATAATCATCACATCATGGAATTTTACGCATTGCCGTGATTTAAACATCCATAATGAGATTAGCCACATGGCATAATTGCGTGGTCCGTGGTCGAACGTTTTTTATTTTATAAATGTCAAGTTCAATACACAAAACTGACCATACTTAAAAGGTTTTTCTACCTAACATTCAACAAGGGCGGATGACACATACCACATTAAAAACAAAATATAATAAACGCAAAATGCAAAAGCATCATGCAACTCCTTTCATATAACTTCATGCCTCACTAGTAGCGATCAGGGCAATTCCTGCTGTCGTGATTAGCTATTTGGTCATAAAACTTGCATCTTTTTGCTGATGTCTTTCGCTGCACTGCAACCTCGATCCCGCTCTTCTTCCGCTTTGCACCTCCTTTGGGGTTCAACACGGGGAGTGTTTTATTGTTGCCTGCACAGGGACCGGCACGCCAAAACAAGCTTCAACATCACCGATGACCCCACCGTCGCCACACCTGTCCCGACCATCGACCATCTTTGCCAACGCATCTTCGAGCATCCCATTCTCGTAAAAGTCTTGGCATCACCCAACGCGTTGAACCGCTTCCCCATACTCGGTTTGATTGTTTTGTCATCACACCTAGGCCAATAAATCTTTATGCTAGACTCATCGTCGTCTGGTACATGTGGTGGTGATACGTATCTGTTTGGCTACCTCCTGCAACACTATAGTGAACAAACAAATGATCGTCACATTTTACCATATCAAATCGAACGCCTTACAATAATTAGTGTACAAAATCAACTACTAGCATTAATATGAACGCGGTTGATCAAATGGATCTACATTGGATGTCCATGTTCCTAGTGTGACCATTGGAAATTCAGTGTGGCCATACCATTTAATTTGTCAGTTTGGACAATCGATGTGGATATGATCAACTCAATGTGGACAATTTATCCCTAATATGGACGTATACACGCTGACTGCGGCCATATACAAACTTCATGTGGACATAAAATCACAACACACATAAAGACAATTATAACCACACTAGTATACAATCAACTACTAGCATTAAAATGGACGTGGTTGATCACATGGATCTATATTGGATGCCCATGTTCGTAGTGTCGCCATTGAAAATTCAGTATGGTCATACCATTTAATTTGTAAGTTTGGACAGTCGGTGTGGATACGGTCAACACAATGATGACAATTTATCACTAATGTGGACGTATACATGCTGAATGTGGCCATATACAAACTTCATGTGGACATAAAATCACAACACACATAAAGATAACCATAGCCACACTAGTATACAATCAACTCGGAGCAAGCGTCCTAGATCCCTAACGCACCACACATACAACGTACTATAATAACCAACTAATATCAAACTAATTGTGACCACATTCAAATTGTATGTGGTCCTGAAACTACAACACACGTACTATATCCCTAATGCAACACACATTCAACGTCGATATGCGTGGGTGCAGCCGGATTATATGACCAGTGGAATCTCAATCCCAAATTCGGATTATCCAATTTGAGTGCAGCACTGAGAAATGAGAAATTGATAACATCGATTACAACCCCCCATCATTTCCCTTTCATGTCGTCAATGCAACATATGAAATTAATGTGAATCCAGCACACATCGTGCTTTTGTTGATGATGGATGAACCCAGAAAATAAAAACAATGCAAAATCATACCTGTTTGAAGCCATTGAATTGCTTCGTACGGTGAAGATGAGCGTTTATGTGGTTGAAACGCAGTAGAATATGTTGTTGATTTTGATTGAATTGACCTAGTCCATCTTCCAATATCACATCTGCTATTTTAGGGTAGAATTTTATTTCCTTTAATGCCCCATTATTGTTTCCGTTGATCTCTCTAAATATTTGATTGATTGATTATGATTTTTTTTTAAATTTTATCCATCAAAACCACTAGTGGTTTTGTAATTCAGATTGGTGGTTTTCGCTGGGTTTGACACATGTGTGTATACTAAATCCCAGCCGCTGGATCAAAATGCATGGCCAAGATCTTTTCTTCCTACCTTCCTACATTAATTCCCTTCCTACTGGATCCGCTCCCATATATACATATATATATATATATATATATATATATATATATATATATATATATATATATATATATATATAGGATAATTGGATTCTAATAATCCCTACTTTCACCAATTGGACAATGGTGGACCGTACTTTCACTTTGTATTCTGGTGGTCCAAAAAAAAAATGTGTGACGTGGGTGGGGTTCTGTTCAAGGCAGAGCAAAGGTGGCAAAGGGACTTTGTTAATCACAACCGAAGGTAATGCTTAAGGTAATGTTTTCTCTCTTTCCAATTAGAAATGGGTAAATAAGGTATTAAGATATTCTAATTAGTCAAGGTAAAATCATATAATTACATGAATAAAATAAACAACCATAACCAAAGAAACCGAGTATCATTGATAATTATATAATGTGCCATATAAAAATATTCTATGGTCATTGATCGCTAAATAAATTGGTGTTGAAGGGCTTAGTGGTATGTCAAATCCTGATGCTCGACTTTGAAGTGCACACTTGGAATTGCCTTGAAAAAATGTATGATAAAGATTCATAACAGTTAATAATGATAAATAGTAACTTTAGTAAATAAATTCATAATTATTTAATCTGGTAAAGAAAGAGGCTTTGATCGACTTACTTGTAATAATATGGATTTTCAACCATCAACGTTTTACTCCTGCATAAAAATGTTGAATGAATAAGTACAGAAACAAACAAAAATTTTGGGAAAGAAAACTAATTGAATAACAATAGAAACAGCATGGGAAACGTAGGAAACAACAAATTAGTAGAGTTATGTCCACCGGTAATAGTAGAAACATAGTAGCAGCACATAAACGTGTTGTTAGTGAGTATTTATGGTAAGAGTAGGGGAGGTCATTGGTTGGTTATTTGGAAACATGGGATTATTAAGCAGATAACTGCTCTGAAAAAGTGTAACGTGGTATATGAGGTTTGTTAACCTACAGTAACTGCAGAAATGGTCAGAAATTACTTCACAACTCTATAAAATATTATTTTAAAATGGATTTTTCTTGCATTTGATTGGCTAGATTCCCAAAAGTTACTCCCGTGGCTCCATTTTGTAGGCCCCACATAGATTGCTATTATATTATATGGATTATTGTTGTGTACTTTTTTGTTATGAAATAATATATATGTGAATGTCCATATACCAATCAGATATCTTTTGGATATCTTTACATATTAGGATGATATAATGGGAGGATTCTTTTTCCATATGAAGTTTATATTGTACAAGACTCTTGCTATGTAACTAGCAAAAATACCCCTAGTGATCTATTAATAAGATCATCATATTCTCCTCTCTCAATCTCTCTAATCTCTATTGTCCTTCTCAATTATTCTCTCTATTTAGTGTCCATATATTTATTGTTTCATAACACGTTATCAGTACCATCATTAGCAAAGATAGGGATTGAATCCCTTAGATTCCTAGGTTGTGGACCAGTGATATTTGTGTTGGTCATGTAGACTGGAACGTATCGGGATGGGGCCCGAGTCTCACTTTTCATGGACACCAAGTCTTCCCGCACCCTTTCCATGAAAAAAAGGAAAATGACGTTAGGATCAGGTGTGGTGTCCATTTCAAGGTGGATCCGGGACCTTGGAGGCATATTCAGACAATCTTTGGGTGTGGCATCCACTACAAATGGGATCCCGGCCCTCGGGGCAGAACCGGGCTGTTCCGGCACGAAGAGTGTAGACGCTGAATTTTGGCACTCAATTCAGCCTTAGAAAAATTGTAATTTATTTTTATTTTATTTATTTTAGTTTAGGAAAATGCAAAAAGATGAAGAAATGAAGGAAAAACCCCAAAAAAAAGCCATCACAAAAAAAAGCCCAATCCAAACAGCCCAAAAAAGTAAAGCTTGGCACGCGGCCCAAAGCAGGACTGCAACCCGGATATGGGCATACCTGCAGGTATTCTGGTGGGTTATGCCCGACCGAGGTCACCTCAAGAAGCATGCCCGCATCGGAAAGCGTGCAACTGGGCTTCTCCCAGGCCCAACATACTGGCAGGTATTCTATCGGGTCGGGTCGGGCCTGATTGCCTCGGGAAGCATGCTGACCTCGAGAAGCGGACCACCTTGGAAAGCATGCAACTGGGCTTCTCCCAGGCCCAGCATACCGGCAGGTATTCTGTCGGGTTGGGCCGGGCTGCCTCGGGAAGTGTGCTGACCTCGGGAAGCGGGCCCACCTCGGGAAGCATGCAACTAGGCTTCTCCCAGGCCCAGCATATCGGCAGGTATTTGGACGGGTCAGGCCCGACCCGGTTTACCTCGGGAAGCGCGCCGACCTAGGAAAACGCGCAGCTAGGCGCCTCCAAAGCCCAACATGCCTGCAGGTATTGTGGGCGGGTTCTGCACGACCCGGCTCGCCTCAACTCGCCTCGAAATGCGTGCCCTAATCTGAACGTCGCGCAATTGGGCCTAAATGCTTGGCAGTATTCCTGCCATCTTTTCCCCCTCATTTTAACCTAATTTCCTACCACCATTTCTCCTATAAAAACCCCACCTATCTCCACTTCATTTTTACACCAAAATCACCCTGGCGTATTGACACTTAGTGATTTCATCATCTTTTCTCCCTCTCTATTTCATTCATTTTGCATACACTTAATTGACATTTTATTTGTTTTCTCTTTCTCTATCCTTTCTTTATTCATATTATCTTATAATTTGAATTAACCCTAAACTCGACCTAAATAATATGGATTGCTTGTGAATAAAGGTACGTTCTTGTTCCATTATTTTATTTCTTAAATTTATTTCTCGCTTTATTATTACATTTGTATGTAACTAAATAACACTAATTACACTAATTAATACTCCGTTCTACTCTCTTCTTCTCCCCTCTTTTTTCTTTCTTCTATTTAACCGATTTAGTAAAGTCCGTTCGTTGAACAGGTGGATTCGGGAATTTATATTCTCGGATCCGTAACCTTACCCCCGGATCCGAATCTCGTGGTTCGTGGTTTGTGGAGTCTTAACTTTTGAGTTTATTAATTCTCGTTCAAAAATTAATTAGCGACTCTTCTTTCTTTTTTCTTTTTTTTCCTTTCTTTTCTCTTTTATTCCTTTTCTTTTCATATTTTACTTTCTGTTTCGGAAAGCTATTAAAAAAAAATTTCAGATTTTTATTTTCATCTCGAAGCAGCATCCCGAGGTCGGCACGGAATACTGGCGTTTCGGCCTCGGATCTGACTTCCAAGTCCGGGACTCTTTTTTGTCTTTTTTTCTTTTCCTTTTGTTTTTCTTTTATTTTCTGTTCACTTTCTGAATAAACAAAATTCTTGGACTTCAATAAAATAAAAAAGAATTGCATGAGTTTAATTTATTTAAACAGAAATTCAAGCGAATCTTCTCAAAGAAAAGACACCCATTTCAACTCGCCATTTACCGCGAGGGATACCACGGGGATTTTCTCGGGTCCCACAAAGAGCTACATGATATTGGGGTCCGGGTGTGGTCCCAAGTCAAGAGGACACAAGGAGGAAATGAGCAGCGCAAGGCAACCAAGACAGCAGCCCTCGTAGCGCCCGCTACTAGGAAGGTAACGCCTGCTACAGTCTGGGCAAGCGATGTGACGCCCACTATCACAAAGGTAGCGCACGCGACCCCGTTCTGGGCAAATTTCTTGGCTGCAAATCGACGACAGACGACCCCGTTCTAGGCAGATTTCTTGGATACAAATCGACGACAGACGCTGCCAGCGTCTAGACAAGTGCTGCTAACGCCCGTTCCAGAGAGATCCATATTTCACGCCGAAGCTAGACGCTGCCAAAACCCAGAAAGCGCTGCCAGCTTCCCGCTCGTCGCGCCTGCGACGGCATCTGTCGCACCCACGATCCCCTGCCAAACACTAACCGTTGCGTCCAATGCTCATTCGCGCCCGCGACAACAAATGTGTCGGCCGCGATACGCCCTGCTCGGGTGCCGATGCTACTGCATTGAAGCTCTGTCGCGCCCGCGACCCCTCCGTGATGCCCGTGACGGCTACTTGTCTGCGCGTGTTTTTGTGTTCAAAATGCTGTGTTTTACTGGTTTACCCCCCCTCCCATTTGTATAAATAACCCCCTCCCAGCGTGTTTTGGGGATAGTTTTTCATACATTGTTGTTATGCTTATGCATTTGTAGGGGTTTTTTTCCTTGTTTCTCTCAAACCTTGTTATCTTTATCCAATCAATTTGGTGGTAATTCAAGTCATTTTGTTAGTGATTATTGGTGGATTATCCTAGATAATCATGGTGGGGTGTTAGGCCTAGGGTTGTGGTTCTCCTTACTCAAGGTCATATCCACTCTTTTGGTGTTTAAGGTTATTGTTCTTGTTGATTGCTGATTCCATTCATCCACACAAGCTAACCTCCATTCCCATCACCCAACGTTAATGCTCCATTTGGTATCAGAGCTATGGTTTTCATTTAGCTTGAGTTTTGTTCATTGTTCTTGGTAGTATTGTTCTCTATTGTTGAGTTTCGTGGATTGTATGCAAACATTGGTGTTCCCCATTCCTTTTACTATCCAAGAGTATTGGAATACATTGTATTGTGTTTGTATTTGGTGATTTTGAAGCATTTCGGAGCTTTGAGGAGAAGTTGGAAAATAGTGCACGGAAGGTGTTCGATGAAATGTCTGAGTGAGAAAAACACAAAGAACCCTTAGCCAAATACTAGCCAACTACAAAAGAACCCCCGAACTCCACAAATTATCCCAAACACATACCGTCCTTCACCCTTCATTCGATATGGATAGCAAAAATAGCTCCAATCGAGAGAAATCAAGTCGGCGCCGAAGTTCTCGAGCTTAAGCTATCGAGAATCGAATCTATGCCTGCGAAAATCGATTCTCCACCATCGAGTAAACTCTTGAGAACCTTAAGGTCTAAGTGAACAACATTGCTTTGAACCTCCAAGGTTGATCCCGGAAGTGTGTCAAATGTAGATGTGTGGGATACGATGCTTTGCAATGTCCAAAAATGGCTATGGTTAGAGCATGCATTGAGGAATCTTTTGGTGTGGAAGATCTTACAAGTGACATGGTAGAAGAAGTTAAGCAAGCAAAGGTCGATCTCTTTCCTAACGAGGGAGCTTCCATTGAACCTTGTGAGACTGCTGAAGCCATTGTTGAAGCTCCAAGTCAAGAGGTGGATGAGAACATCGATCTTTCCCTTCCTCTCATCCTTGTTCAAGAGGCCTAAGAAGTAGCTCCTTTGATTTTAACATTGCCACCGCTCGAGGAATTAAGCACCAATGGAGATGGCTCACGTTCCCTTCCACTCGTGGGCACTAGAATTCTTCTCCATGAGAATAAAAAGGTAACCAAAGGCTCTCCTATGAAATTTATTGAATCATGCTTGAAAGATGGACATTGTGGTGTAGAGTCTTTGCGTGAGCCATACATGATCTTTGGGAGGAATTGGTTGTTTGATGTTGTTTGTTGGCGTGATAAGTTGTATGATGAGCATGTGATGTCCACGATGGAAAATTCTCTATATTTTGAGTGACATGCTAGGAATCTTGGGGTTCATTTGGTGTCTAGTGAAAAATTTGAGTTTGATGATGCCTTGATTCTAGCTCAACCAATGTTTTTGAGCTCTTCATTTGTGCCGTCCTTTGGTGAATATTACTTGAATGTTGGTCGTGGTGACATGAACTCTTTGAATGGGTCACACATGTTATTTGGTCGTCATTGGTTGTTCGAGAATTCTATTCATATGTTGGAAGGGGTCATTGTCCATCACACCCTCGCTACTGCCCCTATTCCGGAGCTATGTTGAAGCTCTTATGCCCCTCATTTGGTGTTTCCTACACTGTGTCCTTCCTATGCCTTTGAAACCACTGTTAACCCACAAAAACAAAACCTAAGTGGGAAGTGAGTTGAGGAACCTCCTTTTGAGCGAAACACGGGATGAGTGTGCTCTTGGTGAGGGCAAGCGAATCATAGCTTTTTTATTACCGAGTAGCAAGCTTAGCGAGGTTGATCGTTCCCTAACTCCACAAAATTTCCCTACTTCCGTCCTTTGTCCTTCACCCCCAAGCCTCTTCAAGAATTCTTATTTCTTCAAGCAGGGTGCAGTTCATAACGTGATCATTATCGGGTTGTTAGAGGGTTCATGTAACGGGTGGCCGAACTATGGAACATGCCTTCATTTTAACTCCCAAGAATTGAGGGCAACTCTTTTTCAAGAGGGGGAGTATGGAATGTAACGGGATGGGGCCCGAGTCTCACTTTTCATGGACACCAAGTCTTCCTGCACCTTTTCCATGAAAAACAAGGAGTCCATTTCAAGGTGGACCCGTGACCTTGGAGGCATATTCGGACTATCTTTGGGTGTGGCATTCACTACAAATGGGATCCCGACCCTCGTGGCATAACCGGGTCGTCCCGGGATGAAGACCTACCTGATATTGGCGTCCGGGTGTGGTCCCGAGTCAAGAGGACACAAGGTGGAAATGAGCAGCGCAAGGCGACCAAGACAGCAGCCCTCATAGTGCCCGCTACTAGGCAGGTAACACCCGCTACAGTGTGGGCAAGCGATGTGACGCCCACTACCACAATGGTAGTGCCTGCGACCCTGTTTTGGGCAGATGTCTTGGTTGGGCATCGACGATAGACGCTGCCAGCGCCCGTTCCAGAGAGATTCATATTTCACGACGAAGCTAGACGCTGCCAAAACCCAGAAAGTGCTGCTAGCTTCCCGCTCGTCGCGCCCGCGACCGCCCCTCTGCCAGACGCTAACCGCTGCGTCCAATGCTCCTTCACGCCCCCGACAACAAATGTGTCGGTCGCGACACTCCTTGCTCGGGTGCCGATGCTACTGCATTGAAGCTCTGTCGCGCCCGCGACAGCTACTTTTCTGTGCGTGTTTTTGTGTTCAAAATGCTGTGTTTTACTGGTTTACCCCCCCCCCCATTTGTATAAATACGCCCCTCCCAGTGTGTTTTGGGGGTAGTTTTTCAGACATTGTTGTTATGCTTATGCATTTGTAGGGTTTTTTTTTTCCTTGTTTCTCTCAAACCTTGTTATCTTTATCCAATCAATTTGGTTGTGATTCAAGTCATTTCGTCAATGATTATTGGTGGATTATCCTAGATAATCATGGGGGGGTGTTAGGCCTAGGGTTGTGGTTCTCCTTGCTCAATATCATATCCACTCTTTTGGTGTTCAAGGCTATTGTTCTTGTTGATTGTTGATTCCATTCATCAACTCAAGCTAACCTCTATTCCCATCACGCGACGGTAACGCTCCATAGACTCATATGTAAACCATTTGAATATAGTATGGCTTTACTTGATGCATCAATGAAATAGTCACTTGTATGTTTACTATCAACTTGCAACTTGGCGTTTGCAAAATTGTTTGCTCAATTGATTTACGTGCACATTTCAAATTATCAATAAAGAAGATCCATCTTGATAATGGCGGTGAAGTCTTTTGATAGTTTTTGTACGCCAATGGATATATATGTTAAGTATCCTATGTCAAATGTTTATACATAAAATGATCCTGCTGAATCATTAATATATGAGATGCTAAGTATATAACAAATGACAAACCTATTAATTTGAGAGCGGAGCTTACTACAACTGTTCAGGGACATGTCATATTGCATGCACCAACATTGATCCAAATAAGGCCAAGAGGTTATCATGAATGTTTATTCCTCCCCTACAAATGGTTCTTGTCCATGAACCAAATATCTCCCACCTATGAATTTGAGCATGTCCGATGTATGCTCCATGATAACGCACTAAGATGGGACCATAGCGGAATCGGGAATATATGTTAGATATGAATATCCATCCATACTTAAATATAATAGAACCATTCATTGGAGATATGCTTATGGGACAGTTTGCCGATTATGATGACACATTTTTCCCAACATTAGAGGGAGAAATCAACAAGGAAATAAGTTGGAACGAATTATTATGATCCTCATACAATGTAATATGAACTGGAAGTTCAAAATATAATTCGTCTACAAACTTGAGCGAATCTACTCCCAGATATTCAACTAACCCACAAAGAGTTATTAAATTCTATGTCCCAACTACTAATGCTCCTGTAAGAATTGATGTTCCAATAGGACAAATTGAATTGTTAATTAGTCTAGACCACGTATGAAGCGCGGTAGACCATTCGGTTCCAAAGATAAAAGTTCTCAGAAAAAGGAAAATGAGCGAATAATTAATGATAACCGAAATGAGGAAGTTTTGACTCTAGAAGAGTTCTCAAACATGACAAATGTGGAAGTTACACCACAAGCTCAGACACCTGAAATTTGCGAAAATGATGAGATCTCAACTAATTATGTCGTGAATTGGATAAGGGGGTAACCAAAATGAAGTCAACATCGATATAGTATTTGATTATATAATATGTGAGTAACCATGAGGATCATGAATTTAGGTCTGTTATTGAATACAGAAAAAGATGAGATTGACCAAGTGGAATGATGCATTTAATTAAGAATTAGATTCGCTTGTAACCTATTGTCTATACACAAAACTGTTGTAAAACTTGTGGGTTACAGTTAAGTTTTTGTGTGAAAACAGAATGAAAAAAGGAGATTATGATATATAAGGCACAAGAAGCGACTTGTTGCATAAGTGCTTTCGTAAAGACTTGGTATCGAATATGAAGGAATATACTCCTATGTAGTTCCCGTCACTACGTCACGACATCTTAAATTTGGCAGTACATGAAAAACTAAGTATGCATCTTATAAATATCGCTATAGCTTATGAAAAATTTGATAATGACATTTATATAAAACTCCCAAAGCGTTCAAAGTGTCGGAAGCACAGATTAAAATTCTCGAAAATATTGGTTACTTAGTTGATAGATATTTATGCGATTAAAGCAATATGGACGCACATTGCATAATCAAAGGAAATGATTAAATGATCTAGCTCCTAATTGTTTGTAAATGTTATTGATGGTTTGGACTCTCGAGGAGCCTCAAAAGTTGTCAATTGCTTTACAAGAGCATTTGGAATGAAAGATTTTGATAAAATTTGTTATTCCCTTGGTTTACAAGTTGTACGCTTTGAGAATGATCTTACATGTGTAAATCAATTTATGTAGCAAAGTGCTAAAATAATGCTCCATGAGCAAAGCACTCCCTTTTAAGTACCCTGGTAGTAGTAGGGTCAATTGACATGAAAATAACCCCCCTTTCGATCCCGAAAAGATGATAAGAAATTCATTGGTCTTGAAGTACCATATTTGAGTCATGAAGTATTGTATTTAGGCCCTAAAGTACCAATTTTAATGCTATTGAAGCGTTGACATATATTGCTAGTCATACATGATCTTACCTATTCCGGTACTTCGAAGGTACGTACTAGCGATTTAGATATTTATTATCCTTATCAGCTCAAAATTGGTTTGATTAGCTATGCTAATCTTGTATATTTACCTAAATTCTATAATACTTGATCACTTACTAGTTATGTGCATGCTGAAACAGATATTAAGCAAATTCTTTTAAGTAAGAATTAATTGATTTATGTATCAAGTCACTTTCGACAACAAAGTTTAAAAGTCAGTCATGAAGTTGAATTACATCAACTCAAAAATCTTAATTGATGTTCTCATAAGAGGGGAGTAATACGCGTTGTACTCTTTTTCCCTTATCTGAGGTTTTGTCCTATTTTTAGAAAAGTTTTTAATGAGGCAACATATGTTTGCGTATAAAGAACTGTGTACTCGTTTTCTTCTCTGTGTTTTTCTCCCAAATGGGGTTTTTCCTAGTAAGGTTTTAATGAGACATACTCTTTTGGATAATGGACATTCAAGGGGGAGTGTTATGGAATAATATGTGTGAATGTCCATATACCAATCAGATATCTATTGGGTATCTTTATATATTAGGACGATATAATATGGGAGGATTATGTTTTCATGAAGTTTATACTGTGTAGAACTCTTACTATGTACCTAGCACAAATACCCCTTGTGGGCGAGTAAATTACATTTACTCTACCTGTCATTTGTTGTAATATTTTTTACACACTCGATATTTGTGAAATAATTTTCACCTTACCTGACATTAAGTGAAGTGATTTTTAGTTGCAAAATCTGGTTACTTCTCATTTAAAATGAGAAAATACAATAATGCCCATATATGACTATGTGAATGTACCATGTTGCCCATAATATTAATAAGGAAATTACTTAAATGACACTTTCATCGTTTTGTATGGAAAAAGTGTGTCGAAACTCCAAATAGAAAACAACAACAGTCGATTCCTCTCACACTCCTCTTCTTCAACACTCCCCTGTTAGTGTCATACAAATTAATATTAAGGGTAAAAATGATTCATATTTAATTGAAAGTCATATGAATTAATATCAAAGATAAAAAAAAAAGTCAATTCATATTAATCTTTTTAATATTATGACGGAAAATCCAACAAAAATCAATTATAAAATATCTTAAGGGGTTTAAATTTATAAGCACTTAATGTCAGGTAAGGTGAAAATTATTTCACAAATGTCGGGTGTGCAAAAATTATTACCACAAATGCTAGGTAGGGTAAATGTAATTTACTCCCTTGTGGGTTATAAATAAAACCATCATATTCTCTTCTCTCAATCTCTATCGTCTCTATTGTTCTTTTTTATTATTCTCACTATATTGTGTTTATATATTTATCATTTCATAGCATTTTTTATATTTTATGCATTATATTTTAATGTTTTAAAAACAAATTTGTATTTTTCTATTTTAACTATTTTACTTTCAAAATTTTTGAATTTTATAAGCTTACATTTTTCATTTATTTTTGTTTTTAATCTTATATATAATTTAACTATTTAACTATTTTTGACCATTTATTTATTTGTATACTATTTTTAATGTTATTTTTTTGTCTATTTTATTTATTTATTTATTTAATTAATTAATTATATTATTTATTTTTATTTATTTATTTTTATTATTTTCAGCACTTTTTTAAGCATATTTTGTATACTTTGATATATTTGTATTACTTTATAGAAATCTTAGTATTGACTATTATTAAATTTTGTTAAATTTAAATAATTACCAAAAAGGAAATAATTTTTGAAACATAAAAACTAATTGATAAGGTCAAATAAATTAGAAAAGATTGATAAATATAAATTTACTCTCGAAAAGAACACACCTTGATTTCAATAGTCTAAAAATCAATGGCCATAGTTTACTTCTGAATTATAATTTTAGAAGGATAGTGCATTTTTTAAAATTATAAGCACAAACAATCCATAATTGGCTATAGATTAGTTTGTTCCATTATCGCAAGTATTAAGAATCGAGCGAGTTTAGGGGGTTAAAGAAAAAAATGTTTGGGGAAAATGTAGGATTCTTGTTTCAAATAACTAATTGTATTATAATGAATCAATAATCATCAAACCACAAATACCTTTTCTGGTTTCCCTCTCTCCCTTTGTCTTCTTTCACGTCTCATCTCCTCGCTCTCTCAATGGTGGATTCTCAAGTTAATCCACCCAGGTATTTATTATTTTTAGTTTTTCTTGATAAACATTTTTACTAATCTTCAAATTCATGTGGAAGATTTTCTTGACATTTGTGATTGGAGTTCATTGTAATGTTATTTAAGTCATTTTGAATTATATAGATTGGATCTTTCTATTGTACTACATCTTATTAAATTTCATTTTTTTTGTTTGTGCTTTTTTTTTTCTTTTCTTTGTTGTATGCTTATATGTTGGGAGGGGGGAGGGGTTTGCATATGATATTTAACGGCTTAGGAACTTTGAGTTTTTTCATTTATTTTTTTGAAATAGATTGGTGTTTGAAATGATTGTTCTCTACATTCTTGAATTTTCGATAGAATATACAAATGGGTCTCACAATATTTATCCAATTCACTAGAAGAAAGAAAGAAAGAAAGAAAGAAAGAAAGAAAGAAAGACTATTGCAATATTACATAGTTCTAGAAGCACAATATATCATGTTTTTTATCAATTCATTGTGGTAATAATTGTTTGATGAATTATCTCTAAAAAGTAAAAAACCATAAGTTTGAGAAATAAAAATGATTGGCATAGCAAGATTGAATGAATTGATTGTACCCAAAATAGCCTTTTGTAATATACACGAAATGTAAGACGGTATATATTTGGACCATGTGTGCTAGAATGCATTCAACAAGGTTGTTGAGTGAATTTTGAGCAAATTGTTTTTCCAAACTCCATATTGTTGAACTCGTTATGATGTTTTTTATTAGCTACTCCCTCCTTTGAGGTTAGAAAAGTCTACGATTTCCTACTAATTTTTCTTTGGTCACTCTTCTTTATGATCATGTGTTATCTGAATTTGTAGCATGGTTGGCGAGGCTGATGCAAAACCTTTCTCGGGACAAGTTCCTATTAGATCTAAGACCTTAGGCTCCTTGCTTTCTGCCTCAGCACAAGGTACTGTATTTCCATCGTTCCTCCTCGAAATTCACATATAATGTATATTGTGCACTATAAATTCATAATCGGTTCGCAATTACAGACTTGAGGCTATGCGACAAAGATAAGGAGACACATTACGAGGAATCTCCGAAAGGGGTGATAGAGGCATGTAGGAAAGACATAGAGTTAGAAAAGAAGTCCGCAGAGGAATCAACTCCGGTGTCACCACCTGCCCATACTTCTTGTATTCCCACAAAACCACTCTCGCGATGGAAAAAGGTTTTCAAGTTATGGAAAAAGAAGTCTGTTAAATGCTTTACTACAATCCCCAACGTACACAAGTTATCGATCAGAGTAGGAAGACATGGGAGACATCATTTGCCATCCCCCCATTTTGGTGACAATCTACGTAAAATGAAGTCTTGGAAGATCTTTTCTTTATCTGAACTTCAAAAGGCAACCAATCATTTCAGTACAGGTTAGTTTTTATTGTCCTTGCCTCGAATTTAGGCCAAGACTTTTCTTACTATTGATAGTGAATAATCAATTATTTAATGTGATTAATGTGCAGAGAAGTTGATAGGAAGTGGGGGTGCAGCTGAAGTCTATAAGGGAGTCTTGAAAGGGGGCCAATTAGTGGCAGTTAAGCGGCTCACTAGAGGAACACATGAAGAAAAAGTTAACAGTTTTCTCACCGAACTTGGGATTATGGTCCATGTGGATCATCCTAACACTGCTAAGCTTATTGGATATGGATGTGAAGGAGGATTGCACATTGTTTTGCAATTATCCTCTCATGGAAGTCTAGCATCTTTTTATGGTATGTTTGAAATTAAATTCTTTGGTTTTCTCCAAAATGCACTTTATATGATTCTGGATTTCTTTGGGCTTTACACATTTTTCCTTGGACAATTGATATGGCAGGTTCAAAAGAAAAAGCATTAGACTGGGGTACTAGGTACAGAATTGCACTTGGGACTGCAGATGGCCTGTTGTATCTTCATGAGCATTGTCAAAGGCGAATCATTCATAGAGACATTAAAGCTGATAACATATTACTTACAGAAAACTATGAGCCCCAGGTATATATACATGTATATATATATATATATATATATATCAAATTTCAAGGCTGGTAAATGATTGTAATTAATCCTTACCTTCAATCACCATTGTTTTGGAAATGGGCCGAGCTTTATCTGCGGGTTCTTTCCTCAGATATGTGACTTTGGACTTGCAAAGTGGTTGCCAAGACAGTGCAGTCATTGTACTATATCCAAGTTTGAAGGCACTTTTGGGTATGTGTCTTAGAAATTAGTTACATTAATTTAAGTATCTTCTGATTTTTGCATTAATTTGTTTGAGTAACAGTTATTTTGCTCCTGAGTACTTCATGGATGGTATAGTAGATGAGAAAACCGATGTATTTTCTTTCGGGGTTTTGCTTTTGGAGCTAGTAACGGGGCGTCTAGCTTTGGATAGAGAGCGAAGTCTTCTTCTATGGGTTTGTTTCCTTCCTTTATTGAAATGTATACCTTATTGTTATACTTCATACCATAACTTGTTGATTGATTTCCTTCAATATGACAACCACCCATCTCCTTAGGCTAAACCGTTGTTGGATCAGCATGAGCTCAAACAGCTTGTTGATCCTACTCTTGGTAGTAATTATGATGAAGAGCAACTAGAAAATGTGGTCAAGACTGCTGCATTGTGTACACAACAAATTCCAGTTCAGCGTCCCCGGATGCATGAGGCAAGTAATCACTAACTATAGGATAATGTCTCCCACCAATTCTTTGAATCATCTAGATACATTGATAGCACTCATTCTCTTCTAGATTGTTCATAATTTGGATAGTCGAAAAATAATCATTTTTTCTATCTTAGACTGCAATAAACTGAAGCCACATATCCCTCGTATAGTTCTTTTCAATGCAGTAATACTTTGCAAATAAAATTTAAATCTTGGGTCAATTGGAACTGGTCTCTCAAAGTTGTAAAATTTAGGAGAAAGACTGGTGCATCAAACTGCTCCATAACTCGATGGGTGGCAGGATTTTGGAGACTGGATTTGGACTCATTCTCTGATAGGTTATAACTTCATTTGAAGATATTATATATGCATTTGGTTAGCCGTTAGCATGATGAATACATCATTAGATTAGGGTCTTATCATGGTTAGACTACAAAGTTTATATGGTAGCACCAACAAAATTCTCGGGAGATCTATATGTAGGATGTCTTACCACATCCATAACTACATTGAGAGATATTGATTCCATAGAGCCACAAATTTATTTATTTATTTATTTATTTATTTTCCTCAATCAATTATTTCTCTTCCTAGCGAGCAACTTGATCCTTACAAGTAGAAAAATTGCCCAATGCAGGCCATAGTTATGCTGAGAGGTGATGGGTATTGTCCATATAACACAAAAGACAATCGCTCACGACCTATGAAGAGGACCTACTCTGAAGAGTTATTTGATGCCAAAGAATACAATTCAACAAGGCACTTGAATGAACTATTACGTCATAGACAGGTCGCCTTTGCTGCTATAGATACGTGAATTGATACCTTTGGTAAACTTTCCTCAAACTGAATTTTTGTTTCCAAGGCGTTTGTGCAACCATGAAATTCTTCGATTGAGCTTGGGACACAGCTGCCAATGCATACAAAAATGATGGCTTGATATCATGGGGAATGTATGAACCCTAATCCAACTAGTGATCTCATTATCAAAGGATGAACCTCATGAAGTAAAGCATCATGTTCATCTCTATTGTAGTGGTTATTGTAGAAATTTTGTAATTGTAATTATCTTTTGGTAATTAATCAAATGATGGGCCTGTAATTAAACTTTGTCCTATAAATGATTGGTTTTGTATGGCAAATTTTTATGAGCTTTATATATATGATAATGGCAATAGAAAATTCTGACGATATCTTTAGGTGTTCTATAGAAATACTTCTAAATAGCTTTGACATCGTGATTGTTGAGAGATTTTTCATGTATTACTTTAGATGCCTCAAGTATTCAAGTTATGTACTACTTATTGTGTCTCATTGATTATTGTTTATTTAGATATAGCTTACGAAAATAAAATGAAACTATGAACATTTCATGATACAATTACTTTATTCATTTGCAACATACAAATAAGTGCAGTTGGCATGGAATAGCATAAAGGAGATGATAACAAGAAGAATAAGAACGGTGGGAAGGATGGCAAAAACACACATTTCTCTGTGTTTTGTTGATAATTTACCCCCTCCATTGACAAATATGGCTGCAAAAGTGTCTTTAGAAAGGCGGGGAGAGTATGAAGCACATATGTACCTACTTCAAGAAGTAGAGCTACAGGAAAAAAGTATGGTTGTGTGGAATTTGGCAACCTACAAGAAGAAATGAGGAGTATCACAAACCTATATTATTATTATTATTATTATTATTATTATTATTATTATTATTATTATTATTATCACTATTAGGGTTTTTGGATGCTAATATATTGAACTTTTGGGGTATTTGACAATAATACACTGAACTTTGACCTTGGACAATAATACATTGTACTTTGGGGGGTGTCTAACAATAATGCACTCAGAACGATTTCGGCAGTGGCCAACTTTGTTGTAATCCTACATAGCAGGTGGAGGAGATGAATTGGTTAAAAAATATTTAAATTTATGACATGTCAACTAATCCATATATAAACGAAGAGAATCAACTTTGAAAAGAGTAAACAAAAACATAAAATCACATTTGTTTAAACGTGTTTCCGTTGAGAGATTGTTGTTGTAGTTGTATAAAATCTTCTTTGCTTGTGTAGATTAGTTGATATGTCATAAATTTAAATATTATTTAACCTATTCATCTTCTTGGTATAGCATGTAAGATCGTCACCAAGTCAGTAATCGTTGAAAACTTGAAATTGTTTTGGGTGCATTGTTGTTCAACGCCTCTCAAAGTTTAGTGCATTATTGTTCAAGGTCAAAGTTCAGTGCATTATTGTCCAATAGTCTAAAAGTTCAGCATATTAGGGTCCAAAAATCCTTATTATTATTATTATTATTATTATTATTATTATTATTATTATTATTATTATTATTATTTGTAGACATCGGGTTTTGTACTGGGAAAAGTGTACAAAAATAAATCGGGAGCAATAAGAAAAGAGGTTAGAATGAAAGCAAAGCCACTAGGCCTTCTTCAATCAAATGCCACTAGGCCAACCCACCACAAAAGCCTTCATTTTTCGCCCTTTTCACATACAAGTACTCACCCTTTTGATTCCCATTTTTTTCCACAAGTTTCATTGGCCCTATTTCTTTTAATGAGGATAAAATACACGTCATAATCTTTCCAACGCCTTTTGAATTGCCTCAATCGGAGTCCGGATGAAGGAATTTGACTTGTCAGATAGCAAGGCCCAGCGGCCTTGACCAGCTTCCAGGCTCAGAAACCAGACCCATGAGCACTGTCAAAGTCACGGGGCCTTGGCTAATTCACCATGGTCGCGGGGCATAGGCTGGAAAATATGTGGGCCCAAGGCGCAAACTCGCCCAAGAAGACATCGTGTAGGTAGGTCACAGGGCCTTGGCGGAAATAAAACCCAATATGCTCCTGCCACGATAACGATCCGCGTGAAGATCTGCTATAGGCCGCGGGGCCTTGGTCGCCGATTTGGATTTTCACACCAAGCTCCCTCCATCGGATCCCATGATCCTCGCCTCGGCGGCGCCTTTGACTCATGCAGAGTCAAAAGGCGCAGGGCCTTGGTAGTGATCAAAGGGCATGATCTTTGGATCATGCCCCCTCCTCTTTCCATCCTCATACATTCCCCCTCACATATAAATACCCCCCATTCCATCAAAAATCATCAACTTTCATAAAAAAAACATGCACAACCATTCTTTCCATCAACTTTCATCATCATCATTCTTTCATCATCATCATTCTTTCTCACCATCATCTCTCTTTCCCTCTCAAAAGCTTCATTCATACGCAAAGGTTCCTAAAGGAGTGCGGTGTCCAAGTTCGTTGTCATACTCCCCGGTGTTATCGAAAAACGAGTGAGGTTTGATCATCTTTGTTCATTTGTTTCATAGTCATGTAATCTTATTCTCACAACCACATTTGTATAATTTGTGAATATACATTACATCTTTGTATGTTCAGAATGTAATATTGTGAAATCTGTTAAACTTCTCCCCGCTCTTTTCATTTCAAGTTCGATTTTAGTAGAGTCTGTTTTTAAACAGGCGAATCCGAGAATTCTTTAATTCTCAGACTCATAACCTTACCCCCGGGCTCGAAATTAGGGTTCATAAAACGGAGTTATTTTCTTCTTTTCTTTTTTTTTTTTGGTTTGTTGATTTCCTTAAATCATCTGGCGACTGCTCTTCTTCTACCTTAACTTACATGTTAATTATGTCGAAGTAGTTAAAAAAGAACCAATACCTCCCCAATATCCACATTCATGGGCCAGCCCAAGGAAAATCGGAGTAGAATTCGACCAAGGCCATACGGCCATAACCGGATTCTAGCAGCTTTTCTATGGGCCAAAGACAAATGGGCTCAGTCCTGGACCTCCTCATGGCCCCATGGCCTTGAGACCAGCCTGGTGACCCATATGTCTTTCTTGACCCAAATCCAGGTGTAGGAGGCAAAGTTTTGTCGACCAAATAAAAAAAAATGACATTTGAAAAATAAAATAATAGGTATTTGGTCAATTATCACCCGCCACGTGTCAAATTAATTACGGTAGTCTATTTAATTAGATTTTAAATGGAAATACATCATGGTCAATAACATTGTGACATGTGTCAGAGATGATTCAGAAAATCATAATTATTTCTTTATAAAAATAAAGGAATAATTAATTAGGGGTTAACTCCAGAGCCTATAAATAGGGGTCATCCCCCTTCATTTTGAGCCCCCCCCGGGCATTTTGCACTCAAGAGGCTTCAGAAGATCGAACTGCAAGCAACCTCCAGCTACCAAGTGTCAAGGATCAAGGTCAGCAAAAGCTCCAAGCCTCTAGTCCTCTACCGCGTCAAAATCAAGAACTGCTATAGAGTTCTTCGACGAGACCTACAAAGCCTTCAGAAGATCGAACTACAGACGCTCTCCAACTCAAGCACCAAGGGCCAACGTAGACTAGTTCAACAACTTCTGTTCTTTACATCAAAGACTACAATCATCTTCTTTGTCTGGTTCATCGATCGAGATCAAGTACTCAAGCTCTCGCATACAAGAACCAGGAGAATTACAACCAACAGTCAACCTTCATACGGTTAAACTCTGAGCAGCCTCCAGCTACCAAGCACTAAGGGGATCAACGCTCAAGATCTTCAGCTTAAGAACTATTACAAAAGTTCTTCAGCTAGACCTGCATTCGAGATTGAGATTAAACGTCTACGCCCTCGACTCACCCAAATTTCAAGAGATCGAATCAGAGGATTATTTTATTGTATTTAATACAGAGATTGTATCCGCATACATTCGAATATTAATACAAATGAATTTGTTTCTCAATTTCCTGTTTTTATTTATTTTGCACTCGAAATTTGTGTTTACACCAGGAATGGTTTGGTATTGGTGCATTATTAAAATAGATGTAATTTCAAGTAACTTGACATGAATAAGATCCCTAAGAGATCGAAACGTTTTATGAAAAATAAAAATATCCTTATTTAAGAATTAAGCAATCTTAGCCGACTCCCAATCATAATTTAAGTAGCGCAACGAAAAAGAAGGCCTAAAACCTCTCTTTTTCCGGGTCCTACATTATTATTATTATTATTATTATTATTATTATTATTATTATTATTATTTTTATTATTATTATTATTATAATTATTATTATATGTGTGTGTGTGAAATTGGTTAGATCCAACATTTGGGGGGGGGGGGCTTATGGTCTCAAAAGCAAGCATCTCACCTTTCTTTTTAAGCTATATACGAATGTTACTTTTTTCACTTTTTTTAATAAAAACTTTGAACGTCTACCTTTGAATCCTAGATTCATAACTAGGGATGACAAAGGGGCGGATCGGGGACGGGGGAGTATATCCCCGTCCCCATCCTTGCTCCCAAAACTCGTCCCCATCCCCGTTTCGGGGAATGATTCTTGCCCCATCACCATCCCTGCGGATTCCCCATCCCAATGGGGATTTTTTTTAAAGCTATCCAAAATCTAACCAAATTTTAATCGGACCCGATTTTTAACATGTTCAAAATACAACGTATTTAACTTGCTCAAGCAATAATACATCAAAATCAAACAATAATACATCAACAAGTGTAATAAAAAAACAAAAGGAACAGATCTTCAGCTCGGTAGCCGGCGTTGGACGAGTACTGACTCTACTAAGCAGTAGGAACCGGGCAGTGACCAGTTGAGCAGTGAGCAGGGGCAGCCGGCAGGGAGGGAGAAGGGAGGAAAGAGGAGCCATGGAGGGAGCATTGAGCAACGAACGCAGGCAGAGAGAGATTGGAGAAGGGAGGAGGGAGCAGCGAAGGCCGAAGAGTAAGAGAAGGGAGGAGCGAGCCGCGAATGGAATTATGGAGGAGGAGGGAAGTGAGTTTAGTTTAGGGTTTTTGACTTAAAATTTGAAAATTACTACTTTATCCTTGTTATTAATATATATATTGAATTAGAATAAAGGTTATTTTGTAATTTTAAAATATCGAAGACGGGGATTCGGGGATGGGGACGGGGACGGGGACGGGGAATTTTCCTCGGCGGGGAAAACGGGGACGGGGATGGGGAAAATTTTGTCCCCATCCCCGCCCCGTCCCCAACGGATTTTGAAAATTCGTCCCCGTCCCCATCCTCAATGGGGGTGGGGATTTTTCCCCAGAGCGAGGTGGGCCCCAGCGGGTTCGGGGATTCCCAGCCCTATTGCCATCTCTATTCATAACTAGTGCAAATTATCCAGAAAAAGGTAAAAGTTGTTTCACGTTTAATCTTTGTCAATCCTTATCACCAAATCAAACCCCTTGAAATTGACTTTAAATTACAGTTAAAATTTAGAAGTACACTTAATCGAGTATATAAATTTGAAGGGAAAAAAAGATTTTATGGTTGTTGTGGGTTTAGAGTAGTAGTAATAGCAACATGTTCTAGGCATGAGAGTGTTGAGATGGCAGGGAGTAGAAGATGAGAAGAAAAGTGGGAGTGGGTGGATGTGGGGGTGGCATGCGAGGAACTACATTGGTTGTGGGATATGGATCATGTGACACGGGAACTAGGATAGAGGAAGAGAAGGAGAAAGAAGAGAGAGAATAGATGGAAAAAGGTGGAGAAAAAATAATTTGATAAATCCCTAATTTCCGAGGGCGGGAACGGTTGGAGGGTTGACTCCCAGTAAAATACTTTCGTGGGTGTTCATTTTTTTTTTTTATAATTATTGGTCTCTTGCCAGATTTGACTCATCCAAAATATAATGTGCCAAGGAGCACAAAGAGCCCAACATACAACAGCCATAGCAATTCCTAGCATGAGCCAATTGCCAAAGAAAATATAGGAAATACAGTAAGGAAATGAAAGTAACAAATCCAAGAATCAAGGAGATCGCAAAACTCCAAACATAATAATAAGACAGACAAAAATTAAAAATTTGATTTCCTTCCATTCTCCAGCCTGTCATTTCCCAAAATTGAGGTCCCTTGGTCAAATTTCCATCTTGGAGTGGTCATTGTCTATATTCATAAGCTAGAACACAACACATGCCCCTTTTTCCCCTAAATCAGTTGCCTCTTGTCATTCATGTGTCATCCATTTGCTATAACAGTACGACTAACCTCATCTGTCATCTTCATCTATCACCAGCCAACTTCAACCTCGAGATACCCTCCACCCATCTCTATACCATTTGTGTCTGCCTTCATTGATAAATAAAAGGAATTTACTAAAAATTCGCAGCCACAAATTCAACTAGGAATTTATTTTGTCTTTACACTTTGATGCCCACAAACAAAATCGATCTTTGATCGATTGCAATAGCAATTCTCGGTCCTTTTCTTGGTCTTTAAAAACCCCCCTTACATTCCAAGTCGTACTCCTCATTTATCCGCATTAATGTTTTCTTCGGTTCCTTAGGCTACTCTTTTTGTTGACTTCTTCTTCCTCTTAAACTACTCGATCCTAGATAATTTGACCTTCAGATACTATTCCGCTGGTTTGTTTCTTCTCGGTTTCATGAAACCTGACCTTCGCCCAAAGTTGATCGCCTTCTCAGCAATGATCCTTCTTGTTCACTCTATGGATTCACTATTATTGCTGTCAGAGCTTAAGGAGCTAGATGAATCCTCTATATGATCATCAGCTAGGGAAACGTCCTCACCAATGTTTTAGCTGTTAACTGAAGAATTTACTGCACTAATTCCCTATTAAATTGTAGCCGGATCATTTTCTCTTTGCCTTTTATCAGGCTGCTGATTTTCGAGAGACTTTTCGGGTCCCTCATGGCCAGCCATCCCCTTCATTAATTAATTGTGATTTTTCTCTCCTCCTCTTTAATTACTGCCTCATCATTTCCAATGCAGATTTGTTGATTGATTTCGAAGTCTCCCTAGTCTTATATTCCCAGATCCTTGAAAACCTTCACTTGTAACTGGTCTATCTTTCGGCTAGCCTTCTCAGTTCCACCCCAAACTCACTATTGGACAGTTGTTGAAGAATTTCCTATGAATTATTGCAGTGGCTTCTCAATATCCTAGGTGGAATTTTGCTTGCCTCCATGCTATTGTTCGCCCTTTCAGTTCTATCTGCTCCAATGGCTTCTAGAGGGGTCTCTCTTACAGCCTCCATCTCCATTGCATTGTTACCTTGTTGGGATGTTCTAGCATGTATGCGCTAATTTTCGCTGCCTAGACTCATCGTCTCTTGCATAGATATTGGTTTTATGGTTGTTCCCCTTACGCGAACCTTGTATAAGAAGTTTTGGATGTCTAATAATATTTCACCTTCAATCCATTGCACGACATCAGTCAAGATGCAAGCTTGCATTGCTTCAAAACTCCTAGTAGAGTTGTGTAAAACCTCGAGTTTTAGGAGGAATGGAACCGTTAGTTTCCTTACCGGACCGTTAGGGTTAAGTTTAAGTTTCGAGGACGAAACTTCTTTTAAGAAGGTAATGATGTAAAACCCCGAAAAATTCAAAAAGGTTGACCGTAACGTCGTTAGTAAATTAGGTTTGACTTCGTTATTTATTATTATTCGTTTGTGTTTTATTTTGCTAACACTTGAGCTCGTAGGATCGTGAGAGACTAACAAGGGTATATCGGTAATTTCATGGGTTTAGTATTATTAGTTTTACCCTTTTTATTATTAGTATTACTATTAATATTATTGATTTATGTGATTAATTACGTGAATATTATTTGCTATGTGATTATATTATTATTAGTATTATTATTATTATTGCTATTAGTATTATTATTAGTTGTCTTTAGAAAATCAGATTTTGTTTTAGTGTTGGGTTGGGCTAAGGGTTAGGATTAGACTAATTGGGCCTTAGTTAAGTGGGTAGTATAAAAGTTAATTCTCCCTCCCTCAAACCCTAATCTTCAAACCCTAATCCCTAACCCTAGCCTCCCCCCTCTCTCTCTCCCTCTCCCTGCGCATCTACCGCCTCCAGCCACCGCCGCGCCACCAGACGGCCGCCGCCACCACCGCCGGGAATCGCCTACACCACCGCAACCACCTTTCTCTTCCCCTTTTCTCTCTCTTTTCCCTCTTTCTCCCTCTCGATCTCCCTGTCTCTCGCCCCGCCCCGCACGCCAGACGACCACCCCGCCGCACCGTCTGTGCCTTCGACGCCGCGATCGACCACCGCAGACTTCAACGCCGACCGATCAACGCCGGCCACTGATCATGGACGAACACCGACTGGCTGCCATCGCTCGATCGACGCAAATCCCACGACCACCATTGCACTGCCGCCGACGCCACCAACACCACCCGCGTGACCGCCGACTCGACACCCACCGCCCGCCCACCACGGAAAACCGCCAAGAAACCCCCCCTCTGCGAAACCCTACGTAAACCCTAAAACCCTAACCCTAATTGTTAAATATTTTCTTTTTCCTTTATTGTTCTGTTTTTGAAATATTATTATTATTATTATTAATATTATTATCAGTTTTATTATTTTTATTTCTGTAATTTTGTAATTTAGGGAAAATTATTTGTAAGTATTTCTTGGTTGTAATTATGTGTAAATTGTTAATTGTTATGTGTAATTTGTTTATTTGTTATATGTAATTTTATGTTGTAAATTGTAATTAGATTAAGTTGTAATAGTTGGTTATTAGGTTTAAAAGTGGTTCTTTGATTTCCTTTATATTTCTTTATATGAATCTTTTTAGATCACAATATTATTATATGCATGAAATTGGAAAGTGTAACATCTAGGTTAAATTCTTGATTAACAAATTAGGTTGTTTAATTTAGATTCAATCTTTGTTAGTGATTCGTTTCTTGTTAAATCTTAATTCTTGAAAATTAATTAGGTTTCTTGTTAAATATTACATGTTCTTTAAGTCTTTCTTGATTCTTGAATTCTTGTTTTAGTTAGTAAAAGAATTGGTTGTTGGGTTTTTCTTGATTAGTAGTTACTTGTCATATTATACCTTATGTTATATTTGCTAAAGACCTCCTTGAATCTTGATTAAAGAAACCACATGTTTAACCACCTTTTATTGTTCTTTGAAATTCTTTCTTTACTGTTATAACCTTGTAAATAATTCATGTTTAAGTATTATATTTCTTGTTTGATTTTTAGGATGGATTAAAATTAATAAAGTGTTTCCATGTTTTCTAAATTGGGTTAATGTTAAAAGTTTAATTGTTGGACCTAAGTTAAGTTGGACTTTATACCTTAGACCCTAGTTACTGTTTTGAGCCCAAATTAGAACCCGGAGATCAATTGGTAAAAGTTAGAACCGAAATTACAAATTTATTAAGAACCGGTAACGGGACAGTTTTGTTAGTGTCTAAAGATCGGGTTGCCACGATTAGTATAGTTACTCTTTGACAGAACCCTTTTAACTGGAGGTTCCCTTAGATGTTAGGAACCATATGAATTTTACGGATCGAACGTTTGATTTGTATAACTCGAGTTATAATCTTTTTACCAGAACCTGTCAGATCTGGACCAATTGGGAAGATGGGTGTTTTTAGAGTCATTCGGGACTGATATGGGCTTGGTCATCAACATAGAAGTTTTAGTAGACATCCCGAGGTTTCCGAAAAGTCCAGAACCAGACCCATAGGATGTCGGGAAGTCGAGTTGTGACCCGTTTTATGTGAACGTTACAATCTGTCCTCTGCTTGCTTATTATTTATGAAAATTGTTGAGTAAATTTTATGTGTGAACTTGTTATATAATTCCTTGAGTATGTTAAGTGTAAATCATAAATGATAGGAACCTAAGTGTTCCTAGGGGATGGGTTAGGTAGTTGATAGTTAATACTAACTTCGTTAGAACGCGTTTTGATTAGATAATTATTCTTATTCTAGGCCCGAGTTAGTGCGTGACGATAGTGAGCTCAAGTGTTTTCTCCTTATTGCTGTACTGTGACGTTATTCAGGTAATTGTCTATGCTCTAATCCCCACCGGGATGCTCTTTAAATGTGTTTTGATGTTTTATAATCTATTTGAGAATTGCATCCCGAAAGGGGACTTTTGTGGAAATACGACCATCTGTTTTGATAATCTTTTGATTCGATTGTGATCTTGGTTTATTTGAGTTGAGAAAATTGGATGGTCTTTTATTCGAAGTTTTGTTTATGGTTTTGATAACTTGGGATGGTTTGACTTGAGAGTCGTGAGTTGAGTTTGAATATTGTGTAAATAATTCAAGTGGAAACGTTAAGCGGGTTTCGGGGGATAACCTGTTGTGCAGGTGTAACAACCTGCAGGGTTATGGACCGGGAGATCAGGGCTTCCTTCCCTGATATAGGATAGAATTTTGATGCCTTTGGTAGGCCATATTATTTATGCCTTTGGTGGGCGATATTCTTGATGCCTTTGGTAGGCGATGTTTTGATGCCTTTGGTGGGCGATATTATTTATGCCTTTGGTAGGCGACGTTCTTGATGCCTTTGGTAGGCGATGTTACTTTAAGGGATTTGGTATCCCGCCCGCAAATTAAAATATGGATTGGATGGGTTGAGGAAACAGTATGGGATTAAAGGTTTGTAAAACGTTTGATTCGATCCCTCTCCCCAAAAGGAATTGAAATGAACTTAAACTGTTTTAAACGTTAGGGGTAGACATTATTGAGATTTCCCCCTCAATTTTGAAATGTTTTGTTTTCAGGTGAAGATCTAAATGCTGGGGACGGGAATTAGAAGTGAGGACGACGAGTCTAGAAGTCCTTGAATCTTTTTATATTGTTTTCGTTATGAAATCTTAAAGTTTTCTTTTGAGTTGTTAGTAGTTACCGTTAGCAGACAGTTGTGTGTTTTCCTTTCTCGCCTTGTATTCTTTCGGGGATACGGCAGTGACGCCCAAACTAAATTTGAAGTCTTCCGCTAAGTTTTGTCTGTTAACGTTAGTTTGACTGTGACTTTTTATAATTGAATTTCCGGGGTGTTACAAGTTGATACTTTGGCTCAGTGTTAACAACCTGCCCCATGGTGCTACACACTTTTCAACGTTATTCCAACTCCACCCATGTGGGGGAATGCCAATAATGTTTATCCATACTCTTCTCACCTCACTTGTATCATATCTTTCCCACTTCTTGATATCTAAAAACCATTGAGACACCTCTTCCGGGTTTGCCATGGCTTCTTCCATGTGAAGGTTTCTTCGGAAAGTGATAATGGTTTTTAGCCCATTCAAAGCCGTGATTTTAGACACTTGGGAGAAGTGTTCTTGGATCATAGTTGGCAAGGAGGTTAAGCTTCTTGGCTCTTTGTTAGTGCACACTAAGCTTCTTGATAACCATTCCATCATTTCTTCACTAGCTTCGCATGTTACTCGCCCAAAAAACCTCTCCTTTCCTTCCCCATTCATTTCAACTTCTCTTTCTCCAGTCTTTGCCCTATCTATTCTTACCCACTCCTGCCTTCTCCTTTATAGGATATTCCTCCTCCCTCTTGCCCAACTCACTCTAATCTTGTTCCCCCGCACCATCCTTTAATTCATCCATTGGATGCATCGCTCTAACATACCTTTGAGGCCAACTCACTCTAATCTCCACCAACACGTCGCCAGATATGAACAAGCCAATAACTAGCTCGGCTTCCAGTTCTACTTGGTATGTATGTATTCTTCACCTTAATTACTCTCTCGAAAATACCTTTGAGGCCAAATTTGTCTAGGTATTATGGTATGTTGCTGTAGACACCGGGTTTCGCACCGACAAATTCCGCTCAAAGGAATCATACCCCAAAAACAGTGCACCAAGGCCCGTGGGCCTTGGCCAACACAAGAATCAGGCCTGCCAAAAATGGGAAAGTCGCGATGAAGCCCGCTAAGAAATGGTGTAGGCCCCTGGGCCTATACCGCCATTAGGCTGGGCCCAAAAGGCAAACTCCGCCCCAAATAAACAGCGTAGGCCGCAAGGCCTATGATGATAATCCAGCCAGCTTCTACGTCATCGATCCGTGTCGTTGCACGCCATAGGCCGCAGGGCCTACGCGATATCAATTTGATTTTCGCGCCATCATTTTCCCTCCGCCATCCCTTGACCATAGCGGATTGACTTTGACCCTAGATCACAACATAGGTCCCTGGGACTACGATTCTGCCATCAAACTACCCCCTCATCCCTTCACTTTTCCCTCTCCTTTCATCCTCATCCCCTCATCTCATTTATAAATACCCCCTCATCCCTTCACTCAGTTCACCAACAATTCTCATCATTACTATCATCTACTCTCTCAAATTCTCTCATCAAACTTCTATCTTCCACAATCCTCTTTACTATCATCATTCTGCCATCCATATTCTCCATAAATTTCACTATTTTATCACCCCTAGAATGTTCCAAGCGAGCACCACATCTAAGTCATTGTTACAACTTACAAGGGACCAACATTCCTCCTGTCGTACTTGCAAATAATCAATATATTATCATGTAATTTATCCTTGAAAACCATGCTTGTGCATCTTTTGTACATCACATTCTTTTTTGTATGTTTTGAATATACTATTGCGAATTCTTTTAAACTTCTCCCTGCTCTTTTTCATTTCATGTTCGATTTCAGTAGAGTTTGTTTTCAAACAAGCAAATTCAAGAATTCCCTAATTCTTGAATTCGTAACCTTACCTCCGGGCTCAGAATTCAGGTTCGTAGACTGGAGTCTTCCTTTTCTTTTGGTTTGTCGATTTCCCTAAATTGACTGACGACTCTTCTTTTATAACTTATTTTATTACTTAACATAAACGTTTGCTACATCAAAATATTTAGAGATGACTTAATAATTTCTTCACATTCCAACTCGAGGCTAGCCCAAAGGAAAATGACATGGAATTCAGCATAGGCCCTGCGCCCTGCGTTGAACTCTACCCATTTCTATGGGCCGAAGATACATAGGCCCAGGGGTGGTTCTGCCATAGGCCCTGGGGCCCATGACATGCCCTGGTGGCCCGCATGCCTTCCTTTGGCCCAGGTTTGGAAATAAGTCGCTATTAATTCATCGATAAAATAACTTGGTGTAACTTCAGATATATTAATAATAAAAATGGGTCCTTAAATGAACAAAAAGCTCCTTTTCTCAAAAGCGTTTTAATAAAAAAAGGGTATCATATTTAAGGATTAAACAACCTTAGTCGGCTCCCAATTTAAGTAGCACACTCGAAACGAATTTCCTGAACATGAATTTTTCGGGGTTCTACAAATGTAGACATGGTTTATTAAATAATAATAATAATAATAATATTAGTAGTAGTAGTAATAATAATAATAACAATATCAATATCAAAAAGAAAGGATAATAATAATAATAATAATAATAATAATAATAATAATAATAATAATAATAATAATAATAATAATAATAAAAACCCAATTTTGATTTATGAAATTGCCTGTGGTCATGTCCCTTATTTAATTTTTATATAAGTATATAATAATAATAATAATAATAATAATAATAATAATAATAATAATAATAATAATAATAATAATAATAATAATAATAAAGGTTGAGGTGTAACGAAGAAAAAGGACAAATTAAATAAAAATCACATTGTGAGGGACAACAATGTAAAACAAAATTGGGACATTTAAATCATTTATTATAGTATAGATATAGATACAGAATACATACTCTCTTAGTTCCATATTAATTGACACTTTGACTAAATTTTGACCGTTATAATGAGTTATAATGTGAGATTACATCCATAGTAAATTTTAGTAAAATATGTTTCTAATGATGATAATTTCATATTGTAACTTATTGTAATTTGCGAGTAATTAAAAGTCAAAATTTAGTTAAAATATCAATTAATATGGAACTGAGACAATATAATACTAACTCGATTCATCATTAATATCTATCAATCTATGTAGTATCATGCATTACACTAGCTATCTTAAGATAATTTTCAAGGATTTTATCTCATTTATAACTTTATAGATTATAGATAGATATGGGATTATATGTAATCCAAAACTTAATTATGCAGCACGGCAACATTAATTACCCTGTAAACCGTGATTAGTAGGAAATTGAGAAACTAAAGAATAAAGGATTAGGAAATAGAGAGCAGAAAAGACAGCAAACAGAGAGCAGAAAAGACACCAGCGTAAGGAACCGTCTCAGGTAATTAAACCCAAAAAGGTCAAACCATAGAAACAAGTACAAATCCCAAATACGAAAAAAAGAAAACAAACTCCATTTTCTGTGTCACCCACCACCACCACCGCCGTCGATTCCGCCTCTGGCAGTTCTTCCGGCGATTCCTCCGCCGATTAACGAAGCTTATGCACTCGTCTCCGGCGACGACAACTTCACTATCCCACAGTCGGTGAGATGAAACAACACCAGACAAAGCTTAACGGTAAGACCAATGGATTTACGCGCAATTCATTCAAATTCATCTCCAACTGTATCAAGACCGTCTCTTCCGGTGTTCGCTCTGCTACTGCATCTGTTGCCGCTTCTATTTCTTCCGATTCTCAAGACATCAAAGACCAGGTCATTTTCTCTCTCCCCCCGATTTTCTCCATGCTAAATCATCGCTTCCTGTTGTTTCATCTATCCTACTGATTTAGTTGTTTGGATACTCCGATTCCTAGTTTTTTTTTATCTCTGATAAAATCGATGCTTGTTTAGTTTTCGGTTAGAGAATATCTTCCGATCGAGTGATGGTGATGCCTTTGAATTGGCTGTGTGGACTACTTGTGAATTACATTTCGATTACACGTATTGCGGTTTACCATTTCGTGTCTTTGGAGGGATGATCAAGTTTTGGTTGTAAATTGGGCCGGATAAAATCAAATTGTTATTTGAAGCTTCAGAGGAACGTTAATAGAGGGTGATTATAATTTTAATGAGCAATGGCCTGACCGTTTTGAGTAGTTGATCAAAGATTCTGATTGTGGAGAAAGTCTCGATTTTTCTTGTTTGAAGCACTGGTCAATGCTGGGTTTGATGAATTATGCTGATTGACGTTTGGTGTTTGTCTCACGTTTTGACAATAGATTAAGGCACTATTTTGTGGATTATCCATAACCTTTTGGTTGAGAGAGGGGTTTCCCTGATGGGGGGTGGCACATCGCTTTTGGCAATTGGTCTTTTGTTTCCTTAAGCCGCCATTTTATTTTGTATTCATAGTGCAGCAGTTTGTCATTTCTCATTTCATGAAGCTGAGGACTCATTGAAGAATCGGCGAGGGGGGTTTCAAAGAATCGGTGATATTTCTGGATTAGGATGTTTTCTGCACACTCATTGAAGACTCAATTGTTTCAATCGGTTGATGAACTATTTGAAGGCAATTTAATAATAGTGTTTGAATAGATGGGTGCAAACAATTCTATGGATAAGTTCAAATGAGCTTCTTCCTTTACACCTCTACACAACTTTTTCAAATATAGAATGGTTATGTAGGATAGGCCTTTTTATATGCCAAAATAGAGTTTAGATTGGTCGCAACTCGCAACCTATGTTATGTGAACTTTGTGTACTTGTGTTTTCTATGAATATATGTCCTATTGCACAATTTGGCTATCTTGAAGGAAACTTCTTGGGCTTAGCCTAATTTAAATCATCCAATGTGATGTTTGGTTTGATGTAATAAGTTTGTAATGCAAACAATTTTCTAATTGTATTTCCATTTTCTTTTTAGCTACATGCCGTAAAAAGTAGACATTGTGTTATCTTGATTAGTGATTACCACATTATATGTAATCATGAGTCATGATTACATTTTAAAGTTGATGTCATAACATTAAACATCACATTAGGCCCTTTGGAAGTCTAAAGCTCCTCTTAAAGCATGTTTTCCTATTTTGGTGACAAATAAGGGTGACACACATGCATCGGAGCAAATAGGTGTCCAATGTGCTTGATTAACGAAGAATCGGTTAATTTCCTTTCGATTGATTATTACTTTTTCTTATCAATGTGGAATTTTTCTCTAGGTTTGATGAGGGTAGCTGGTTTAGCTTTAGCCCTCGTACATCAACATGTTTTAGTCGCTTGGGGGAGAAGATTAATGAAGAGTACAAAGAGTTGGTTTTGTGGTATTTAGAAGTTGGTTCCTTTGGCTATTTGTAAGGTACTTGGAAAGAGAGGAGTCCACAGATTTTGGAGAGCAAAGCTTTATCCTTATACGAATTCAAGCTTTATGTTCGATTTTTGTGGTATAATTAGAGCTATGTACTCAAAGTGGTATAAAGATGCCTCTTTTGGGTTTGTAGATAAAATTCAGCTAGATAGATTCAGAGCATTATGATTTTTGTACTTTCCCTTTTGTTTATAGGTGTCAAATTATGTGAATGCCGCCTATTGAGATAGAGTATAGATATGTTTACTTTGAATAAAGAGTTGGATGGAAGATTTATTGCAAAACACCAATACATGCATGCATAGCTGCTTAGTCCTATCGTCCTCCTACCCTTGTTTTTTGGAGACTAGATTCCATTTCCCAATCAACTAGATTGAACTTTGTCTTCATAATGGGCTATTCTAAGTGCCTTCATGTATTTAACTTTCGTTGTTAAAATTTCTTTGACCTACAAGTGACAATTGATATGAGTGGATGACTCATCTGTTTCTAAACATATATGAAAAACAATGGAATCGCTAAAGCAAAATCCCTAAATAGTGAGTCTTCTACTTCTTTTGTTATGAAGTAGCAAGTATCTAAGATATTGTCCTCATATTGAGGATTTTGAGGAAATAGTGCACCTCAATTGTTTTGACACTTCATAAACATGATTATCCTCCATAGCCTGTCTTATGTAGGCTTAGTCTAAAGAAGTGCATCGGGGGCGGGCAAAGCCCAAAAAAGCCTGGGGCACAACCTGTTGCACTTTTTGACATCAAAGCGCAGACCTGTCCAAAAGCCCATACTTTTTTGTGCTTTTTCGAGCTTTTTATTGGGGCACGTGGTGCATAGCTCATGGACTGTTTGCACCCAAAAAGTTTGAGCTCCAAGAGCCTTTGTGCTTTTTTGCACTTTACACTCTTTTATTCTAAGTATGTGGGACATCGAGATCTAATTTTGTATGCCTCAGAAATGCAACATAGAACATGTTGACAGGATGCCTTTTCCCAATGCACAAGATGCGTACTCAACATTCCATTGTGTATTGCTAACATTTATTTGAGAAACTTCCTCAGCCTATAAGGGTAAATCTCAGGAGGAATTGTTCATCTAGTTTCTTGTAGAGCTAGAAAAGTCATAGATGACTAAAGGCCAACTAAAAATGTTGAGATTGCTAGCTCTAGTAGCTTGTTTATGGAGAAATCAATATGAATATCCGCTAGTGCATGCATTTGGTAAGCAATAGCACCTGTCCTTCAATTTTATGGATTCATGTTTCCAAAGTGATGCATAGTATTGCTGAACCTAATACTTTGACACCATACACAACAATAATTTGAGCTTTTAAGATCAATCCTGTACAACATTCTCTAGATAGCATTTTAGTATTTGACTTCGGTATCTTCTACCCATTCATTAACCCATTAATTGTGAAAGAATTTAGTGAGGCAGTTAAGGAGATTGATATAAGAGGGGAGAGGATTCAAATTGTTTAATTATCTTTGTTGGTTGAGGTAAATTGTTTATTTATTTATTTATTCTTTTTTTTTTGGGGGGGGGGGGTGTTTAATAAGTAGAGAAGTAATAAACTTCCCTAGTCCTTCCTTATTTTATGTAACACTCCAGTGCCTCCCTGGCCACGTTTGTTATCGATAATTGCTTCAAGGATCGACGATTGACTCCACAAATCACTACGAGTCTTTTCAGTGCGCTTCGTCCTCGCTTACACACTGACTTCCTAGGAGGTCACCCATCTTGGGACTATTCCCAGCGAAGCGCACTTAATTGTGGGTCTTAAGGGATAAGCTTTCGAAATGGAAAGAGCACCTTGATGATATGAGTAGCCATGTCAATCCTTTTAAGCCAAACTTTAACCATGTACGGAGATGTTACATTTTAGCTCATGACTCGTCACGACCTTATCCACCTCCATCACGCCAACCGTACCTCCATGCCCTCGCCTCTTTTTCTTTTTCTCCAAGATGCGCCTCTCTAGCATGTATCCGCTCCAATTCCACTAACACCACCTCTATATGCAAGGCTCACAAGGTGCGACCACCTAAACCTCTACAACCTTCAATTCCATAACCGCCACCAATCACCATTCATACTCTAACACCATTTGTTACCATATGTACTCCCTTTAACAATGTTGCCCTGCCCATCCCCACTATAACCACTACCATATTTGCCATAAGGATGGCTTGTTGGCATAACTTTGGCATGAAGGTTGAGTTTAAGACTGTCTAATGGTAATGCTAGTTTCATAGTTGTCAAGAATGCTATCTCTAGCGTCAATCCGCGTCTTGGAACGTTTGATTCAAAATGTGCGTCTTTTTTCATGCTGGGATGTTCAGGGGCACGTTTTGGATCTTAGACTTGGCGATTGACTTTCAAGAGCAAAAGGGACGAAAAAGGGGAATAAGTAACCCAAAAAATGAAAAACCTAGTTGAGTCCTACATTCATTCTCACAATTGATGGATCTCTTAGTTTTAAGAAGTGCGCGCCTCGTGCGCTATAGCACAGAAAGCGCGCGCTTCGTCCCTTCCGTGCCTGTTGCGCCTTGTAGTGCGCTTTATGGAGTTTTTATTATTCAACTCATAAAAAAAAAAAAATGAAATGCTTAGTGTATTTTTAAAAACCCCATCGAGGCTGTGAGGAAACCCGAGACTGTGATTCCCTTCCCTTCTTCCTCTCTTCTCGTGTGACTATGCTTGTTCTATTTCTTTGTAAGAACATTTTGGTGTTACATCTTATGTTAAAGACGATCTGCGTGATTGTTCTTCGTATTACTAGTGTCTAACCCATTATTTGATGCCCTTTTTGGGCTTATTGCGTTAAAATACAACTTGGAAAAAGCTGTGCTTTGGTGCGCTCGCATGCGTGAAGCGCGAACCTTTTTTCTGCGCTTTGCATCTTGCGCCTCGGGGACCTGTGCGCTTTTTTAATCTAATGGAGCTTAAGCTTGAGTTTTCTAGATTTCGAGTTCTGGAGTCTTGCATGGTAGCTTCGAGCTTTTGTCCCACAAAGCGAGAGAGATGAAGCGAGATAACGAAAAAAAGAATAGAGAAAGAGAGTGAGAGAGGAAAATTCTAAGCAGCCACGGATTATGCTTCGAGCTCTTGAACTGGAGAGTAAGAGAGATGAAGAAGAATAGAACAAGAAAGAATGAACAAGAACAAAAGCGAGAATGGGAACGAGAAAGAAAAGAGTAAGAGAAATTGTAATATAAATATTCCTTTCTTGAACTTTGGAAGAGGTGAATGAAAAAAAGAGACAATTGTAAAGGATGAGTGATGAGGGCAGGAAACAACTATTTAGTAGTTGTCTTTGCCCCTTTGGATTCCTTGTTATTCCTCTAGCTGAAGGGGAACTTATCATATGAGCATGACACTTTGGTCAGCAAGCATGGACATCAAGTATTGTTTTTGAGGACATCAATTATTGTTTTAATGGACATCAAGTTGGCATGGTGTACATCAAGGGGACATCAATTCTTGATGTTCGCCATGCAGACTTGAGGTCCGCTAAAACAATACTTGATGTCTTCCAAAACAATACTTGATATCCATCTATGCCCACATGCTCAGGAAAGTGTCATGCTCATGTGATCAGTTGCCCAGGTGAAGATATATACTCACTCTTTTTTATTCCGTTTTAGGTTTTTGGTGTATTTTAAATTTTTCAACCACTCAAATACCGAAACTAATATAATTTGTTAAGGACTTTATATTAAATAATTTCGTAAATTATACTATCTTTGAACTATTTACAATGGGGAGAACTGCCTAGAAAAAGTAAATTTTAAGTTTACAAGTAGAAATCTGAAAGAACAAATTTCGTTCCAGAGAAACATTCTAAATTACCCAGCATTCTCATTGTTGGGTAGGTGGCAATCCCTGTTCTGCAATCTGAGCAGTTCTGTGATCTGACCTTTCCAGATCCTGTAACTACGGGTGAGTAACGCAGAGGTTGTAAGTGATCAGAGCAACAAAGGCAGTGGAGAGAGAAGAAGCCTTGGAGGAGGGAGTCTGGCAAGTGGCAAGATGGCTCTCGGGAATAGATAGTGAATGGCTAAATTGTGGGGCTGGGATTGGCTTTGAAAAAAGAGAGAAGTATGGGGAAATGGGTTTGAAGGCGTGGTGCAGATACCAAGCAGCATCATAAGATGTGGGGGTAATCTGGTTCTTTCGTATCTCTTGAACCAACACCTTTGCATTTAGTTGATTTCTTTCTTTTAATCTTTCTCAATATCTCTCTCTCTTTCTTGATGGCTATTTTATTCTAGTGTTGTAATAATGGCATTATGGCCCTTGTATTTCTAATATTGTAAGAGCAAATGCAAATTTATGCATGAACTCAACTACAATTTTCTCTACCTGGAGCTGTGCCTCAGTGCATCAAACTGGGTAATCTCTCGACAGTTTTGAATAATCTCATTTTGATAACCAAATCTAATGCAGTGAAAAAATAGTCAAAATAAGTATAGTGATACACTTAACACAAGTTTTGATAAAGAGCCTCTAAGCGGTTATAGGAGTGTGGCAGCAACATGCTATTTTAGACTTCTAGCAGAGATACTAATCATATCCCTACAGCCTGCCTTAGCAGGATGCACTCTGAATGCATCTGACCATGCAAGAGTGAAGGTGGAGAGGAGAGGAGACCTGTTTGGGGATACTAATGGAAGGAAAATGTCGATTTGTAGAGTGTCACAGGAGACAGAGTTCTTGCTGTTCTTTGTATCCATTAGTCAATGTTCCATTCTCCATACATCTTCCTTAGAGGGAAGGTTGGATGTGTTTCTGTTTCGATTTGACTTTACTTTTAATTCCCTTGATATCTAGTGTATGATTGCTTAGGCTGATGTGATTTGATTGTCTTGGTAAAACAGGTGTTATGGGCTTGCTTTGACAGGCTGGAACTTAATCCATCTACCTTCAAGCGGGTTCTATTGCTTGGTTATATTAATGGGTTTCAAGTCCTTGATGTTGATGATTCCTCAACTGTCAGTGAGCTGGTTTCGAAGCGTGATGATCCATGTACATTTCTACAGATGCAACCTTTACCAGCTAAAACACAAGAATGCGAAGGATTTAGGGCATTGCATCCTTTACTATTAGTTGCGGCAGGTGATGAAACAAAAAGTCCAGATCCAAATCTTAGGAGGAGAGATGGTTTCAGTGAATCCCAGACGGGGAATATTGTCAATGCTTCTACTGCCGTTCGTTTTTATTCACTGAGGTCTCACAACTATGTTCACATTCTGAGATTCCGCTCTGCTGTCTACACAATTAGATGCAGTCCTCGCATAGTTGCTGTTGGACTTGCTTCACAGGTGAGCATTAGCATTGTTTCTCCAGCTTGATCATATGACAAACCAGGTTCTTGTTATTGCTGCCTGCTCACAACTAGTCGATAGTTGGACTTGTAGAAGAGGGATAAATACAATGTTTCCTATAACATCCAATTTTAGAAGAGAACAAGCAATTGCTAACTAGGCACAGTGCTGTATCTTTACCATGTTTGTTTGCAGGCTGTTGGCAGCTGGTCTATCTGTTATGAGCCATAGGTTGGGGTGTTTTATTAAATCTTTGGTTCTTTGGTCCACCCTCCACCCTACCCCTGTTTTGTGGCTAGAATCACAGTTAGATACGAGTCTTGTACGTCAGTTTGAACTTTGAATGACGGCGTTTGTGTGTATATGCAGATATATTGTTTTGACGCTCTCACTCTTGAAAACAAATTCAGTGTGTTGACTTATCATGTTCCGACTGCTGGACATGGAATGGTTGGTATAAATATAGGTTATGGTCCTATGGATGTAGGCCCAAGATGGTTAGCATATGCTTCCAATAATCCATTGTCAACGAACACAGGGCGGTTAAGTCCTCAAAGTCTGACCCCATCTCCCGGTGTAAGCCCTTCAACGTCACCTAGTAGTGGAAGCTTGGTGGCTAGGTATGCCATGGAATCGAGCAAGCAGTTAGCTACTGGTCTGATTAACCTTGGGGATATGGGCTATAAGACTCTTTCCAAGTACTATCAGGAACTGCTTCCAGATGGTCCTAGTTCACCTGTTTCATCTAATTCTGGGTGGAAAGCTAATAAGTCTTCAAGTTCACCCGAGATGGATACTGCAGGGATGGTGAGTACTAATTTCTATTTTCCCCTTTCTTGATTTTGATAGTGATGTTCTTGATTTTTGTATCGCCTTTATGAGAAGATCTCATGCTTATCATGAGTTTTATATCTATTTCCTTTGCATTTCCTGTTATGAGCTTAAAAAAGCTTGCCTGATTCATGTTTTCTGCTTACTACTGAAGGTTGTCATTAAAGATTTTGTCTCCAGAGCTGTTATTGCCCACTTCAGGGCCCATATGAGTCCTATTTCTGCTCTCTGTTTTGATCCAAGTGGGACCCTTTTGGTAACTGCGTCAATAAATGGCAATAATGTAAACATCTTTCGGATTATGCCCTCTTGCTCACAACATGGATCGGGTAGTCAGAACAGTAATTGGACTTCTTCTCATGTCCATCTATATAAGCTTCATCGTGGCATAACCTCAGCTGTAAGTTTTAAACTCAGTTTTCTATCATTATTTTATTGTATGCACCTCAACATCCTCCCCCCCCCCCCAAAACAAAAAAAATAAAAATAAAAATAAAAATGAAGTATATCACTGTCTGAGTGGAGTGCTTTTATTTTAGCCTGAGGTCTTCCCCTGTGTCAATGGCCTCTTTTATCTCACAGGTAATTCAAGATATTTGCTTTAGTCAGTACAGTCAGTGGGTGTCCATAGTTTCTTCCAAAGGGACTTGCCACATTTACGTCTTGTCCCCATTTGGAGGGGATTCTGGCCTTCAACTTCAAAATTCTCATGCTGATGGGCCCAATTTCGTACCTGTCCTGTCTTTACCATGGTGGTCTACTTCATCATATACCATAGATCAACAGTCTTTCTCTGCTTCTCCGCCAGCCCCAGTTACTCTGTCTGTGATCAGTAGAGTAAGGATGGGGAACTCCGGGTGGCTCAACACAGTCAGCAGTGCTGCATCTTCTGCAGCTGGAATGACATCTATGCCCTCTGCTGCTGTTTCTGCTGTTTTCCACTGTTCAATGCCTAATGGCCTGCAGCCTGGTTGCTTGAAGACTAATGCCTTGGAGCACCTTTTAGTTTACTCTCCTTCAGGTCATGTTATCCAATATGAATTAATCCCATCAATGGGTTTGGAGACAACTGATACGGCTTCAAGAAGTGGATCAGGTTCACTAGTGCATATACAAGATGAGGAGTTAAGAGTGAAGGCTGAGCCTGTTCAGTGGTGGGATGTTTGCCGAAGGACGGATTGGCCAGAAAGGGAAGGCTGCATCAAGGGAATAAGTTTTGGCGTTGAAGATTCCTCAGAGACTGTCATGGATGCTTCTGACTTTGAAGATAATAATGACAGTGTTAGGAAGGAAGGGGAGCTCCATGATGGATCCACCTTGTATCTCTCCAAGGCGGAGGTCCATATTGACTCTGGCAGAATACCCACTTGGCATAATTCCAAGGTACATTTTTATTGCTATGTTCATGTGTTGAGAGCTTCCTGCTTGAGTTGTGACTGGCCACTGGCTTAACGATTTGATTATTTCTTTGGTAGATTCATTTTTTTGCGATGAATCCTGTGGCTTCTGACAAGCAGATGTCTTCTGCTGATGGTACTGGCGGAGAAATTGAAATTGAGAAGGTTTCTTCTCTTGAGATTGAAATCAAGCGAAAGGATTTGTTGCCTGTTTTTGATCAATTCCAAAACTTGAACCCTGGTTGGAGCAATAGGTGTGGAACCCTGCTTGTATTTATTTGTTTACTTTATTGTTTATTTATGATCCCTTATCTTTAATGTGAAGCAACTGCCTGTCCAATATTTCTGTCCACCCATATAACGAGTCTGCAATCCATTTTTGTTGACCCTTAAAAAAAATTCCATTTGATCAAAAATGGTACTTGTAGTAAGTGAAACTATTTTCGAGTTTGTATGTCTCTCGTAAAGTAACCACTTTTAAGCTGATAATTATACTAGGGGTAGCATTGGCGAAAGGCATCGGACTTCACCTTCTGAAACTGGTGTTGCTGATGAGAAGCATTCATCTGGTGCTGTGTTCTACCCTCAGTCGGTCCAGAACATCCAACTCCAACATGGTATTATGATAACTAATAAGTTATTTTTTCTTCCTTTTAACTGCTTCCCTAGTCTGAAATTTTTCCCTTCTGCCTTTTGATCAGAGGGACAAATGGATATGACTAAGCCTTATCTGACCACCACGCCAAATTTGAATGTGAAGAATGGGATGAAATTTCCTTCCAGATTTTCACCACCTCAACTAACCCGAAAATCCTTAAAAACTGGCAATTCCAACATGGAGTCCTCTCCAGCAGAGAAGAGTTGCATTGTAAATAGTCCATATTCTTTAAAGAATGCGTCGGTTTTGACTGAAGGAGCCATTCCAAAGGAAGTCCAATCATCAAACAGTGTTGAAACCAGTGATGCATCCAATGGTGGTTCCAACCGTTCTGATTTTAGTATGAACGTTGTTGATGAGGGCTCTGTTCAAGACCGGCTTGATCTTGGGGGCTACTTCCAAGAGGAATATTGTAAAGCTGCCCCTCTTAATGGAAGCCACGGAACATCAGAAGCTGTTACTGATGTAGATAGTAGCAGCAGCCCCCGTGACAAAGAGAAATCCGAGGAGGATGGAGAGAATGATGAAATGCTTGGAGGCATATTTGCATTCTCTGAAGAAGGTATGTTCTTTACTCACCATACATGGACTTTCACTACACTTGGCTTAGATTAGCATTGCATACTTAAACCAGTGCTGAATGTATGTGGTGTCCTGTTTCCAATTATTTGAGCCAAAAATTCTCATGCTCATAATTAGCAACATGTTTCGTACTTCAACCCAAATGAATTGGTATAGAGACATTGCTGTCTAGACTGCGTGCATTTCGATCTCTCCAAACATTGCTTCATACGGGTTAGCACCTGGTTGATTGTCGTCAGTTGTCACGGTGAATTTGATCCAAAATCAACTCCAGGATTCAACCGAGCATGTTTGTCGTCAACTGCAATTCATTGTTGCTCTCTTGCTTTCAAACTCTCGTATTACCAACTGTTATTTTAGGTTTGAAATCGAGAGGAGTTGAATTAATGTGGTGTGTGTACCTTGTTTGTAGGATGAAAAGCCGCATCAGTTGGCTATGATTCCCATGCCAACTGCAGAAAAAATGTGGCCCAAAGGCAGTCAAACGGAGGGCTATGATTCCCAGTATTTTCTGCTTCTCTCCATCATAGCCGTTCAATATGTGCATCTGTTGACCGGTTCACCAGGAAGATGGTGTATATTTCCTTCTTTTTTTTATTTTATTTTATTTATTTTGTGCCATTGCTGCCTAAATTAAGTGCTGCTGGTTTCCAATTCTTATGGTTCACATTGTACATACTGTAGATTAAGACTAGTTCCCATCATCTATGTTTATGTTCTGCTCGTCCTTTGTAATAGTGAATTATTCAATTCAATCAGAAAAAGAAAAAGTAGAAATGAAAAAGTAAAGGAAAAAACTGAAATATTGTATTATTGTACATAAAATGAATTTGATATCTTCTTATTTCTTCTGCTCCCCCCCCCCCTCCCACCCACCGTTCTGTTTTCCAAAGAAAAGATAAGCCACTTACAAATTTGTTCATCGTAATGGTGTGTTTGGTTCTTTTCTAGGAAAAATTTTTTCGGAAAATTTTTTTATGGGAAAGAATGTTTTATAATGTTGGGTTAATTTTTGAAATCATTGAAAGTTTTAGGAAAGTTTGTAGGAAAATTTATTTCTCAACTCCTTTTATGGGAAATATTTTCCCATCTAACATAAAGAAATATTACGACTCATCATTAATGTTGTCGAAAATTTGGGTCATGTTGATCAAATCAATTTATGAGGAAATTCAGATGAGGAGAGTTATTAATGTCATATATCTATTTTTTCTAGGTTGGATTCCAAAGCTTGAGATTGAGTCAAAATGGATTCGGCTAACTGCTAATGGAAATTAGAAAAGATTAGTGTTTAAATTTGAATTTGGACGAAAAGTTTATGATGTCGGTTTAGTTAGGCTAGACAAATTTGAGTGAACAAATAAGTTACATACTCATGTAAATTGCTAGTTTGGGTTGTCTAATGCGAGGACTCATTTTTCATTTATCATGTACCACCGTCGACTGCATAATTTTATGATGAATTTGTAAAATTGTTTTGAGAGCATCGATACTGGCGAATGGGGTAAGAGGTTGCATGATCCCCCATCTCAAACTACTTAGGTTGTGTTCGGCAATAGAGTTTTGAGGAGTGTTTAGCGTTTTAAGGAGTGTTTAACTTTTTAAGGAGCATTTTGTGAAACGCTAATAAAGTTAACGTTTAGTGTTTGAAGTAGCGTTTCATATTTTTTGGTCAAAAAATACCCTTCGTAAATTTTATCTTTGGAAATTATTGATACCCTTTTATGTCAATTCACATTAATTTGTTAATTGAACTGCTAAATTTATCGAACGCAATTCTTATTTGAACAGTCATCCGCTATCCGCTACTTATAACACTATCCGCTGCTTAAACCGCTACACGCTACATAAACCGCTATCAACTATCTAAAACACTAATTTTGCCGAACATGCCCTTATGCTTCACCGTTGCAAAAGCTTTAAACGTACGACTTTTTCTAACTCAACAAAAGAGAATGTTATCTTCTCTTTTGCTTTATACAAGGAAATATTATTATTTATTTTTTTTGACAAGGTAGACCACACAACACACAAACACACAGACATAATAAATTAACCGAAAGCTAAAAAACAAATATAGATAGAAAACTCATTGACGAGCCGTCCACGCTTTGCTAGGAAATATTATTTCTAAGACTCTTGTTTAATTAGCTTTTTTTATGCATGCTTGCATTTTGTGAGGTATTGGTAACTGTCATATGACTTTGCTAGAATGATTCTTGTCATGGGTTTGCCATTGTCAGTTATTGTCACCTCTCACT